>JAOVYW010000030.1:49620-67567 GCA_025775045.1 Hiodon tergisus
GGGGGGCTGCTTCAGTGGCGGCTCCAGCTCGTTTTTTAGCGGCTAGAGAAACGGGACACGCCTGTGGATTTACTGAGGTGCACGTCAGAGCACAAGAGCCAACGGAAAGGTGAGCGCGTTTAATTCTCGTTCCGAAAAGATGGAAATTTTACATATGCATAACACCCAGGCCACCCAAGTGATTCTGGAATTTTCTCTCTATTTAACGGCAGACCACGTTACAATGTTACTGTTAAGATATTATGTCATTGTGTAAATGACATGGTACCACATATGGCTAGCAGAGTCATCTAAAGTGTGAACTACAGTTACAATTATGAGTGTGGATAATGTGACAAGGCACAGCATAACATAACATTTAAATTGGGCAGCACACTTGTGCCTTTGATTGTACACCGTTCCTTGGTCTGTTGCTTGTGGATTATTTAGCTCACACAACTTGAAAGGATGATAAGCCAAAGAAAACGGCCGCTTGACCATAGAGAAGGAATCTGGGAGAAATCCAGCAGTGAATCACTTCAGCCAGAGTGCTATGTTACAGCAGTAGGGCGCACAAATTAAATTCACTTTACTAAGAATAAATGGCGTTGCTATTTACTGGGCAGCTCTCTGCTATTCTACTGTGGCAGTGGTTGAGATCAAATTGAATGACTCATCACTTTTATACACAGATGGTCATCTATGTGATTGCACATGAGGCCCTGAGCCAGGTTTAACAGAGCGGCTTCATTATAGTTGGGCCTAGGCCACCTGGTTCCTTTTTTATGGTTCGGGATGTGGGGTTGAGGGCAGGGGATCGCATTCCCGAATTTAGTTAAGGTTAACAAAGGTAAAATCTTCCCAAATGTGACGACAGATCGAATTGGGGTATATGCAAAGATAGACCGATATTTGAGACACAGAGTGGGCAGCTGGTGCTAACACATATATAATTATAGATGAAAAGTTAAAAGAAATGACATTGAATACAGTAAAATTTCTCCCTGGCTTTGCTGTGTTCACTTATCAGGCCCATTGGAAAGCCAGTCCGCTATCTTTAGGCTCTTAATATAGACCCATGTTCCAGACGACCTTGGCCAGGAATGCAACCTTTGACCTTCCCATCTGAAAGTAGCTATTTGAAGCAGAGGCCAGGGGAGGGTTGATTTATCCTGGCCACAGGAAGCAACGCGAGGCCGCTTGCTGGACGAGGAGCCGTGGTCCGAGAACAAACGCTTCCCTCTGGTTGCCAGCGCTTTGTAGGTTGACCTCTCCGATCGGAGGCCCACACCTCCCCAAAAGACCGCCCCCTGGGAAGACTGAGAGGAGAGAGCTCCGCATCCCCTCACTCTACCTGCAGGGCTTTCATGCTGCCCTCTATAACGGCGCTGAGGCACAGATGAGTAAACCCTTCATACGTCTTGTTAGAGCCCATTAGCCTGGAGATATAGCCCAAACGAATTAGCAGCAATGAGCTGTGTGTGACCAACTCCAGATTACAGTGACGTCGTCTTTGCAGCACTTTTTAACGTCACCTGGACCTGCTTACAGGCAGCCGCAGAGTTTGCGGACGTCATACAGGTGCGGCGATAATAACTCATCGATTTTCCCCAGTAGGGGTCAGAGATCGGAGACGACTGCATGGTCTGAGTGACAGAGAGCCCGAAAGGTGAGAATCGACAGCGGCGAGGGAAATGTCAGGGTCATTTTAGTTTTGTTTGTTATTTTCCATTTATTGTTTTAATGTTTTGTGTAGTTGTTTTGGCGTTAGATAGCCCTTGAGGATTTTTCCTCAAGTTCTTTATGACAACGGTGCGCTAAAAATAAGCTCCGGTCCACAGACCGTGACTTCCGTCCTCCTGTGTACTCTTGTCTCTCTCAAACTGGAAGCGTTCTTGTGTGTCATAAACATCCCCTATCTGGCATTAAGCAGTGAAACTACTGACTTGTGTTTTTCTTCCTCTTTGCCCCATTTTTGGGCAGCCTCCATCTGACTCACATCACTGCTCTTATTGAACTGAACGACTGGAGGGCTGGCTGTTGGAACGCATGGTATCTCTGAGCGGAACAGAGAAGTGAGCCGGGGCCTGTTGCCGCAGGGCGTCAGCTAAGGAGGGCATCAGGGGTCACGATGGGGGCTGTCGACCGAAAAAGATGGGGTCCCACACTTCACCTACCATCCGCAGCTTTCGCACACAAGCCTCTCATGTATCATTGGCCTTCATGGTTCTCGTGAAGCTAAATGGGTACAGTGGGTGAGCAGCACGGGGCTTTCTGTGGCCTGCAGAGGAGGCCAGGATTGATGAGAGGCTGTGGAGCTGTGAGTTGAACAGCCAGGCTCCGTCCTGACTGGGGCAGGCGGGCGCGCCCGGACCGCTGTCCGCTGGCATGACACCCAGTGGCCAGATCATCCTTCATCTTCGCTCAGTCCAGCTCACAGTGGCTCAGCTGTATTCAGGAAGAAGATGCAATGGCAGAGGGGCTGAAAACCCACAGGGCGGCATAAAGCCCGGTGAGAGTTTAATGGTTCTGCTGGGGGGGGGGGGGTCGCATGTTCTCCAAACAGCCCTTCAATCAAGCATAGAGAAGCTTGATTTTCTGGAGATTTTAATTGGGCTTTGAGAAGACATCTGTATGGTCACAGTTTTGGTTCTCTAACTTCAGAGTTTTCCTGGGTTGTACGGGGATATTTAAGTTTAAAGTTCAAACGACTGTAATCAACATTATTCACTAGGAAATTCACTTGGAAAAGTAACCCTCACACTTGACACTAAGGCTACTCCGAACATGCTTTACAAATGAATGCATGACTGCAGGGACCGTTTCGCTGTAGCTGCAAAACATGATTGCCAGACCATTCCACTGTTAGAATAACCTAGAATAACCTCTGCAAACAATAACGGCCATAGGGTAGATGGTGGCACATTTCACAAAGAATCGTTTGTGTATATATAACAAGATATAATACAAATAACATAATAAGAATCACTGGAATCACCTCTGGCTCCAAGCAAACAGATCCATTCCCCTTTAAAAAAAAGTCTCAGACCACTTTGTGGATCTGCTATATCTCCTCATCTTGAGAACTGCGTGGCATTGAATGGCTCTTCCTGCGGAGAGCAGTGGTCAAGCCCGCCCGCACTTCCTTTGTTCAGATTGACCGGTATCTGTTGGTTTTCTGTGCCTAAATGAAGAACACACTAAAGATCTGAATTTGTTCATTTCTGCACCATGATGAACAAAACACGAAATGTCTGGAGACGACAAAACGTGTCAGCTTTGCCCGTCAGCAATTCCCAGACCCAGAACTGGGTCCTTTACGCAGAATATCATTTGAAGCTGAATTGAAATAAAAAATTCAGAAGGACCTCGGTGAAACAATGCTATTAAATAAATAATTTGTAAAAATTAGTCTTAACTTGATAATAAAAAATAGAAATAGCATTCAAAATACATTTTTCATTCTATTTATATATCTGTGTGCATCTGTTAATGCACAATGTAACTTAGATAAATAAGGTGTAGCCTAAATTAGAGTAGTGCGGCATAAAAACTGAGCTTAGCATAACATCTTAAACCTAGGGAAGTACAGCATGAAATCAATATTAGCATGATACACGCAGTTTAATTATTTATTTCTTACAGTTTTGCATTAAAGAGTGTAAATAAGATTGAAAAGCAGATCCAATTGTCTAGACGTGCGACATCCAGATGGATTGGAGCCCGGTCAAATAAAAAGGATTACTAAAATACATGCTCAATCCGACACCCTTAATTGGAACTAAACAGTTAGAGTCCACGTATCATGTGTTGTTGTGTTAAAAAGCCCCTTCCCAGAGGACAGAAACCCAGCTCTCCCCGGCCCCTGTGTGTTCCTGAAAAAGTGCACATTTACACGTGCTCCGTGTCCCAATCCTCCTGAGGGAACAGCGGTCAGCGGGAGCAACTGACTACGGCAGGATCGAGGCGAAGGAGACAAGGTGTGCAAAGCAGAGCTCCTGTTTTACGACCGACGTCATTCCCTTTACATGCCGACACACTGGTCACCCCTGCATTTCCAAATGTGACACCCCGCACTTAGTTTTTTTAAATGTGCAGTTCACAGCCACATCGGAGCTCTCCAAAGCGGATCACGGTGTGTAAACATGAGTGACTCTGTTGGCTTTGCAGGCGATGACTCATCAAATTAGACTGGCCGTTTATCTACATCCTCCTGAAGGGGGTGACACATTTACTACCTTCGCATTACATGTGACAGAATATATTGTGCCCGTTTCATGGCGAAACAAGCCGTCTTCATTATTTATCGCTCCGACATTAATTGAATCATCTCTGTTGCAGGGAAGGACGCCCCAATTAAGAGGGATTTGCTTTCTGAATTTAAAATGAAACTTCAGAGCCATTAAATCAGGACAATGCTTTTTGTGTCACTGAAGTTGGCCACCTCAGTTCTTCTTACAGCTGCCATATAGTTCAGGCTCCAAAAATAAATCATGCTTCTCTCACTACAGGGTCAATGCCAGGCAGCTTGGCAGCACAACCGTTTCTTTAATGCGGCATGTTCTGGCGCCCTCTATTGGATAATCTGCGGCACTTCTCTCTGTCATTTTACTCCGGCCCAGTTTTACCACGGTGGCTTTGAGGATCGGGCCTTCACAAAGGGGTTTCCTTTATGTTTTTGCTGAATTACAGTCATATTTTACAGAACTTTATCTAATTAAAATTATTTAAATTTGATCATTTGGTTTGATGATTATTACAAAAAAATTTAACTTAGTTAGAGTTCAAAACAATGGTTAACACAAATCCATAAGTAGGGCAGTTTTTCATAAACATGTTTGAATGTAACATTTGAAGAAGCTGTCCCCCGTAGCTTGGAGACTGGTGTTTAAGGAGTGACATCGTCAGTAGGAGACGCGTCACAGGTGTCGCTCTCCCCAGCCGTTGACAAAGAGTTGAACGACACTGGGAGCTATAAGAAACTCTCCTGTAACAGACGTCGCTCTGCTCAGCCAATGACGGAGAGCTACCAGAAACTTTCCTCTTACAGGAAGTTCCTGTAAAGCAAGGGTGTGATCTTTATTTTTCAAACGAAGAAGACCCCATTCATATCTTATACATTTATTATACATGATATGCTTTACGTTTGATAATTTTCAACATGCATAAATGTTTTAAATTTATATATTTAAAATTTTTATGATTGATCATAATAACTGTAATGTTAATAGTCTGAATTCATTAGCAGTAGTTTTCGTTTATTTAATATAATTAAAGGGGAGGGAGCCAATAACGGTTTTCAAAATGATGTTTCCTTGATTTGAATAGAGCTGACAGGTTTAGGATTTAGAACAAAGGAATTAAATTAAAAAATAAAAATAAAACACCTGTGTTTAAAACTTTAGCATTTAACCCCTAGGAGGCAGCCTTGCATCGCGTGTCACAGCAAAGACGATATTTTGGTCTGAAACATATTGGTCTAAAAATCCAAACACTGACGGCTGTTTTTAAGATATAATTCCTTAATTTCAGAAACACTTTCCGACTCTGTTGTCTAAAACGTCCTGTCAATTTCGTCCTAAATATCATTGTAAGTTCCTTATTTTAAAACGATAGCACTGTTAAGGCTGTGACCAGCGCGAAGCTAGTTGTTAGAAGACGGGGTGATTAAAAATGCCAGACACAACCTTAGGTTGCGAACATGAGCAGATGTGACACTGATAAAAAGATATAAAAAAAACAGTTTAAAGCTGGGATTTGACAGAACACTTTGGAATACCACAAATGATTAAATAAACATGTGTGCGTCAAAGCTAAAAAGACAAACGCTTAAAGGGCATCTAATGGGACTTCTGATGGTAACCCTGAAGGAAATATTTATTATAATATAACATTATTTAAAATATTTTTATACCAGAGATATTAGTATAATCTGGACTTTAACTTGTGTGCAATATAGTGTTCTGATTTTGATTTTTAGCAAACAATCATACATGAACTGAAAGTAGTAATATTTCTATATTTTTCTGAAAGAAACTGTTAAGGCTAAATGTTATTCCCTCAGTTTCAGGCACTGATAAAGAAAGGCCGCGTAAACCACCTGGCTGTCTGATGCATTATAGAGAACTTCACATCACAAACCACTCGAGGCTAAAATAATACATTACTATCAAGAGCCGTCTCAAAAGAACTACATATTATTGGACCTTTTGGTACCACATTTCTCATTTAGAAAAAAACACATAAATAAAAAACGGACCCCTTGCCTATTACAATATCTGTCCAGAGCTCTGAGCAATCATAATTAAAGTGCCGAGCGACTGCATTGAAGGATCACTAACCCTTTAAACAGAAAATTAAGTGTATGAAAGATTCATGAATTTTCCTCACTGAGGAATTATAAAAAATGGAGGGTGTAAACACGCATACTCAAACATAAAGCATGATTTTGAAACTGGAATTGAAAGACGGCCAGATGCAAGAACTTTCTCTAAAGGGAATATTCTCTGCCTACACCTAATTTTAAAAACGTAGAGAAGTGGCAATGCACTTGGTAGAAGTCTGGTGGCAAATGTATCTCATTCAATCTCATGTGAGTATTTATTAATAAACAAGCAGTCGTGCTAAAAAAAATAGTTCTTCTGGAATCTTGGGAATTTTCAGAGGCTTAAACAGTAAACCAAATACTTCTCATTTAGTTTTTCTGAAAGGAATAAACAACAAAAACAACACAAAAAAACTACTGTATGTGTACAAGGAGCAAAAAATATTTGTGTTGTATCTGCATCCCATAGCAACCTCCTCGAGACATGCCTGTGACGTAAAGGGCAGCTGACCACAAGATATAGAAAAGGCACCCATACTCGTACTTCTATCTATTGCTATCGTCAAGGGCAATTATGAACTACATCTCACAATAAGCATAAGCAATAAGTTTCTTTTACAATTGCAATACCTCCCCATCACATAATTTGTTCTCTAATTGACATGGCAGGCAGCCTCACACCTTATTCATTTACACGGATGGAACTTTTTCTACCGAAGCAAATGTTTCAAGGTTACAGCCGTGTTCCCGTTCGGGATTAGAACCTGTGACTTTCTGGCGATAACCCGACTACGTCACTTCCCTGCCCAATTCGAGCTGCATCCTCGTCTCTCGTCCCACTTACATATACCCGGCACTGAAGTGTCAAACAAGGGCAATGGCTACTTTGGTTCGACGCGCAATAAGAAAAGCAGTAAGCATCTAAGAGGGTCAGCGTTAGATAAAATGGGTCCTAAGCGATGAGATTTGTATTCTCAGGCTTCCCCCAGGCTCCCAATGAGATCTCGAACATATGCGCTTCTGGCTGAAACCCATCGGCACTGCCCCCATTGTGCTATCCTTCTGAGACGGCAGGGGAGGGGGGCCAAGCCCGCAGTGCTGACGGATAACACAAACGCAGCCCAGAGTGACAACCGCGACCTTCCGCGACTCAGTGACCCCGTCACTTGTCACAGCCACGGCATTGTTATCCTGGAGCGTTCGAAACAAGACCAAGGGCTATTCTAGGTAATAATACACAACGAGTCCTTTTCTGGTTGTCCCTTTCCCATCCGTTTCATCTCTCAAACCGTAGTGTAATACACACTGCTAATAGGCTATGGTGTTCGTGCCTAATGGAACACTCGCTAAAAAGCATTTTCTGTTGCGGTATTTGAAGCCCTCTAGGCAAGAACACATTAACCTGTTTTGATGCACTGAATTCTAAATTACATTTTTAGAGACAGTCTAGCCACCTCTGGTTCTCCCTTTATAGGAACGGTGTTATGTCATGTACTGTGAAAAGCCAGAGGAGATAATGCATTTTAGTTTCACAGGTAAGAATCAGCAAATTTCAGGGGGAAGGGTTGTGGTAGCTAATATGGCTTTCTGAGATATTTCATTGCATTTCACAATGCACATAAAACTGCTTGAGGTAATAAAAACCACGGCCAGCAGCCAATCGGCTTTCGAAATGTAATCATAAAGAGTAGACTCCGGTAACTGCAAATGAAACTCGTTGGTTTCCCTTCAGTCCAAGCGCTGTTTTCCACTGAATCTTGGTTAGGCAAAGTCGTGAAAATGACACAGATCGTCAAATACAGCCACTTTACACATGCCAAAAATGGTAAAGAAGAGACAATCAAAGCTCTCAGTGCAGACACAGAGAGTGAATTTATAACACTGGCACAAAATTGTCCGTGGTTGTGTCTTGGGGTGGATTACAATAAGAGAGGTATCGGTATGTTGAGGACAGAAAGTTGTCTGCCACAGGGAAAGTGAGTTAGGGCACCTGGAGCAGTGTTGTTCATCCTCCAGGAGCTGGAGCGACGCTGAGATCAGGCCCCCACATGGGCCCCACCAGGGAGCTCTTTGCGGTGGCTGCCCGGCAGGGTCTGAGCAGGGGAACAGAGGTGAGAGACAGAGAGTGTGGGAGTGCACTGCTGGTATAGGAGAGTACTGCAAAATGGCCAAGAAAGACCACCAAGCATCAGCAATGAAGGCAATTTTATGCTTTTCTGAAAGGAGAGAAGTCTTTCCCAGTGAGCAGTAAAGCATGGATACGCCGGAGGATGTGTGTTGGCGCGGCTGTGATGTGGCCATTGCGCGACACGAGGCAGATGCATCGCCGGAATCCTGGTTGTGCCAATAATCGCAGTAACACAGACCCTCAGGTGTCCGATGGCCTTAAAAAAAGGGATTTTTATAGCAATTAAATATCTACTATTACTATATTCTAACCTGAATTAAGTGTATCACAATAACTACCTGGTTATCTGGAGTTATTTTGTAACAAAACCGTGTTAACTCTCACTGTTGTAGACATAAAGTTGACTGAGGGCAGGAATTTGCCGGTTCCAATCCAGCTTGTGTCTTTAGCCGATTGTGACAGGGAGGGCGCAGCGGTGGTACACAATTGGCGGAGCTCCACCTGGGCCGGGGTGGGTAAATCTGTAGGGTTTCTCCTGGCTCGCCGCTAACGAGCGTCTCCTACTGGTGTTCAGGGCGCCTGCAGGCTTTCAGTACTGTCGAGAAAAACGCACTGCTCCTCCATGTGGCGCTAAACCACGTGGGCTGGTAACCTGCAGATTGGAAAAGAGATCAGCCTTGAAAACGACTAGTGGTCGCCTCAAATGGCCATGCTGCAGGAGTTGTGGCGACGACCTGCGATACTTTCGGTGGGAAAAATTGTAAAAAAAGTACACTTGCTAAAATAAGAGTATGTGTCCGTCTCAGAGGTGCAACAAGAATAGATTCAGACTAGAACATATTAACCGACTGCACATTGATACCAACAGGAGATCAGGCAGCCGTGAGTAGTACAGCTAAAATGCAACGCCATCAATAGAAATACAGGACTAGGAACTATTTTCTTTCTTGAGTTGTTAAAAATCCACACAGCTGGAGCACCCATTTTTAATAATCACCAAAGACATCTCACAACTGAGCAACTACTAACAAATACGCAGGCGAACAGTGGAAAGGGCCATGCTAGCACGGTCAGTGTAGACCTCAGGATCCTCTGGAACGTTTCGGTGTGCCAGCCCCTGATGTTTCCTGTTGCGTGTCGTGCTCAACCCCCTCTGCAGTGCAGGGGCCCCGGCTATGAGTGCCTTTCATCCAGGCGCTCACTTTACCCTGTCTCTGTCCCCAACAGAGACCCAGGCATCCTGTGACCATGCCCGCTGTTTGAAGTTTGGAACCCAGCCCCATCAGGCCTGGCCACGGGCCCACTTGCATGCCCATCCCCACCACACACACAAAAAAAAAAAACCAGCAACAAAGAGGGGCACAGGACTGATCTCCTGCACCGGGCCTCTATGAGTTCAAACTGAGGTCATGTCACCTTTTCCGCTAGGTGCCTAACCCCACAGCCAGCAGCGTCCATCCCTGCACAGTAACAGACATTAAAAACGCAAATACCTACAGCACTGCACCGTCCTCCATTGTATTTACTGGTCTTTGCATGAGAGGATTCTACAATAACTAAATTATTTAATGACAGGAATTATTTATCTAATATTTATTTATTATTTATATTTATACAAGGGGACTCCACTGGGACCAGGTCTCATTTACAGCGTGCATATTTAGAAAACAGACAGCCACAAAAGACAGTTATTTAGAGTGACAGCAGTGTCTATAAAGAGTGATGCCTACCTTGAATTTAAATGGAACAGAATCAACCTTTAATTTTTTATGCATCATTTGCATACGTTCCCGTAAGATTCACCACTCTTTTCTTAAAAATGGACAATTGAATGTGTGTGAGAAACTGAAATAGAACGTGGAATCAACAGTTTTATAAGACAAGAAAACTAGGGTACATATGAATAAATGAGGGCGCTTTCTCTTCATTAAATAAGTTTTCGCTTGTTTACTGAGCAGGTTTCCAGGAGCTGTACACAGAACACAATATTTACCAGGGTACCCGATGTAAATCTCAATATTATAATTCACCTAAGATTACCGGTGAAATATTCCCTTTAAACAAACCTTATTTATGATAAAAATGGAAGTGAAATAAGAGTGATATAGTCAACTTCTTGTATTTGAAAAATAGCATCATCTTAAAGTACAGTTGACGCATAATAACTTCACGACTGGAATGCTCCTACAGCCAGCTGAACAGGGCAGTTGCACCAGTGATATTATTAAACGACAGAGGAGAGTACTGTAGTAATTTACTACAAGAACTACAAGAACACTAAAAGGAATGGCGTTCACTTGCATCAGTAATTGTCAGTCTGTCAAAGAATACTCAGATGCAGCTAACCCATATGAAGCTAATGAAATTGTAAAGCAATAAAAAAATACAAACTCCTTTATTCTACGAGAAAATCACACGGACCACATGCCCACGGAGCCCTGCTTAAGTTTTCGTTTTTGCTGAAGAATTCCACCCCTCGCGATACAAACCTACACGTGAATATTTTGTTGGATCTGCGTTAGGAGAACTGATCGTTCCCAGCAATGGCACACCAGCCAGAACGTGATGTTAGGTAACCGTTCGGTCGCCAGGCTAGGTCTTCCGAGTAAACTAAAAGTTTGAACAAAATCGGTTTTCAAACGGAATAATGTGCAACAACGTCAGGCCAACTTCTGATATATTTATATTTTATATATTTTCGAATCGCATCAATTTTAAACAGGATATTTAACATGAGTTAAGAAAAGAAAACTACACCCAAACTAAGAAAAAAAAAGGTTATGCAAATGAATTAAACACATGTCAAACCAGCAGTAAAGAACTGATGGGGACAGAAAAGAGATTTCCTATCTGAAAGGAAAATAGCCGAGGACAACTGACGCACATTTCAAAGGAACACTTCACCGAGCTATCATGGCAGCGTCATGACTAGGAGATTAATTTTAATGCGGCACTTCGCTGATTCCACGACGTTTTCTTAGCCAGGACCCACTGCCACTCCGGGGATGACATCCGAACAGGCACTTGCGCATACATTTGGCGGGACTGGGAGCCAAGCCAGTAAAAAACGTTTATAAAAGATTAATCAAAAATGCCTCTAATCTGCGATGCATTGTCTGAGGGATGTTATAAGGCACACATTGTAAATGGATTCTTCCTCTGACTGAAGTCATTTCTTGCGAAGGGCTCTCACCAACGGCAGGCGTGTACATGGTGTGAGCCGATGAAGAGCACTTTCTGGGTACATTACTACCTGTTCCCAACACTGGGGAGATCTCTAATGTACGGCCGGCCACATTTTCTTGTCAGGTGTGACACATTTGTCAAAAATTACCCAACAGGATCTGACATCGCTGCACACTCCAGCAGGAGTGCTTTCAAGTGACGTCTGCCAGCCATTTGAGGGTCAACTTCCTTTCATTCCTGGCCCAAGGCAGAGGAGTTAATCCAATGAGAGCGATAGTTCGTCAAGATATTAGCTTTCGCCGCTCGGTTGCAGTTTTATTTTCTTTACATGAGTAATGTCATCACAGTAAAATGTCAAGCTAGGGGGAAACCTCCAAACTCCATTATTGTTTTATCTCCGGTGGCGTTGCCCTCAAGAAGCAGAGGCACCAGCCAGCCTCGGGAGCAAGAATAATGGCTCTTAACATCGTGCCTATTTTAGCCTTTTCAGACATTCGATTTCATCTAATAATATAACCCTGACTTATTCATCGTCTTTCTCCTGCGAAGGCCCCCTGTTACGCAGGTGCCGCGCCTGACAGCAAGGTGAAACGGACCCGTCCCCGCACCTGCAGTCTTACTCACGCATTTTGTATTCCTTTGATCTAAATCCTGTTTGTTTCAGTCATAAGCATTTTACAATTTAGATTATATCACAGGAGTTATCTAGCAGTTTGGGAGCAAAGAAGTAAACAACCCTTCCACACTTCAATGAGCGATTTTGACACGTCGCGGTCCCTTTTAACCCGATAAAAATGTAACGTTAGAGATTTCTGCAGTTTGCATTCGAGCACCTCTGTTTCCCACCTCCTTTCCTCATTTCCGCGGAACACATCGCAATCACACCTACGGCACATGTGCAGGGATTACGCACTCGGTCCACGCTCGGACGAGAACGACGGCCGCAGCGACGCAAAAAGTCATTGGAAGCTAAAAAAGGGTAACTTGTCCCTTGCAAACGGTGCCGATGGGGAGGTATCTGAATTCTGTGGCTGAGGCAATACCAGCGCGTTTGTCCCGCGTTGACAGCGCGTGCATTGTGCCCGCCGTGTTTGTGCAGAGTGGTGATGACACCCTTTCATCTCCCTTTCATCACTAGCCTGCAGAACTGCAGTTTAAGGAGACTAAATGATTAAACGGATGGATCACCTGGGGATCCCATGTGAATATGCTTATCAGCCGTCCCAGGGACTGTTCTCGGGTGCGTCCTCCATTAATCAGAAACAAATTAGCCATCTCTTTGGAGCACATGGGCCGTGAAGAAAGCCAGTGTGCGGAGTGCTGTATTTAACATAAATAACCAGCCATCCCTGGAGGATACTTCGCAGTTATGCGTTTCTAGGACTGCGTCGTTTTTGCAAAAAAATTATTGTTATGTTGGGGCCAATTTTTCAGATTTAACAAATGTTCGTCCACCTGAAAGGAAAAAAAAACGAAACAAAAGTAAGTCAAAACTAACAAAAGCCAAAAATTGATATTCACAAACTAACAGAAACACGGATAATTAACTAAATAACAAATTCCCTCAGTGCTGTAAAGAAATGGCTATAATGTGGAATAAAAGAGCGTAAAAGATTGTGTTATCCATAACAGCATCGAAATGGAGCCAGGGACAGGTCAAAGGGTGCCTTTCGCTGGGAGACTCCTCGCTGAAAGCAGCAGTCTGCCAGAGTTGAATTAGAAAACCATAATCATACGAACATTTAATCCCTCCGGGAACAGGGTGAAACAACACAGAGAAATTAGTGATGTCAAACTGGCCATACTGTAAATTAACCCAGAGAAATCAGCAATGACACACTGGCCAATCTGCAAATGAACCCAGGGCATTTCTGAAGAGCCTGCAAGTGCGTGCGTTGAATTCCACATGTTAATACAGTGAATGACACGCAGACCAAGCCAACAGTCACCGTAGTGCATTACCTGCAGAGAGCCATGGCCCTTACGATGGCTAATTTAGTGGCATTAATCGAGGGAGTTAAAACTGAGCACAAAGGACCAAGACGGCTAGATCAGCATTGGCACTTGGGTTGACGCTAATCAATACACCTTTTATTTCTCCTATCTGCACCGTGCCGCAGTAGAGCAATCACAGTGCATTGAACCGCTCGCTCTGATGCAGAATGTCTGACTCTAATGTCTGAGTTATGCTTGGAGAAGGGGGCTTGCCATTAAAACATTTTATTTTTTTAAAGAAACAAAATCCCTACTCAGCTGTTTACCAGCAGACAATACCTGAATGTTGCGTGGGAATAAGGGCTGTGGTGGTTTAGTTTCAACACTATCAGCGGTCTATCAGCAGAACATTGTCATGTTCAAAATGCCTTTAATAATGATTTAATATTGAAATGTTAAACAACTTGATGTGTTACGGTGATAACATATCATCTAGATTTAGATGCTATAAGACCCATAGCTACAAAAGAAGAAATATGAAAAATATGAAAAAATAATAAATCTGGCCTTTAACTATTGTGTGTGGGACAAGGGTTAGGGCTAGATTTAGGATTATAATTTAAACAGATTGCTCGCTCACTCGCAAAAAAACGATCCGCTGTCGGTCAGAGTCGCCAGGTTTACCGGGGCTCGGCGGAGAGATGTACCCGCTGTCTCTCTGCATTACCCCTCACCCGTGGACGCGAGGTCAGACGAGAGCGGACAGTTCTCGCCGAGAGAGCTAACTTCGGAGTGCCGTTTCCTCACTCTGACCTGGCTACACGAGGCCTGCCTTCCCCCTCCGCGCTCCGTGAGCGGCGCGTCGTGAGGCACCGCCGGTACCGATAAAAACAGATAATGCAGTTTGTGTGTCAGCTCCAATTTACTGTGTGCCCAGACTCCGGCGAACCAAATTAATAATTTGAGAGGTGAAAAAAAGAGGAAACGAGGCTGTTCTGCTTCCATCTCTTTGTCGCACACTGAGGCCATGCAAAACTTCAAGTAAGCCCTCTCCCTGGGGTGAGATTCTGTAGTTCAAACAAAGTAAACAACTGTTTTTCTCAGATGCACATTTTAGCATTGCTGGAGGCTAATTTGCTTTCCTCCTGCAGCTGGCAATGTGGCACAGTTGGCTAGGTGAGAAACAGGAATCGTTGCAAAAAATCCCATAATATTTACAGCCAACAGGCGCAGGAGAATCACTTGTAATTATCAGAAAAGAACTGCCCGTCTTTATTCTAATAAGACTTGGTTTCTGTCAGCGACTCAAACACCATTTATAGATGCTTCTCAAGTGTTCAACTTGTGGCTCTGTGTTCAACGCTGTGTCCCACTTCACCGGTTGGTAATGAGCAAGTAGGCAGGGTGGTTTGCATAGACGGCCAGAACTAGCTTGCAGAGTTTTTCCTGCCATTTGTTTTGAAAGAGTTAGAGTTGTTAGAGTTAACCGCCTACCTACAGGGGATGTTACTGTAAAGTGAGAACACTTTATTTTACCAGAATTATTTCATAAACATCATCCCTGAAGTAATGTCGAAAAGGAGGAAAATTATTCAAAAAGGCCTGGGTAATTTTCTCAACATGGTTGGGTAAAAAAAAAAAAATTACTATTACACATGAAATAGATCAAAGTGCCACAAATACTAAACATGCCTGAAAACTTTTGTGAGAAAACTGTTCTTTTCTAACATATAACAAACCAAACTAAATTCAGGGTATACTCATCTTTCAGCCTTTAGCTAAAGGGTGGCATCTAGCTGGTTAAAGTGATCAGAATCCAACTTCCTTCCTTTCCTTCAAATAAAATCTGTACCAGACACAAGGCATCGGAACCCCTTAGGTTTGATGACGAGAAGGAAAGCAGATAGAGGTTAAAGACTCCTTGTTTTGTGACGCACACCTGCCGCGGCTCAGTGATAGGTTGAATGACGGGCCGGAGCAGAGAGAAAGCGCTTGACAGGTGAAGAAAAGCAGAGCGCCGCCCATCGGGGTTAACACCGCGGGGAGCCGGAGACACTGCACGGGCGCCAGTCTCGCTTCTCCCACGCTCCAGCCACACCGCTCAGACGCACAGCAAAGGCTGGGACAGCTCAGCGCAAGCCGGTCCAAGCGCTGCCTCAGAGTCTTGCAAAGACTGTCTCACGCCACTTACAGAAAAAGGGACGCAGGGAGACAAGATCAGAGGTATCTTGTTCATAACCCTTTCAGTTTTGTGCCCTTCTGTTCCTTCTTTCAGATGCTCTCCCTGAGACCTCACAGCCTGCTGAATCGTCTGATCGTTGTTCTACCTTGTTCCGACAGCATCTATCAATTTCTTCACCCTATGAACATTTATTCCAAATTATACAGAAGAAAATCCCTCATAACAGAATGAGTCCTTTTTTTTTAACCGTCACTATGTAGCGGCAGGTAAATCTTTTCTGCATTGGGTGTACTTTCTCTCAACCTCCTCCTCCTTGTTGCCTGTTTGACTTTACTTTATCACCGGCTCATTTTGTGGAACAGGGGCACAATTAACAACAGGCGAGCAGTAGTACCGATGAATTACAACCATTCTTTCCCCCCAAAATGCAAATAATAAATAAAAAATGGAAAAGGCCTACCCTCCTCATTTCCCTTGTTACTTTTAAATGCAAATTGGACTTCATTAAAATTTGCCACTAAAATTCATTAACACATGGAACGCCGGTCTTTATTGATTTACTGACTTACAAACCTGAAAGGCCCCTAGGCAAAAGGTACTAAGGTTTATCTAAATGGTTATTTAAATTGCGAGGCTGGGGGCTACAAGAAATGTATCTTTCAGCAATAACATCTTGGGAAGTAACATTGACACAGCGGCTCTTTGTGTAGAAGTAACTCATTAACACTGAAGCTGGGGGAAAAAATTGCTTCTTTCAACACGATTCACAATTGCCGCAAATAGAGCCTTTTTCAAGTTGGAGGGGAAATGCTGACATTTTAAACCGCACAGTAACCATGCAACCGCACAGATGGACCACTCCCCCGTGTAGTCCCGGGGTGCTTTCCCTGAACCCCAAAGGAGTCCAGTCTATATTACCATGCCAACGGTCCTGTCCTCGGGGCAAGCCAGATTAAACCATTTTACCACTACCTCCTATAGAGATGCTAACTTAACAGTGTAATCATAAAACCTTCTGTAAAGACAACGCTGACCTTTACATGAAATGTGCCCTTGATGTATAACGATCAATAAGAATTTATAATTTAAAAAAAATGTTTAGACTCCTCTATTTTGCAGTGTTGGAAATACAAACATAAAAAAAAAACCGTTCATTTATCTCCGAAACCCTTTAAAACAAGCAATGTACATACATGTGCCCAGTGATAAAGCTGTGTGCAACGTGCTGAAACCTGTCAGGTAGAAAGGGTAAAACCCTGTAAGACCCAGCACACTGCAGTTCAGCAGTGTTAGCGAGGCCCGTTCAGTGCGGCGTTAGGATGGCCGAGGCCTGCTTCGAGGGTGTTTCTCTGGCAGCAGTGCAAACCCAAAGTCCCCCGCCCGGCTGTGAGCCCAGGGAACGACGGACCGCAAAACTCTGCACCCCTGTACGACTCAATGTAAATTCAAGGCCATCTCATTATTTTTCACAACATTACTGCGGCCTGGTCTCGGCAATCATCGCCTTAGCCTAACCTTTTGATCTCCCGCAAATGGAAGACGCTAGCAGGAGTGGCCTTCTTCCAGCGCGCAAGGACAAAGGACGGTGCTGAAATTGCGGGGGATTAGCCCTAATCCCGCCTCGGCTCGGGAAACTGAGGCTTGGATGATCCCCAAAAGCACGGCGCCGGAGCAGCCCCCCGGATGGGAAACATCTGCCGTTTATTACCCGGGCATGTACAACCACAGGAAAGGGCTGAGAGGCTAGGGTGACAGCGGCACTGCATTTTTAAATGGGACATGAGAAGCATTTCGCGTGATCAGATCGCCCTGTGAATTATTCAAATGATCCCAGGAACCATGCCT
The DNA here is from genome assembly GCA_025775045.1 of Hiodon tergisus. NCBI lineage: Eukaryota > Metazoa > Chordata > Actinopteri > Hiodontiformes > Hiodontidae > Hiodon > Hiodon tergisus. Next base: position 67,201 of record JAOVYW010000030.1, read on the forward strand.
AAAAGACAACACAGCACACAGCACCTTGTTCAACCTGCACCTCTGACGCCGCTTGTAAACAAATGTAATTTCGCTCCGAGAGCAATCTACTCGCTCAGGAGGGCCCGTAATTTATTTATCCGCAAACACGGAGCCATTGCTCAGACCATCTGATCTCAGAAGGTGAGAGCCTGCCACCGATGCCCTTACACAGATACGGTTGTGAGGAATGGATATTAATGAGGGCCGGGGGGGGAGACAGACGAGAGGGGCTCTATTAAATTAGCCCCCACGCAGGCCCCTGATTCCCCAGGGTATGGCCTCTTTGGCTTAACAAACTCCTGGGAGCTGGATTATGAAGCATTACCAGCTGGGCTGTGCACCCCCC
>JAOVYW010000030.1:77603-93489 GCA_025775045.1 Hiodon tergisus
ATATATATATGGCGTTAAGTTTAAATAAAATATCAGATATGCAATGCTGAATATGAACAAATAAAGAGACTGCCATCAAACTTTCATCATCCTCTTGGAAGAAACAAGAAAAAAAGTTCTAACAATTTTTACAGCATAACTCTTTTCTGACAGTTAAAAGTCCTCCACATTCAACGCTTTAAAAAAAATATAGGTCCACTCTTTACGATGTTTTAAAAGCAGTGGGAAAGTGTACACGGTACCTCCCTGTCATCCATTCCTTGTCAGCCCAAACGGACTACTGCTCTCATGTGGCCAGGAGTTATGTCTGCTGGACAGGGAAGGAGCAAAGCGCGTTTCCTGTGTGTGTTGTTCATGGAGGCTCTGTCGAGCCCTCCACTGTGGGAACCTGGGGCTAAATGCTAGCGCCGGGAATTTTCGTGATATTCAGCAGAGGCAGCCCTGGCTGTTGCAGGAAAATCTCAAAATGAGAAGGGAAGCATCAATTTTTTATGGAAAATGTCCTCCATGCGAGCACTAGATTTTTTATATATATTTTTTTTTTCACAGGGGACAAAATACAGTTTAAAACCATGTTGAGGCATTTGAAGTCACCTTTTAAACCAATTAAATACAAGTGTGTCTTCTTGCGTTTTTAATACGGATTCATGTGATTTTTCCATTAAGACCACAGGAAATACAAGAGACAAGATACTTTTACAGTAAAAAATGCCGTTCTGTCAAATAGAGAAGTCCCTCACAACAGTTACCATACTAAAATTAGACTATACTTCAAAAATTCTAAAATGAACAGCACATTAACATAATTAAGTGATTAGGAAGCCGCCTGTTACTGTTTCATAGCAGAACCAACAGAAATGTGGGACTATCCACTTTATAATCCCAGTTCTGTTTGACAATAAGGAGAACCCCCACAAAACCCACTGTAACCAGAACTGTCATTAGAAGACACTTTCCCAACATGGGCCACAAGCTGAGCACATGGGACACGGCTGCGGGTCCTTAAATAATAAATAAAGGCTCTTTTGTTGTGGGCCAGTGAAAACAAACAGTGACCCCAAAGGTCTTGTCAAGATGGGAGGCCACCTATAGAGGCCTCTGTGCATATTTCTTGCTGCTTGCAGGCAAACCACAGGGCCGAGATTACTGTGTACCCAACCTCTGGGGCCAATATGGCGGCACTGTTTTTATAAGGACAATTCCCACTGAAGACGTGCAGTCCGATGAAATACATCCAACAAAAACAGCCAACCCCTTGACCTGCAAGGGATTTTCAGCCCAGTCTCCAAATCCTTACCAAAATTCCCTTGGGGCTTTGAACGGTTTAATTACACAAAAAATTATAACAATAGGGTTCCAAGGTTGAACTGGAAGGTTACAGCTCTCTGGCTCTGCCTAGCTTTGTACTGCGGAAGAGGGTTCTCACAATGCTTATGACCATTGAATAATGACGCAAGGGTGTTTCGGCTGAATGAAGGTGCAGCGCACCCCACTTGGACAAGGACACTGTTAGCGGTGGCCAGATGAAAACAAAACAAAAGCAAGGAACACATTTTGATCTCGACATGAGCTGTGCTTTACAAGACTCTGGGGCCATCTGGCAGAAGTAAAACGAGCACCCGCTCTCAAACGCGTGTAAAACATTAGAGAGAAGTGGCATTGAGTGGCAGCACGTGAGGAAAACATCCCCAGGGTTTGTTTGACCACTAGTTTTATAACATTGCAATGCGGTGTTGAGTTGTGTTACATTTCTTTTCCTAAATATATTGCCGTGTTGATCTTTTTTTGTTTTGTTTTTGTCTCTGGAAACTAATGGCCTCTTTGTTTACATATTTTGGATGTAGGCATAGTTTCCATATTTAATTGAGCTGAAACATCAATACCCTTGTCTTTAGATTGGGGCAGGACTGCATGATACTATTTTGTTTGTTTGGCCTTGTTCTGAAACGTTTCCCCTTGTAGAGAGACCGGAGTCTACGACGGGCAAACCTTCACATTTGGTGGCAGCAATGGGATGTTTTATATTCATACAGCAGCAATTCCTTCTCCTGTCTAATCTTTACTTAATGTGTAATGGAAACCAGCGCTAGTGGAATAGCAGATGTTATATACACTAGATGGCCAAAAGTATGTGAACACCCCTTCTAATTATTAGATTTAGGTACTTCAACCACACCCGTAGCTGGCAGGTGTATCAAATCGAGCAGACAGCCATGCATTCTCCACAGACAAACATTGGCAGTAGAATGTCCCGTACTGACGAGTCTCCTTCAGTGTGGTACCGTCAGAGGATGTCACCGTTCCAACAAGTCGGTTTGTCAAATTTTTTCCATGCTAGAGCTGCACCGGTCAACTGTAAGTGCTGTTATTGTGATGAGGAAACTTCTAGGAGAAAGTGGTGGGCCACACAAGCTCACAGAGTGCTGAAGCGCAGAATTCTATTTGGAAAAGACAAGTAATAAATACTGTATGTGCTGTTGGGGTGGGGTAGGGAGGGTTTGTTGTCTTGTAGGTAACCATGGGTAACTCAACTGGGCATTTCAACTGGCCGTTGATTATGCAGCAGAAACCGGGCCAATAAACTGAATTCCTGACCCGGTGACAGCATTCCTTTGGGCTGCGGACTGATAACAGGGCTTATGCAGCACGGTTTTCATGTTTCAACACAAATGCCTGCATTGAAAACAACTGTAATTTGGGTATTTTGGTGAAAGGGGTAGTGAAGGCCCGCTTGCTGTCTATACCAACTAAAGCTACTGCAGGTATGATGAGATAGAGAAATTGAACTATAGTTCAATGCGGCTTTTCATTTGCCATAAATGCCAGTCTATTGCACATGTAAGACATTGGCCATATGGTACCGATTTCATCAAACATTTCATTTGTAAAGCGGTGAAACGCAGCCAAAGAAAATGCGCTGTATGTAATGTCAGTAATGTAACTTGTTAATCATTTAGATTTTAAAGTCTTGGCTTGCAAGCAGGAAGATAAATATTAAATAACGTAGAAGAAACAATACGTATGACGTTGCGTCTCGAAAAGCCATCCATCATACAAAAACCAAACAAGATATTGAAAAACATGTTATTGGGAAATTGACTGCATGACTTAAGCTTACCAGGTGTTATTTTTAAAATGTGTATCGCCATTAAATACACCCGTCAGAACTTGTACATTTTACACCGATAGATAGCATGATAAAAGCTATTGTCTTTAAATCATTTGAGTTCATTCAAAACTCGTATTTCAGCTAAACAACTCACTACTGGCACAACGATTCAGATGTAACAGTGCTGTGTTTGCCGTTCACAGGGGAAATGTAATGCAAATGTAAATGAAAACCCACCATGTGAATCACTGGTCTCATCCAATGACATGTTGTCTTTTTGCACAAGCGAAAGGGTGTCTACATCTGGCTCATAATGAGCCTCTCATATCTTCATTGTCTACCGTTCTACATGGCTGAAGGGTCTCTACAATGTGTGGAGAGAACCTGCCTCTTTCTTTTAAGTGACAGACATCTTTTTAGCAGTGCACTAAATTAATCGTTGGCCACTTGTTAACTGCGCTGCTGATCTTCGCTAACTTGTTCGAAAAAACAAACAAATGCGACCATGCACCACATGAGTGTATTTAAATCTTGAAAATTTCACATCCTTCCCTCTTAAAATTCAATTGAAATTAAATACTGAATTTGTTTACTTCAAATGTATTTATGTAATTTAATTATATTGCTAAATGGTAACAACAAGTAAGTAATGGTAATTAAAAAATTGTTACATAAATATATTTTACAAAGCAACAATCGGTTATGGATAGCTAATGATTTTCTACTAATAATACAAATATTTGTATCGTCATTAAAAATAATTAATGCATTTATAAAAATTAACTAGAGAATGAAAAACAAAACAATACATCATTAGAAACTAGATCAATTGATGTATAACTCAATTTAACTTATTATTAATGGTCAATACCTTGAGTGGAAATCTTCTGAAAACCCATTTACAAACTGTAGCTATTTTAAGTCTTTGACCCAACCATACACATTAATCACAAGGGAACTCCAGCTCATAGGGCTCAGTCTGCACTCGAGGGAACTCCAGCTCATGGGGCTCGGTCTGTACTCGAGGGAACGCCAGCTCATAGGGCTCAGTCTGCACTCGGGGGAACTCCAGCTCATGGGGCTCAGTCTGTACTCGGGGGAACTCCAGCTCATAGGGCTCAGTCTGCACTCGGGGGAACTCCAGCTCATGGGGCTCGGTCTGTACTCGGGGGAACTCCAGCTCATGGGGCTCAGTCTGCACTCGGGGGAACTCCAGCTCATAGGGCTCAGTCTGCAATCGGGGGAACTCCAGCTCATGGGGCTCGGTCTGTACTCCGGGGAACTCCAGCTCATGGGCTGATCCATTTATCATTCACGACCAGGCTCAGGCGATTGGGAAATGAACTCCCTGTAGACTTAACACTTTCTTTAAATTTTCTCGCCAGGTGTTTTGTTCCCAGGCATGGAGGCACTCATGCCAGACACAGCTGTGAGTGATTGGGGAGAAATCATGTGCCCATGGAAACAGAATCTCTAATAAATAAAGACTGAAAAGGTCCATTTCCTGTGCAATTTGCCTGGGAAGAGGCCAAATGGAATTAGAATACAGTGAAACAAAATCAGAAATAATCAGACTGTCTTCCTTAGCTTTTGGCATTTCAGAGTGTAGGAGCTTTTAAAGCATTTCCAATGTCTCCTGTTGTCCATATGTTGTCTTTAAATTTACAACAGACTTTAAACAAAATTATTGCCAGAGATTTAGGGCAAATGGCACATGGCACAATCTTAATAATCACGTTATCACAGATGGTAAGATAAGCAAGAACAAAAGCGCAAAGCTGCAGATTTGTGTACTCCACACTTAAAAGGCATGGAAAGCTAGCTGGACCTGATTAATAGCAAGCACAAAACAATCAGTTATATAACTTTGAATGTGTGCATAAAGGCCTTTTATTGTTGGTTTCTAGTGCAATAAGGACTTAGATCTAAACTAATTTAACATGGGGTCTAATCCATAAAATCAGGTGAAAACGAAACATATACCGTATATTGCTTGCAATGTGATGCTAAGACTCCCCCTCCTTTGCCATAATTAAAGTAGTTTTGTCGAGGTATTTTGGCTGTGTTGCCACTAGATGTCATGGTTGTTTTGGATTAAATTACTTCTTTTTTTAATTGTAGGAACAGTCGCTGAGTTTGACTTATCTGCTGATAACTAGTACTAAACTACTTAACAGTAGTTTATCTGGAATATATATATATATATATATACACATATATATATAATATTACATATATATATTTATTCTTCTCTTATGTAGTCCACATCTTTGTAAAAATGCCACTAGACAATTGTAATATATATATTTTTAAAATTATATTAATTTGTGCTCAGGAATTTAAATAAACACAGCAAAAAGTGCCTGTGTAGAGTATCAAATATGTCAAATTTTGTTATTATTAGTTGGTTTTATAGAGATTCACAAATGATTTACTATGTGCTGTGTCTTCTTCCCAATCCCTCTTTCGTACAACCATGTATAATAGTTGGAATACTTTGACCTGAAATGAAATAGCGTTGTGAGCTGGCTGTAATTTTTTCATACTATGTAGTGATTATTTTTTTTAATTCTAAAAATCAAAATAAGCTAGCAAGATACTTTTCCACACTTAATATAAGTTATAATATAAGTATCTCATTTACCTTTTAAAGAAAGACTGTCCGTTTTATAACGCATCCACTCAACCAGTTTAGCAAACCTTGTCCTTGCAAGTTTGTTTTGGTTAACACATCTGTCTCTTGAAAATAACGAAAAACCGATAAAGAACCGTTGTTCCTCTTTACAAACGGTTTGTACGTTTTAGCTTATTTTGGAGAAGCGGATCTGAACCCCATCTACTGCCTTTTTATCCACCGAACAGTCTCTCCGAATTACTGTGTACTCGCAGTTTCTCCAGCAGTATATTTAAAACGAAAAACCGGATGGCAAATCACTTTATGAGAAATATATACGGCCAACTCTTTATTTATTACTAAATTATTGCAGGAGAAACCTGAAATTTTTTACTTAAAAGTTAACTTAAAATGGATTAACGTTAACATGGGTCTTGTAAATTGTCCCCTTTATTAAAAAAAATGAATATAAACAAACATATTTACTGTTATAAATATTATGTTTGTAACTGCTCCAGCTATGGAGGTCTCCATTAAATCCAGCTTTAGCACACAATGACGCAAACCGAAACGAAAGACAGACGCGTCGCGTTGTCCAGAATGCTACGCGAAAAGTAAACGGCGGTCGGGCATTACGTCAAAGGCTACAGATGTTTATCTGACTGCTGATTCTTGGACTTTTATTGAGGCACCGGTTGTTTAGCGGAAGAAAAGATCAAAATGATTTTATCTTCCGGACCCCACCCAAACCAAAGGGCTTAATGTCAGAAGGTTCCCTCTAAGTACATTCATTAAAATAGTACAAACTAAAGTTTTTGGAAAATAGGCCCATACAAATTGTTTGAAAAGAGTGGTCATTATTTCATTATTATGAAATATAGGCCCTATAGGTTGGACAATGCTAAATGTCCGAATTTAAACTAAAGGTAAAACTAAGAAGGAAAAGTTGTAGGAAGGAAGCAGTAATTAAATATAGTTTAGATTTTAAAAGCCAGTGACTGGAAACAGCACTGATCCCAAATCCCAGGGGTCTTGGAAGGACCTCCACTGCACTACAGGGAGAGGAACCTGCATCCACTAAAAAGGCTGGTGTCTTTAAAAACAATCCAAAAATACAGTCTCCTGGGGGCAAACACTACCAAATACCGTAACCTCGTGCCAGAAAGCCCTACATAAAGTATCATTGATAATAATGACCATTCTGTCATTAAAGAAAAGAAATACAAACTGCAATTGGAATACTCTGTAATGCGGGGAACAATGGACGGTAGCTATTCATTCCTTTTCAAGATTTCCCAGTTTTTTCGATTCGCACGCAAGTCAGACAGCTGCCTCTCTCTGGAACTTCTGAGGTATGGAGTGGAAGTGATGAAAGTCACAAGTGGGGTCCCACTGCAAGACCTCTGATTCTCAGCTGCCAGTGCAATCTCCCTCATTTAGAAGCACATCCTGGAACCAGACTTCTTTTAATTAAAGCCTCAGTGTATTCTTGAAACCCAGCAGAGATTGTGAACAAACTTTAAAGTTGAACTTGACAGGTATATTTAAGTTCACCAAGTTTGACCAGATGGAGCATGTATTTTGTATAAGACTTTGAATATCGTGGTGGAAAAAAAATATATATATCAAAAGTGGAAAAGAGGGAGTGGGGGGGTGAGCTGAGCAACAAGCAGAAAGAAAGCCACTGAGATACAGCGGTGGTGATCTTTTAAGATCTTTGAGGTCTGAGTATCTCAAGAATTCACATGCAACCAGCGAGGATGTTTAGCTGGCATTAGATAAAATAAGATGTTTGGATTTAATTGTTAATATTCATCATCTGATTTAATTACGCGCTGAAAAGGACTGAAAAATAGATTAAGACCACATATCTTCAGATGAATTTATGGCTTCCCCAGGCCCGAAGGTTTCTAAAATGTTTTATGATTCATTTATAGATCCTTACTAATAATCACTGTTACAACCAGGGACAAACTAACATCACAAAGTTGACAATGATCAAAAAAGTTGTACAAGGCATATTGAATAATTCTTCATGAATCCCTAAACTGTTCCCATCCTTGGGAGAGTACCAAATTCAACTTTGAAATTGCCCATGTTACCCCCTGCCTTTCCAAAGTGTTAATTGTCCCAAATTAATTAATAACACTGGGTGAGGATTCCTTTGAAAACAAGTTGTAACAAACCTATCGGCGAAGTTGGTCTCTATGTTCTCTTACTCTAACAAGACAAACACGATTTATCACAAACAACTTGTTTGAGTAATGCATGTATTACAACTCCTTTTTGAAAGGTCCACATCCTCTTATTTGCTAAATCCCATTTTTATTCACTGATGACACCCAAGGAAATCTCTACATTGTCAAGCCCAAAAACAAAGATCTCTTTTAAGAGGTTAAATAATTACTAATTGGGTATTTTGTTCATTCGTGAAAGACAAACATGGAGCAAAAAAATCTAGCTAACAGTTTTGTTTGAAAAACCAAATAAGATGTGTTTGCTCCACCTAGTGAGTTTTTTGGAAATGGGGTAAAGCAACACAGGCTTATGAACTTGCTGAGCAGAGAGAATCGGAGAAGTTTTATTTTGTTTTATTTATGTACCTGTTGCACCATTGGTTGCATTTATTACGAGAACGAAACTGAAAGATAACGGGCTTTCACAAGTAGTTTCTGAAGTGACATGTTCTTCACATGTTTAATTCCGGGTAGCAGGCACTTTAGCGGATGCCTTGTTTGGTTTGAAGCTGCCTGAAAAGACCTTTGTGGAGCAGATTCCTTAAATGAGGGTACCCAATGACCAATGCAAATTACACTTATTGCTATTTGATTACATCATGGTGTTTAAGGTAATCGAAACACGCCACTTGACTGATGAGAAGTTTAAACTTTCCTTTGAAGGCATCTCTTAAGGAGCGGGGATTTGCTTTGCTTACAAATGTTCTCCATGCTTTTATGAAATGGCTCGTCCATTGGAATTTAACGTATTGCTCAAACCATCTAAACTGGCATCCAAAAATCACCCTGCAATTGAATCAAAGCTGAAAAAAGCAAAAAGATTTAGTTGATATTAGACGAGACACAGCAAAGACATATCAAATTAACACATCAGGTGTGCAGACATGCTGCGTGTTTTTAGCTAAGTAACAAACGAGTCAGTGGAAATTTCTGATTCAAAGACCCAGACAGGTCTTTTTGGCGGTGTAAATTAATAATCAAAGAAAATTGTAAAAAAAAAAAAATAATAAAAAGAGAGAGAGAGGACATTAAAAATCAATGGGCAGTACAGGACCGCTGTGGCTGGCCTCCCGGGCCACTGGGGGCAAAAGAGTTGCCTCGTGCCTCACATTCTGCTCCTCCAGCTTCTGGATCCCTCCTGCTGGATCTACGTCTAAATCAGGGGGCTGACGGAACACCGGGCGAACCGGCGCAGAGAGGCCCTCGGTCGGGTTAGGGGCTTATAAATGCCGGTTGTCTTAATCCATCGACGGGGGCCGGGCTGCATTATGGATGAGGCCCGCGGCCGCGCTCGGCGCAGCTCAGATGGCTCTGCCCGCCTGAAAGGGAGCCGTTCCCGGGCGAGGCGCCACGCCAGGCCGCGCCGATGCATGCCTTAAACCGAACAAATGACAACGGCGGCCTCTGGGGAGACCGGGAGCAAGCAGATGCTCTCCTAACACGGAACATGGCAGGGGAAGCACCAGCCCGCCGACGGGGAGACAGCGCGAGGAGCCAAGGCCACTGCATATCCACCCTTTAATAATTAAAGGGCCACCTCACAACTTTTCTTTAGGCTCGACAGACAGCACCCCTCCCCTCCATTTGTTTCCAGTCACAAGTACAAGGGGAGACAAGCAAAGGGAAAATCCTCCTGGTGAGCAAAGCATAGGTGTCACAATGGGGTTATTTTCCAACCAAGTCGGGCACATTTTTCAGAGCAAGCATGGTGTAGCGATTGAATGGCCGGGAATGTAAAAGTAAACGTAATTCGGCGTTTCTTTACCTTGGTAAAGATGTAATGGCCGTGCTTTAATTATAGTTTTACTCCTCACCTCCACCAACATCTCAAAACTCCTGATTAAATATATTCAAATCACACCTGAGAACGTCTATCTCTTATTAATGTGCACTGAAAAATAAAACAGGACCCTGTTCCTCACAGGCAGCATGATGTATCTACATAAAGATAAATGGGTTAAATTATACATATGTTGTAATTTGGAATTCTTTCGTATTTAATTGAAGCTTGGCTAAATTAAAGCCAATTTGAACCAGATAAAAATGCATATTCTGGCTTTCTCCCTGTCTGATGGGCATTATGCTTCAGCTTGTCTGACTGAGGTTTAATCAACAGCTTGAATGTAGCTATGTTTGTTTTTTGTAATTTTTCCTGGACCTATAATGGAACCCTGTTGGAAATCATATGTTCCGAAGCAATAGTGGTTGCGTGCACAGCAATACGGGCACATATTGTATCATATTAGTACAGAGCCTCATAACTGAGGAGAGGATGATCGAGAGTCGACTGGAACACCCATGTCTCATAGACATAATAGACATTATCGCTCATTGAATGAACAAAGTGAGAAGTTGTTTTGGAACTTCAGGTACCTGGAAAGTAAAATTATTGTTGCAGCTTGTTAATGCCCAAGCAGATGCGTTTGCATGTGGTAAAAGTGCCTCCACACTGTGCCTCCACACCTCCACACTACCTCCTTTGGCTTCATGATTTTCCCGAATGATGTCAACAGGTCTGCGTTAAAAATCGTCACTGTCCACGACAAGACAACGTGTGCAGTGTGTGTATCTCACAACCCCCGATCTGAAGAGAGGAGCAGCAGCTCAATCCAGAAGGTGTGAGTGGTACAGCGTCTCCTGATTGCAAAACTTGGGCAGTGGAAGCCTGGCATTGTGTAAAGTTCAGGTCAATTTTTTTTTCTGTGAAGCTGTATTTTACAGGGTTCCCTCAAGTTCTTGTTCAAGGAGGCATGTTGTATCGAGAGATGGGTGAATTTAAGAGCGGTCTGCATACAGATCCTCATCCATTCATATTTCCACAGAACTGATGCAAGAGAAATAAACATCATGATAGAGAATGAGCAGTGATGATGTACTTGTCAAACTTCATCGTAGACTGTTCTTTTTCTCCAATAAGCTGTGAGCATTTGACCTGAAATAACTTTCATTTGCCGAATATTTCAAAATTGCAATGCCGTTTTATACCATTCACGTAATTCAGTATCAGTGCATTGAAATGTGGGAGTATATGAATTGAGTTACTGTTACTGCTGTTTTTGACGCTAATCGAAAATAAGGAATTTGTTCAATGAACTGAACATGCATGACTTAGTGTCAAAATTCATCTTTGATCCTGGTCTAATTTTGCAACGTGAGATGCCTGACAGAGCTGCTGCAGCACCTCAGGTAGCGTAACAGCCTCAAGGCCCTTAGGTTTGATTCCAGACAGAGGAGGTTGGTCTAAGCGTGGAGTTTCCAAGTTCTCCCTCCTTCCAAAGGCATGTTGATTTGGAAGTTATGAGTCAACCCTGAGTCAATCCCGTACTGTCTACCGACAACAATGCCTGACATCCTGTGTGAGGCAAGGAAATCTTGGACAGCCCATGTCACATGATTTTTACCTTGCACTAAAATTTAAATAGCCTAAAACTTGCATACATTTATACTCTTTACATCTACACACTTAATGATTAGTTAACCGTTAATCGCAAAAAGTGATTGGGAGACATGAAGATCTTTTTTTTTTGCATTTTATCATGTCCATTTTAAAAGTACTTTATGTTAATTTTGAATAATACAAAAGTTACATTCTGATGACAATACTTTTATTTTGGTATCAGGCTCATTATTTCGTGATTGATATCCTGCTTGGCAATTGATTGTCTTTAGCCGTCCAAAGGCATTTGAATTTTTTTAAAATTGCAGGCATTTTTTTATCGTTTTTTATTGTTTACCCTCCCGTTACAAACTGCCTGCTGGAAACCACTGGGAGAATATTAAAATCTTACCTCCTTTATCCCAAAAGTGATAATTATGAAGTTCAGTATTGATCAACGTATCGATGCATTGCTAATTGTTTCAGGTTTTACTTATTCATTTTCCACAACTGCATTTTCAACCTTGAAGGGAAGACTTGGAAATGAAGTGCGCTTGGGAAAACATTCAATGAAAAACATTTTTTTTCCCCTTCACTCTTTGAGATGCACCATATAACGTTGTGTTAATGAACGCACAAATAAAAAATAAAAATAAACCCTGATACCGATTTGTGAATGAAAGATTAATTATTTTTTTTGCCACGATTCGTCGAGGTAATTGTGAGTCCCTCCAAGGAGCTCACTGAGAAAGTACGACGAGATTACATTGATCAGTCACTAAAATACATTATGTAGGATTTAAAATAATGAGCCAGACTTTAAATAATTAAAACAGGATTCAGGTTAACTGCATCAGGAATCCATTTCAATGTGGATCAGTTTGTGTTATCGACGTTTGGAACCAACAAGGCACCAAGGTTGCAAGCGCATAAATATCAGATTATATCAGTAAATTGCGGGCAGAAGCTGAAAGACAGCACTGAATATTTGTTCAGGATTTATAACGCAGAGCGGCATTAAACTGATTTTCAGACGTCTTTCAAAACTTTCTCCGGAGTGAATAATAATGTAACGCTTAAATTATAATTGTAGCTTTTTGTAATGGTGTCCATGGTCCACCTTGCGATAAAGAAAATACAGACAAAAGTATCCACATTATTAAGATCAGCCCTTTCATTAATGTTGTCTAGGTCCACAGTAAATGCAGGACGAGGCATGCCCTGGAAGACATGGTGACACTGGAAACAGCTGTCCCTGCCAGGACATCTGCTGCTTGTCAGAACCATGCAGCGTTTGTGTGAGGGCTTCATCTGCGCGGCGACTGACGATGAGCAGCCCTTTCCAGTCAGGTCGACTCACTGTGTCTCTGTCATGTGATGAGGTCCAGGCCCGTATTACACCTGTGTGGGGATAAATGTAAGCAAGGGACACCCACACACACACACACGCACACGCACACGCACACGCACACACACTCTCACACACACATCCACACACACAGACACACTCTCACACACATATCCACTCACCCACACACAATCACACACACACACCCACTCACACACGCACACACACACACACACCCGCACACACACACCCACTCACACACAAACACGCACATTCACACACACACACGCACATACGCACTCACACTCACGCACAGGACACACACACACACATGCACACACACACACATACAGGACACACACACATGACCACAAACACACACACAAGCCACAGACACACACACACACACACACACACAAACACTAAATTTAATAAAATGATCAATTGCATTTATTATGTGACTAATAAAATATAGTTCAATGCAGTTCACTACTTGGCATTCCCTGTTACATCAATATGAAATCAAAATGCCCCGGGGAAAAAATCTTTTGTGTCTCCATTCCAGTTTGAAGAGCATAGGGTTGAATAGGTATGTTAGTGAAACAGACATTCACATCTTGTTGAGTTACTGGCAACTACGGTAAACACCTTGCCTAGTTCAAAATTATTTAAGTGAACGAAAATGGCAGAATGAGACAAGATTTAAATGCTGTGTGTTTATCAGCAGGTAAAAATGTCCATTCTCTCTGCATCTCCTTCACATAAATAAACCACAGAGATAATATGGCTAATAGCACGTACTGCGAGTAAGTTCCGATTGTCCGCCGCCTGGGTTGGGCCGCAGACTTTAATGGGAATCACCATCACCATCGCGTGGTCGACGGGGTCTATGCTAATACCACCCGTAATTGCTGTTTATTTACCTTGCCTCCACCCCACCCCCAGATTGCGGGACAGGCCTCTAGCAGTGCAGTGCTGAAGGTGTGCTTGTGCTGTTATGCCCTCTGGCTTGGCTGCCAGCTTATTCCCACTGATCTGAGCCAGAAGGCAGACTGCCTAAGAATACCGATCACCTTGCCCAGACCGAATCCTTTGAGCTGGATCTGGCATCTTTCCCTTCTGCTGGTTTCCTCCGCTGCTCCCTTTTCCCCTTCTGAAGTTGACAACAAAGACATCCTCAGGGTCCTCTCTTGATGTAAGACCCGCTCTTGATCTTTTTCCCCTGTTTTTTTGTACCTCATAGTTGCACGACTTTCAAATTCCTCTAGCACAATATTTACACACTGCAAGACAAAGAAAAAAGGGAGTCTTTCGCACAACTTCAAATACGCTAATCACCGCCTCCTCATTTAACACCTGACTATTTAGAATGAAAACAGCGAAAACGAGGACGGGGGGACAAAATCGCGCCATTGCTCAGCGTTCCAGTCACTCAACGAGGGATGGAAGGGGCTCGCGCGACTGAGCCAATCGCAATGTCACATTTTCATCTCAAATGGCCCGACTTTCTACTTTTAATGTTAAATCATTGCTGCGCTGAGCCAGGTGAGAGGGGGAAGTTGCGTCGGAACGCAAACTTTTGAACAGTTCCCGTTCTCTGCGAGAAAAACCTCCCCCCTACCCTTTCATAAAAATAAATCTCCAAAGAGCTAATTAGTGGTGGAACGGAGTCCAGAAGCTACGGAGCTGAAGGATAAGAGTGGCGCAGCGAGAGAGGCCGTGGTCAGGACTGACAGAAGGTGACAGAGTGCCGCGGTAACCGTAGGCTGATAACTGACAGGGACAATAAAGCTGGGAGCTGGGAGCCTGTGACAGGCGGCACCGAGGGCTGTCCGCGGGCTCTGCACGCTCGCTTCCGATGCAGGAGGGTCTGTGAGTCTGCTGCTCTGTAACGCTGCAGGATGCCCCCCGCCCCGCCAGCCCTGCGCCCCCACCCCGCCAGACTGCAGCGCAGCCGTGTGACGTTGCCACAAGATTATAGTCTATAGATTATATAAATCAGTCCTGAAATGTTTGGACTTTGCTGTCCACTAAACTAAAGTTTAGAACAGGATGCTATATTCCTCGTGAAACTAACATGCTATCGTGCTATATCAAGTGCTCTTAGCACTATCCATAGTTAAATAGACGTTAAATAGCCTAGATGTTTTCGGTGAATGTAATTCGAGCAAAATGGCTGATTTTGTTGCATTTTGAAAAAAATTACAAAGCTACTCCTTAGAAGATAACTCACTGATATCTCTCCTGTTGTCAGCCTTTCTAAGTAATGACTCTTGACAGAATCCTGTTTGTTGTTATCACTCAGCTATGGCAGTAAATAAAATAAAATAAAATAATTTCTTTAATCGTCCAGAAGTCGAGGGGGCTTGGTGCTCATGAATATGTCGGTAACACAAAAAGTAGTCAGTGATGCCAGGCAGTTACAACACGTGATATGGCACAATTTCTTACCAGACCTTTCATTTCTCCATCTGGAATCATCTAAATACATTTTCAGTATCTTCATTATCTTTTGAACAAACCAGATAATTTAAACGAGGCATGCTCAATTCGAAGTGTGGTTAATAGAGTCAAAATACGGAAAAACCGAATAGTCCTCTAACAGTAAAATGCTAAATGAGACCTGCAACAGGGTATATATATATCTGATCAGTTAATTTTTCACTTTAAATTAGTTGTAATCGTTAAAAACTTGAAAGACGACAAACAGAGAATCGGGACAACAAAAAACGTTGCCAAGGAATCAGCTAAGAGAACCGGTCGGAACGGACAGATGGAAAGAAGGACAAGATCCAGGGTATCCCGGGCAACACGGTATCTAATAATATATTAACCAAATATAAATAAAGGTTAGATAGCTGTACATTATATTTTCACGGCGATAATTTATTTATTTGTCAAAGAAATCAGATTGCCACGAAGCTTCAGACAAAGCGCGCAGCGGTAATTAGTAACACTGGGATCGGTGGCGTCTCCTCGCACCCTACCCCGCGCTCTTTTATGTGCTGGGAAGGTGGAGCCCTAAATATTAATGGGGTTGCCAGTGCTTCTTAAAACACAAACACTGTGAACTTTGCAGTCCTGACTACTGGTCCGGACTCGGCGGTTCTCTCTGGTACCGCTGGGCTGTTGGGGGGGGGGGGGGGGGGGGGGGGGGGGGGGGGGGGGGGGGGGGGGGGGGGGGGGGGGGGGGGGGGGGGGG
>JAOVYW010000030.1:107601-120194 GCA_025775045.1 Hiodon tergisus
ACCTCTGACCATCTTGTTGGCCTTTGCCCTTTCGCACCATCTGGCTCATTGATGGTGTCCTGCTGCAACCAGTGGAGTTTTTCTCCACGACGGACCAGAAGTTATGGAGCGTCTCCGTTACCCTCCCTCCACCTCGAGCAGTGGGACAGGGGAGGAAAAGGTGACACGTTCACCTTGACAGCTTCCTCAGTTTTCCTCAGCGACCCACCTATTTTCCGGGTGCACGGCGCATCTCTGTTCTTTTCCCAAGATTCCTAGAGTCCAATGAGACGCGCGCACAACTAGAGCCAACATAACACCATTTACATGTTGTCGCAGCTCATCAATTTTGTAACAGACCTGGCATTATCTGATGCAAGTGAAGCACTTTAAGCAGAGGGCCACCAAGAGCCGGATGCAAACAGCGCAGCGTTTTTACTGAGGGACTGCTCCTTTTTTATTTTAATCAAACATTTTAAGCATTTATATTTCATGCATTTACTTTCACTTTGATGGAAAAACATTTTAGATAGCTTGCACCAAATGACGTGCCGAACATCAAAATAAATCACAGAAAATTGGTCCCAAGAGGGCGCTTCCTGCAAGGGATCTCACAACCCCCACCCTCTAATATCGGGGAAACGTGACTTTGTCTTTAAAAATGAAAGTGGATGCCAACAGGGCACCTCATCATTCCCATCTGTGTTATTCTGGAGAATTATTGCTGAATTTTCTTGTTTGGCATGCGGTTTTGCCTGTGGACAGTGCCACTGAAACTACAGCCGAAAAAACTGGTCCGTGGTTCATGGGATTCTGTGACTGATTGAGTCAAAAGTCTAATCATGGTACTTCTTAATGTCGTCCTCTGTCACAGGTCACTTCCCCCTAAAAATTGCATTTTTAACGAGACAATAACACAATTTATTAACTTCGGTGAGCACTGATCTGATCGTGTTCAGTGTGTGGTGAGAGCCGATTCACGTTTTTCGATGTGTTGGGCAGAGGCCGGCGGTTGTGGCTGGGTTTGACTGAGTGTGCGCATTAAACAAAAATTTACTGAATGGTCTGACTGCCCAAAAAGAGCCCATTACAAAACCAGCAATGCTGTGGTTTGTACAGAATCTTTTATCATCTCATTTTTGCCTCTTTAAAGGGCCGTTTCAGCAGACAAGTTATGAGACCTCACATTTTCTCCCACTCAGAAATGTTCACAGAGCTGACTGATACCAAGGAAACGGTTGATTTGAGCTTTTTAACGCGGCGGTATTGCTTAAAATCTAAATAAATGCACCACATGGGCCACATTCATCTAGAAACAGTCACATGATACAAGCACACACAGATCTTGTTATCATAAATATCTTGTTAATGATCGCCATCAGCTTATTAATCTATTTGTGTGTCACACCCGCTTTCTCTTCATTTGGGACAAAGGCCCGATGAGGGATATTGGATGCTGTGGCATGTGTGAAAGTGATCATTTATATAATCTTTAACGTGTAATGATGACGATAGTAACCATGTGATCATTTTCAGCGTCATCAACAAGACCAAAAACAACCTGGGAAAAGAAACCGCGTCCATTTAATACAAATACATTTATTTTCCCCCAAGTCTCAAGCTAGATATTCATTTACACTTTTGAAATTGTGTATGTTTAAAGATTAACCTTTCAGCCCCCACTTCTGACAGGAAAATCATTGCTCGCTGTGCTGGATCAACAAAGATTGAGTGGTCGAAAAAGAAAAAAAATGCACAAATTGAATGGTTTTTGAAGAGAACACCATAAAATATGTTACATAGTTATTTGCAGTCTTTTTTCAAAGAGCCTAATAAAATATTAATAAAATAAAATATTAGTGAATACCAATATTTTTACCAGCATTTGTGGGGTCTTCTTCCCACCCTGTCATTGTGGTTGTTCACAGTGACCCTAACCAGGTCAAATAACCTTAAGAAAATGAAAAAATGAATTTACTGAATTTTAAAACGATTATTGCTTTCGTTGTTATTTCTACCATCAGGCAGCAGTGTCTCAGCCGTCAGCTGGTTTCGGACCTGGCGCAGATCGTTTCCTGCTTGAGTGGGTTTCTTCAGGTGCTCTGCTATCTTCCCACTGTCACAATTTTATTTTTTTCCCACTTTTATTTTTCACTGCGGCATAACAGGATGTCTCTGAATAACACGTAATACAAAATCAAATGGAAGGGTCACGGAGACGTGTGAAAGTGAGACAAATGAAGAACGAATCCAGATCACAACACGTTATCCTACCATTGGGGTTGATGGGAAGAGTCTTCTCATAATTACCACAGCAGTACTCCTCTGTACTCTGGGCTAGGGACCAGTGTTGCTCCGCGTTGCTACAGGAGGTGATGAATCTTCTGAACATATCTGGCAATTACGTGCAATTTTGAAATATTTCCCAGGTCCGTGAAAGAGGCTTTCATTTTTAACGATAAACCATGAATTATTCTATTTATTGTGTACGCGGCTCTTATCAAAGGTACAACGTCCATGAAAGGAGGAGATGGATCATATCAAGGAGTTTTTTTACAAAAAATTGGCGCTTGTGGTGAGAAAAGGGACCTATTGAGGATCTTGGAAATAAAAAATAAATAATAATAAAAATTCTTAATATTATTTGACTGCCTGATGTGACTCTTCTGTATTTTATAAATGTTTTTTTTATTTCCTTTCTCATCCTCCCGAGCTCTGTAAAGTAGCACAATAAAAATCAGGGCAGCTGTCCCTGCCATTGTACAGCAAGTAAAAAAGTATTGTGTATTAAAACTTCCTTATTTGACAATACAGTTGTACGATAATAATCAGGCATTCTGTACAGGCTCGATTGTCTTCATAAATTTTCATTGCAAACCAACCTACTTTAAATGAATTTAGCAGAGTGACTACACTAAAGTATAGTCTCTTTTTAATGAGTTTAACTATTATCTGTGCTAAAACGGAGCAAACACTCACACACAATGCATTCAAGGATGCAGATGTCAGGCAACAATGTTATGCATTTTTTTTACGCAGATATTTATTTTATTTTTGTTAGCTCATAGCCTGCTAGTCGACTAAATACCGTGGAGCATCTTGTTGTCATTTGTATTTTTACATGCTATGTGATCATCAAATTCTTTAATGATTTCAGATTAAAGATAATAATCTTATCAGCAATACACTCAAGATTTGTGGTTACTTATCTACTATCAACCCTGTACACAGCACAGAACCAGAAATTGTGGCCCCTGATTATCAGTGGTAATGCTTGGCCATTGAACACACTCTACCTTAAATGTGTTGAGAGCGTATTACCGCTGCACAATGGAGGGTCATTTAGTAGAAATGTCTGCGAGGAGAAAATGCAGTCAGAAATTGTAATTCGATGCAAGCTATTTTTTTGTCCTGGGGGTTGAGTTGCATGCAAGGGATCCTTTGAAATGCTGCCGCTCATTAACAAATGTAAACCACCTATGCATCACTAATTTAAATTTTTTAATGTGGAACGTGATTATGTTTTGCAGTTGGAGGATACCAACAAGATACTTATTATCTGGTAACTTTAAAACTAGTATTTGTTGATACAACTCTTGAAATATTTATATAAAGGTAAATCGTCGTCGTTAGATCATCATTACCCAACAAGTAAATCTCTTTTTCTTATTCCTCTTCTTCTCTTCTTATTCTTTGAATCCAAGATTTTACTTGAATTTCAGCACTTGCAGTTTACAGATGAAACCAATAGGTGGCCCCACAAACCATGCAAAAAATACTGCAACCCTTATGATTGCACAGAATTTATTTAAAGACCAGTGCATTCATTACAAGTCTTCCTGTGGTACGTATTTATGTATGATGTATGTGTATGTAGATATATACCATATCACATATTCCTCTTAAACTGATTCTTTTTTTAACTGAACGGTTCAGTCATATGTCAACTATAACTGGTTTATGATTAGTTCATGGTTGGCCACATATGTCGAGTCTGAATAATAAAACTGGAACGCTTACAATTAACCATGAATCAAGAGCAATTTATCTGGTTCTTTTAGAATAGTTTTGAGCCAAAGAAGAAAACAGGCATTCGTTTCTGTTCTTTCTCATAGATTTGGTTTAAAAATCGGTCGTATGATTTTTTACACTGTTGGCAATTTTCCTAACTTAACCTCCAAAAAATTAATCAAATATCAAGAGTCGTATTTCTTCAAGTAGCCAATTTCATGTTCAGCTGATGTTACAAGAAGCAGACCTCCACATCCGGGATAAAGGGCCAGCTATAGACACTAAGTCACCTGTCTCTCCTGGAGGTGATATTCGGGGGGACGAGAAGCATGGCATACCACTGGGACACACTGAAAAGTGGTTGTTGCTGGAGACACGTGCTCTGGTACCGAAACAGCTGGCGATGGAGTCGGCCGTGAAGTGCACCGGGAGCCGCCAGCTGCATGGCATAACTGGCCAGCGATCTTTCAGCACTGCTCATTCTGTTGATTGAGCTGTCGATCGGAGTGGACGCCAGTGAGCGCCGCTCTTTACAGCTATGGGAAAACGGGAGCTGACGGGTGTCTCTTGTAATCTCTGTAATTGATTGGGAAAAAAACAAATGCATTTAAGGGGACCGACGCATGGGAATTAGCATTGCAGTAACCACCACCCCCCCCCCGTAACCCCCCCAGTACAACAATCTCATTTCAGAAAGATTTCACTGAAACACAACATCTGTGTCGAACATGTTGGGCGAGGGGGTTATCGCGAGTCCTTCTCAAGGCTCAGCGCTCTGATCCAGAAGTGGGGTGCCTCCAGGGAGGCTGCGGGGCCTGGGTCGGCCATATGGCGGCAGGAGCCCCCTCTTCGGAGGAGCGGCCTGATAAGCTGGATCAGCTTCAGAACTTCCTGACCGGAGCCCAGGCCGCCCTTGGAGCAGGTAAGACCGGGGTATGGCCGCTGCCCCAGCGGCAGGAGCCACAGCGGCAGGTGCCGGGGGGGTACGAACTGGAAATGGTTCAATCCACAAATTTTGTGGGAAATTACCACATAAAAACTTTAACCCTGCCGTGCCTCAAGTAATTAAATCCTTCTCAAATGTAACCCTGTTTTATTTATTTCTCAGCGCTGATTCCAGTACCGTCGTGAATTATCGTTATCGCGAATCGTTTTTCCGTTATTAGTAACAGAAATAGAGGTGCCAAGAGGTCATACCGAGGAACCCTTCGGGGAATTTATCCTTTATGTTTCATATTCATGAGATATCTGGCCTGTGGTTAATCTATGCATTACATAAAAAAATGGCAGTAGTTGCCTGAACTCCGGGTACCTTGGTAAGCAGAAATATATTATATTCGCTGTGAACGCAGCGTTATTGCATGTCAGCGAGCACTTCAGCTTTGTGCAACAAATTTAATTACACAGAAGATGGCGGTCTTTTGGATGGACTGTGAAAGTAATTATTGAACGCCACCATTTGCTTTTTCTAGGCTGCCCATTGAAAAAAATGTGGCGAAAGTATACTGATATTTAATTTTTTGCATTGTTTTTTTATGCCCTGAGGACCTGAGGATGATATCAACTTAAGGTAAAGTTGATATCATAGCAATTGTCCTTTTGTTATTTTTGTTTGGATATCATGAGCATAATCTTAAAATTGATCAATTTTTTAATGTTATCAACCTCAGACTAGAATCTTCCATCTACTGATAGGACCAAACCAGTACATCAGAGCTCGGACAGTATGCGGATGTGAACCGTGGCCCTTAGGTACAGTGTCCAATTTAGTTTGGGAATACACACTACAATAATCTGCTTTGTTTCAATTTATTGACATTAGACTCGACATTTTACATTGGAACCACATTTTCGCTGGCTTGGTAGCTAGCCACTGTTGCTACCAATGTAGCCATAATTGCATCATATATATGACAATGTTTATATCACAATTCCATTAAAAACCCAACACGAAAGGCCAGAGCAGACTGGCATCGTATTTCTACCCCAGTCCAGGCCGAGATTCTGTCATAAAGCCCCAGGAAGGGATAAACTGAGGAAATTATATTCTCTTTCATTTTTGTATTTATTTGGAAAATCGATAGGAGCCTTTTCCTCGGGTTCTAATTGGCTGATAAAAATCCAAATGCAGCCTCACCCATACTAAATACAAAGCCGGAGTAGGAGTAGCACCAATCATCAGGACTTGAGTCAGCAGGAAAGCTTGTTGTGCAGTTTGCACATGTACAGTCTTCTGGATCGTGGTGCGTTAGGAATAATCAGGAAACCGCACATGGATTAAACGTGTGGCTGGATATGCTTTTAAATACTTCAAGGATGATACAGCATTTTGCAAGATAGCTAGATACTTCATCCGATAAGATTTGCGAGCTAGCTCCGAGCTCGAATTGTACAAGTGACAGAAACAACTAAGAACCAATACTGCCAGCATAGTGATCCAAAGAACACCAGCTTCAGTGATGAGCTCAACAAGTGCGAATAGACATGAACTCCTCTACTTCATAATTGATGGACCGCTGGCATTCAAAGCATAGACATCAATAATAAGAATACATCAGTAATGTACCGACAATGTGATATGACTGCTGAGGGTGACCAAATGCTTCAGGGGGCTCAGTTGACTGAAGCAGCAGAGATTTTAACATAAACTACCCATGGCTCAGTGTTGTCCTATTATAAACCTGAATTAACGTTAGGAAGTTTTTAAACTATTACTAACTTTCGTTTGTTCTTTACGATAATCTTGTGGAATACTTTGCCTTTAAAAAAGCCAAATGAGGGTGGCAGGGTTGAAATTAACTTTATTTTATCAGTATACAACAAGCCATATTGGGCTGATTGGCCGGTTCTCTTCTACTAAATTTCTTATGTTCTAATGTATATATAAAACCACAAGGGGAATATTTTGTGATGTAGAAATAGTGATGAACTACTGCAGAATGTAATGTAAATACTTCAGAATTGAAATCTTATGTTAAATGCATTGACATCTGTGGAAAAATGCATTCTTGTACTTAATGGGAACATGGTTAAAAACAATTATTCGGGGCTTATAACCAGATAACCAATGCCAAATGAAAGTAGGATGGCCTGTTCAAACACATGGATTAAATAATAATAATAATAATTGTGTTATATTCCCAAGCACAATTAGATGCATTATCCATGCAAATGAAAAGTAGTGGGTAATGTAATACCCACTAGAGGGCATTGTCTCGGCAAAGTGCTACCACTTTTACTGTTCTGACAGAGGATGCTTTGTCAACACTGGCGCCTGGAAAAGCCTTTTGATATATTTTCCTGCAGAATTAAAACTGTACCCAGAAATTATCATTATAATAATGATATATATCTATTGGATACATTTCCTGATGTGATTTTGACCTCTGGCGAACTCTCTTTTCAGCAAAATAGTAGGCATTTATTTCATTTGATTCCTACTGATTCTCACATTGTAAAGTTATATATTACTTTATAGTTTTATATTACATGAATGATGCGGTAGCCAAACCTCTATTTTCTATTTATCTGGGACATTTGATCTTAAAAACTGACTCCAGCGTAATAGTGTGAGAAAAATAGAATTGATTGTTCTTACCCTTTTTCCCAAGAAATAAAGCATTGTAGTTAAGTTTGATTTTTCACTAAAATCAAAGCCTCTTTTCTGTAGTTATTACTATTATTTTGGAAGTTCCCAGGAGAAATTAATGACTTCTGTTCCCCAGGCCTGAGGCAGAAACCCCCAAGGAAACAAAACAGGAAGCACCTGTAAACTCGACTTTAGCTGTCTGGCTACAGCATTTGTATTGTCCCCATGCAATTCAGCATAGCTCTCAGGCTTGCACTGCAGTTCTCTGGTCTGTGACGGATGTCAGACAACACCATAGTGTGAGGCCTCTGCAGTGGCTGTTCTAAAGCAAGTGCTACTCTCCCTGATCAGCAACAGCATGGGGTCATGAGTAGCTTATCCTCTGACATTGGGGGAAAAAAATCAAATATCTCAGGGAAGAAATCATATCCGATCCCCAGTCTTTTATCATCCCAGATCCCCCCCCCGTCCCAAGCCCATACGTATGTGACACATCCAGACTCTGACATGGCAGTTTTCAGGTATAGATCTGCACACTGGATTTTAAATGAATATGTTTGAAGTTCCCTAGACTAATTTTTGTCAAATGCAGTATATTATGTGATATTGGTTCATGAAAATTAATTAAGATGTCAGAATAAGATTTGAAAACTGATTGATCGTGTAGAAAGCATCTTACAAAAACAAGAGAAAACTAATTTTAAAACAAAGTAATTTATTTCAAAGGGGTACAACTTATTCAAATCCCAGGCCAGCATGATTTAAGAAATTGTTTTATACTGCATGCAATCCAGTTGTCTGAGAATCAGCTTTGAATCAGTCATTCCAACTGATCAGTTAAAAATGCTGACATTTTTAGAGTCTGAGCATTTTTATGCCTAACTAAATTGGCTCGCTTATTACTTTTATCAAGTATATTGTACTGGAGATTGTTGCAGGTGCCATGGCTGTAACCATGGTCACCTTATGAAGGAGCAGAGAGAGCAAATCAAAAATATTAGCAAACCTGAAATGTTCCAGGAGATACCAGGATACCCCACGCTTGTAAAGAATGACTTTGTGTTTCAAGGAAATGCTTTTGGCAAATGAGCCACGCGTCACGGAAAAATCCCTTCTTTTTTTTTTACTCCTTGGTTAAGCAAGCAGGCAACAACAATGATGACAATGTCAACTCTGGACGAAATTCTTCTTTCATTCTTGCATTTGAGGATGAGAATTTAAATGACAGAATCTAGGATACTCAGGGCAAATTGTTCGGCTACCTCTAGTCTTAGCCTGTGCCGGGCAAAATGGGTTCACTGGAAAGAGGCAGGGCCATGCGCATCTGATGCTACATTGAGGATCCTGTAGAAGGTTTGGGAAAGGCTAAAGCCTTCAGCACCCTTGACTTGAGTAATGGCTCCTGGCACGTACCTTTGAGTTACTGGTACTGAGTTGATTTCATTCTGGATGCCCCAGGGGTTGTTCCAGTTCAAGGTAATGCCATTTGGATTGCATGCATTACGCAGAACTTATCAAAGGCTGACGAACTATATATTTTATGTATATAGTCTTATCTGTCTCTACCTACCTTGATGATGTGATTGCTTACAGTGCAACCTAGGAAGGACATCAACATCTGAAGGTGTTGCAGCAGGGCTCACCATTAATCAAACCAAATACATTCTTGGTTAAGGCAGCGACATAGTATCTCAGGTGTGTACTTAGCATTCATCGAGTCAAAACTAGAGAAGGTCAGAGTCTTTTGGTCTTCCAGAAAGGTAAGCATTGCATGTTTATTTAAAACTTTTCTGCTGTCATTTTTGACTGCCCTTAAAAGGAAAAACTGCCCAAATACAATAAAGTGGCCTACATGGGACCTACAGGATTAGTGGGAAATTGGAGCCTTCTAAAACAACCTCATAAAAAGTAGTTTTTTACCCTCGTAATGTATCATACCAGAATGCTTGTTTTCATTTAGTTTTGATTTTATTTAACAAACACATTATCGTTTATTTTATTTTGGGTTTTTTTGCTTCATCCTATTGCCATACCAAAATCCTACTGCCATCAGTACCAAGTTTGTAATTTGCAATTAGAGGTTGGGTCAAAGTCTTGACTTGGTCCAGGCTTTGGTTAAAAATATATTAGATGTAAAAAATTATGCTCTGCAGCTTTAGGTGTACTGAGGCTTACCTTTTAGGTCACGTTTTACATCTTTGCTCAATAGTCAAATTAAAATTCAAAATGAAAAATTTATTGGAGTGTCTCTTAAAAAATGCATACATTCAAGATAATTACAAAACTCAGCCAGAATGTTATAGTACATTTGATTACCAAAATGATTATTAAGCCTTGGCATTAACCTCTACACGATCAGCTTTATAACTGTATTTTTCATCAATGCTTAGTATTTCTTTTAAATATTTTTTTACTCAAAAAGTGTCAGATATTAATTAAATAAAACTTAAGTGTTCAGATTATCAGCCGATGACAAAGGTAAAATTCATTAATGCGGTCTGTACAGCAGGTATTCTATTTTGATTTAGGAGACCTACAAATAATTTCCAGGTCTGTCATACCTTGTTTAAATTCAGGACCACAATCGCAAGTCTGTCCCCTGTCGTCAGACTTCTCTCCACATACATCAATCACTTTGTTTGGTGTAGTTACTGAAATTATTACTCCTGTTTTGTAGGTACACTGCTGCTGAGTATGGTAACTGTCATGTCCCCTACAGTTATTTTCAAATCAGACGCCTTGGGCAGATCTTGCTGCCTGGGCAGATTCCCTGCTTACTGTGGTACCACAGAGGAAAGTCATTTACGTGGCACTGATAAAGTGACCCTTCCCCTTTTTACATCCCAGGTCACGACACAAAGCTGTCACCACCTATCAGAGCATGCTGGGGTGTCGCTTCAACTGTGCTCTTTCCTTGAGTAAAAGATATGAAAGATAAAATAATGAACAAACAAATGTATGATTGTCCCGTATTTTATGTGTGTGTGGTTCACCTTAACAGGACAATTGGTAAATATATTTATTTCGATAAGAGTGCTTAGCCATTACAACCCTGGCATTTCATGTGGTCCCATTTATTTAACATAACTGTATCGTACAGACTGTATGTAAAGAGGTCTTTACATGTGCTCACAGGTTACGTCGATCATTTGGGTATTCTCCTTCACATTTTTCAGACTGTGAAGATTTTTCAGCTAATCACTGTTTTATCTTTTATATGATGTTTTGACCTTTTACTTTCACATTATTGAAGTTATATTAAATGGATATATCATTTAGGCTGGTTTGCAAATGAAAGTATATTTGTATGAAACACTCTGTATGTATAATAGGAAACATGTGCGGCTTATTGGTCAGGCAGATGCTAAACCCCATAGAATAGATTTATAATAAACGCACTTTTTATCATACCAATTATCATTGAAAATTCTGGATTTAAAAAAATGTTCATGATTCATGATGGTATTTTTTTATTATAAATCTGATAATACAATTATTTTATTATTATTGTTTTGTTTTATGTTAAAGTGGCAGTCGTTTGTGTCTGAAAGACTTTTTTCATTATCTTTTCCCAATTAGTATTCTTTTTCTTTTTATTTCTACCGGCAAAACTCCACAGACGAGACGAAGTGAAATAATTAGCTACCCTGATACTGCAGAGGTATGGGGCATGGGCAGGTAGAATAGGCACATCCTGCGGATTCTGACATTTCAAATTACTTCAACAGCACCCGGAGCAATCTTGGACCTAATTAATACCCTACCATGGCTAAATGTACACATCATTTAAAAAGACAGATACAGAACACACACACACACACACACACACACACACACACAAAAACCATCACAGGTTTCCTTTCATTCCCCAACATGTAAAAATATGGAATCCTCTGGTATTATGTTTGAGTGGGGTAACTCTTTTCCGTCAAGTAATCAATGCACTGTTGAATGAGTTCATTTTAATACACTCAATCATGCCTCTAATGTTCATAGCTTACGGGCGCGAGCATCGGTAATGCAGCAGTGTTATATGGCTGAGGTTTGGGCCATTTCATAAAATATTCATGGAATCAAATATGTGCATCACAATAGGCCAGGGAGAGTTACATTTATGTTTCTTCTGTAGTGCCACTTGCACTCATTTGTGTTTAAACATATTTTAAAGAAACAAAGCATCTGTTTGTTTTTTTCTAGTTTTTTTTCTTTTTTAGGTGTGACACAAATATGTAGCTGGTGTTTCAATTAGACGCCACGTAAAATACCTTCCGGCTCTCCTCTCTGATCACGGAAGTCCCTCTATGGTTGGAACGCACACACAGACAAATGATGCAAAAAGGTGAAATTCTGCCGTGATTCTCGACCGATTCAGTCAGCCGCCTCTCGCTTTTTTTAAATCAGCGTAGCCGTGCAGCTGTTTGGGATCCATTTCCACCACAATGATCCTCGAATGTGGCCAAGAGTCGTTATCCCTTCTCACTTGACTTCTGGAGTGGCTGAACCATTCCAGGAGAAAACGACTTCCACAGTTGTTTGATCTATAAGCCTGTTTGGGTTCACACAACTGTGTGCTGTAAGTCTGTTCCAGTAAATACAGCTGTGTGCTGTATGCAGTTTCAGTTCACACAGCTTTATGCTGTAAGCCTGTTTCGGTTCGTAAAGTTGTGTGCTGTAAGCCTGTTTCGGTTCACATAGCTGTGTGCTGTAAGCTTGTTTCGGTCCACAAAGCTGTGTGCTGTAAACCTGTTTCGATTCACATAGCTTTGTGCAGTAATCCTGTAATAGTTTATAAAGCTGTGTGCAGTTAACCTGTTTCAGTTTACACTGGTATCATTTCATAACTTTTCACCTTCTGATTTACTAAGTAGCATTTATTGTTTTCGACCAAACTTGGCTGTCTTCAGATATCAGGGCCTTTCAACTTGACTGCACGCACATTACAGTCTGAAATGTTTAGCACAGGCTATTATGACTATACTGAGTCAAATGAAATAGAACAAAATGAGCAATATAT
>JAOVYW010000030.1:131872-151915 GCA_025775045.1 Hiodon tergisus
CCCCCCCCCCACCCCATTCTGCAATGGATCAATAAACACAAATGCTTTGTTTAAACTGAATAAAATTTTCCACTTGTTGGATGGCGCCTTCACATCCCCCCTACTCTGCCCTCCGCTCTCAGATTTTCTGTATATACAATTAAACGCCCCAGTAAGTTGAGCCTTTTCATTAAATTGGACCTGCGGGCCTTATACAATATTTCCAAAAAATGACCACAGAAATAATTGCATGGGTTGTGTTTACATTAATTCATGAAACGGAGGAGGCGCTGCAGACTTCCACCTGTCACCAATCTCATTTGCTGCGTTAGGAACGGCCGGGGCCCACAAACTTGGAGGCGCAATCACCAGACCCCTGAGTTGCTGTTTCATCACCGCTCGATCTGATTTCTCCACTCTGAGCAGATGATTAAGTTTTCATGCATTGGTTCAACCAAAATCTATGTTCAGTCAACCACATCCTTTATTGATTACTTCTAGTGCAAACAGTAGGCCAAGTGTGATATACATAATTGGACAGTTGTCAGGGGAGGTGGGTGTTAACTGTCCTGTTTTCCCTGTTGGAAATTGGAATCACCTTGATTCCTTGAAGCACCGTCTCGGCACCCCTCATTTCCACCACGGCGCAAGGACTTCACACTTTGGTATAAGAATAAAGTGCCAAGAATTTTGGCAATACACGCCAATGTGTTTTCAGTCACATTTCTGTTTAGAGGTAGTCTCATTGTTTCAGCCACGCACAGTAGCGTTGTGTCATTTTGACCTGGAAAGACGCGAAACCTTTCCGTTTGTTTTCGTTGTAGGGGATGTTAGGATATCACGTATCTCCCAATCTCAGGGAATGTGTCCGCATTAATTCATGCTACCCTGGTACAATGTTTCACGGATTATTGGAAGGCCAATGTTAAAAAACGCTAGAGGGAACGTGAAAAAACTAAAGAAAAGGTATCTTTTCTGCTTACTTTTGCATTGTTGAGGTTTGTGCCTTGTTCAGTTTCCTCCTCTGATTTGTTTCCAATTCGATTATTTTCCTTTTATTTCTATGAATTGGTCTTCCACGCCTCACGACTTCTCGACAAAAGAAATAACATAATGCTGTCGCCAATATTCTCACCCTAGAAAAACATCAATCTATTGAATTTATACTGCATTTGAATGTTTTTATTTAGACGATTCTTTTGGTTGATTTTTGGTCTTTATCTTCATTATTCACCCTTCTCTTTAAACTGCTCCTTTTTAAAAAATTCTTCCAAACACTGGTCCCCACTACATCCCCATCACCTTTGTATATCTTGCCTGTCTTTGCATTGTCAAATAAAAATGTCCTATACAACTCCAATAGAACAGCACCACACCAACAGATACCTACAGAAGACGATTCAGGTGACTAAGGGATGGAAGTTTCCTTGTTTCTGTTTTTGATGGGCGAAGATGATGATAAATTTGTTTGTTTAAACAAGTACAGCACTGAATTTAATCTTAAGGATATGATTTTATCAGTTATTGAAACGTAATTGTTTTATTTTTTTTATTTTATTGTATATATAATCATATATTACAGATATAAAACATATATAGCATATATATTACAAAACTAATTAAGAGTGACGTGACACGACATTAAAAAGTGTTCATAGAAATATGTTAAGATTAATTCAAGACTAGTTAGCACCATTGACTATGAATATCAAGCATTCCTAGCCATATATTAAACCTAACATGTAAAATCAATGACCCGTCATTATAAAGCACTGGGTGCTCTTTGACCTTGGCTCATAACTATCATTGAATGCTAATGAATAGTAATGAACTGCCTATAACCTCTTGAAATGTTACTTATATATATAAATTAATGGGTTTATCTGGAACAAATGTATAACAGTTTACGGAGATGAACATGATGCAGTAAAGAAAATTGACCGTTTCCTTGTCATACTGACAATTGAAGATTTTTTTTAAATAGATCTTTTGTGTGTGTGTGTGTGTGTGTGTGTGTGTGTGTGTGTTTTGATAATAAAATACAAACATAAGGCAAACATGTGTAGAAATTGCCTGACCTTTGACAGTCTTTTGATGAGATGTTCCAACACAACCTAACATTTGTTTGAATTATAGATTCAGCCAAACAAATTACAGCCAGGCACAGCTGAGGAAAACCTGTAACATCTATATAAACTCACGCTCCACTGTTGACACATTGTCGTGTAAGCGGAGAGCCCCCAACGTGGAATTTCAGATTCCCTCACCACCTCTTTCTTTTCCCCATCTGAAAGAATTCCCAGCGCACTAAAGGTTACCCTTGTGTTTGTGTTACTCCCACAATCAAACAGTGCCTGCTGTATAACCCTTGAATTACCCATGGGCTTTCCTATTACAAACACATCCACTTACGGAAGGGGGTGGGGTGCTACCGTTGTACAATGCAAATACTCTGCAGACTGACAGGTGGCTCTGTTCCAACCCCCCTCCCGCCCACCAGGAGAATAAAAAAAATCCATTCTAAATGCTTCCTCCTCTCGGATCCTTTTTGAACGGGGTCAATACCACAAAGGCGGCGTGTATTTTTAGAGGCCTTCAGAGAGAGCGGCAGAAGATGCCCTGAAGAAGTGCCACCTCTGCAGAAAGCACGGGGCGCCCCCCTCTGCAGCGCCCCGCCCCAAAAAAAGACGGCGACGTGCCCAGGCGCATCGATACGGCAGGAGCTAGCGGGACGGAAGGAGAGCAGGTATGACGTGTTCAGCGATCCAGACGCGGACAGGAAGTCATCGGTTCACGAAGCACATTAGTGCCGCTCACTTCCTAATGCCGCGTCTCCCCTTTTTTATTTAGTCATTTATATTTTGTCCCTTCGCTCACGTCTTGTGTGATATGATGATGAATCTATCCTTTGTCAAAACAACGCGGAGCATCAGTCTTCGGTTGTCGGCGCCGTTAACCAACTCTTTGATATTGGCCCCATTTATTAGTCAGTTTTGCTGAAAAATGGCTTGTTAATATCCGCACATTTGACATTTACATCCTCTGAAACTAAAAACACACCTTTGCAATAACACAGTTACATGGTCAATGAAAGATTATACTATTTCCCCTTTTTGTCTCCCAGCTGAAGTAGGCTCAGATGGTTTACGCCACAGTACCCAGATCGTCTATGTTTTCCAATTTTCTCGATGTTTAAGAATGACCAATTAGCTATTCTAACAAATGTTTTTCTTTCTCAGAACACGAGCATAAGAAAGCCGAGGTGATCTGGAAGAGATTACTGTCGTGGTGGACATTGGTTTCGCTTTCTCTCCACGCTTTGCAAAAAGCCACCAATATCCGGGCGTCTCCGCGTCACACACGACCCCCCAAATCTGCTTTTCAGAAGCCGACGCTCCTAAGACACGACTCTGCCCATCGCATAAAAACAAAACAAAAAAACAAAGGATTAAGATGTTCCTCATCTGAAGCAGTTTTAGGCAGCGCCGTGCCCCGAAACTAGGAGCGGCGTCAGCTGATGACTTGTGGCCTGCGAATTCTTAGCGCTCTCAGGTGACCCCCCCCCCCCCCCCGACCTCTCCCTGCACTGTGATGAAAAGGCTGATACAAAACGAGCTGACAGTTGCTACTGGTGGCTGGTGTGGCTGGCCGGCCCGAGCAGCTGGGACCCTGGAGCCACATGTCTTCCTCTCCCTCAGTTCCTTGTTCTTTTTGCCCCCCCCCCACCCCCTTTTCATGAGGAGGTGCTCACTGCAGTCAGCAGTGATCTGGAAGCCCCTGACAATCTGCCAGCTGGCGCCCAATGCGGGTGGGGTGGCGGGCGGCGACACATAGGAGGGGGTGCCGAGTTTACGCGGCAATCGTTGCCTAATTAAAGGCCATTCCCACCTATTTTGGTTCGGGCCATTAAACAGAAAACACCCCACTCTCGCTTGAGCACATGACACACTCCAATCAATATGCTCTCACTCGGGTGAACGGCTGTGTTTTCAAACGACTGGGTCGCAGCTCAAGAGTGTATTAACAGGATTTGTTTAAAAGAGAGAAAAGAGACATATTAGCAATTCAAATGATAATCTGAATAGGTTTTTTCGCTTTTTGTTTGCTAAGGAATTTCAGTAGCAGTTTAATGCCAGGACGCTAATGCTCCTCGCCTGCATGTATATATGTATATATATCTGTGATCCACCAATGAAGCGAAGCGAAGTGAGGAGCGATGAGTGTCAGCTGGCCTTGGCGACGGTGTTGACACAGCCATTTCAAGTCATGCAACGCGTCAGTCAATCTTCGCCGTTTCTTACTCTTCCTCCTGGTAACCACGAGAGCGTTTCCTTTCAAGTCTCTGAGTGATGCTCCCAAACTCCAGCTTTTTACAGGCGCACCTCAAAAGGAAGTTAACCCTTGTGTTGACACGCATCTTAGGGCTTTAGAGCTCTACTAAAACAAACGATGCATTCTTATATATGCAGGGGTTTTGTTTTTATGTTTTTGGTTTGTTTGTTTGTTTTTTTAACCTTTCAGTCCATGACGCAAGAGAATCACGAACACATTGACTAACTAAGCACGCGATATCCCTGCGGTCATTCAAGATACATTCGTCATTATTATTTCATCTGAAGAAGACCCATATCCTGGGTGAAAAATCCAGACAATAAATTAGAATTTTTATGAAGAGAGTTAAATAAGAGAGCGTGCAGGTCCTCCTTCTTAAACTTCTGGGAAGCCGCAGGAAAGAAAGATCAGCGTTTAGATGCGAAAGCACGGAGATGAAAGAGATTGATCTCCTAGCGACCATAGGAAGATGGAGAACCGTGGAATGAGTCACCCGGCACAGGACCGGAAGCCAAACGGAACTGTTGGCAGAAAGCGGCGGTATGTTGAACGTTTCCAACGTAACATTTAAAAGGTCCCGCACGCGCGCCACCCCGAGGGAGGAGCAGCGCTGCGACGGCCCACAGCGGGCGCCAGGAAGGAGCCGCGCAGAGCAGCAGTGCGGTCGCCAGGCGCTGCGTGACCGGCTGACAGACAGGGCTGACTAAGTAAAGCCGTGTCGAGGGCCAGAGCGTCTCTCTTCTTTTTCTTTTCCCCCCACACATCACCTTCTCTGACATTTTCCTGGAGTGTCCTCTCCTCGCTGGGCATCAGGCAGAATGCTAACCGGCCCCCGCTCTGTCCCTTTACCTCAACAGCCCCGTCCGCTTTTTGTCCTTGAAGACGCTGTCGTGACAGCTCGTACAACTGTTTTAGTTACCTTTGGCTGGGAATGATAATTGATAGCACAATGAACCTTAAGGTGATTGGCGCGATCCCTACATGTAATGCAATCCGACAGTTTGTTTTGCATTTTACCACCGATACGTGATACACACAGAACCATCTTTCCTGATTTAATAAGTTATTTTGCAGCAGTTTAGTAAAAGTACTGTAGCCGTTTGCACAGAGACTGCACTTATATTTAGCCAATTATCTATTTTAATATTGTTTTACACTGGCCCTTTTCCTAAGGTCCAGCAGATGCTATTAAATATCATCCCATAGATATACAGTTATGACATGTAATAACTACTTGAATATAAAAGAGATTAATAATTTAGAGGCAGCTAACAAATTAGGACCATCGTTAAAAAAAAGAAAAAGAAAAAGAGGCAGGCTTCAAACCATTTTGCATAAAACTCAGTCCAAGGTAATGCTCAGCTCTCACGATAAAGAATTACTGCATTAATTCTGCAAAGTGAACTTATTGCTCCTATCCGTTTCAGGAATCCCTGGAGCATTAAGCGACAGGAGGGATGAAATGATAACCACATTATCAGGCACAGTGGCTCCTGCATTACCATTTCACCACGCCAGACTCCTCTCTCCTTAAATGGAAGCCCCGGTTACCTTATCCCGGCCGCCGTGCCACCGGGGTCGGACACTCGAGGGCTGGCGCCCGGCACAGGCGAGAGGAGGCTGTTTGCACGTCGGGGGCTCTACCCTGTATATTCTGTGACCTTGGTGGTTCCACCAGGCGATGTTATACAGAGCCACTTTGATGCCCGTCTGGACCAAAAGGTGCTCCAAGAGACAATACATTCATGATGCCGGTCTTGGCAATTCAGTGTCTACTTCTGAATGCGAACCATTGTCTTCAAAATTCCTTGTTTGAAGAAGCCGTCTTGTCAGGGTTTGTCAAGTTTGGCCTTCTGTTGTGCCTGTTGTTAATGTCGTAAAGACTAAAGAAAATTGTTTTACTATACCGTCTGGGATTTCAGCTGATGAAGTGATTTTTTTTTTAAAGTGTGTAACATGCATTGTAGTTTAATTTCCTTTGTCTGACCACAGTTTTTATCCAGTCTCCTTTATACACTAGACTGAAACCAAAGCAAATCACTTCATACGGATCGATTTCTATTACTATCATTTTGTCAGTACATTGTCAATAAGTACATTGTGTGTCTCCGTTCTGTGTCGGAGGCTCAATGTATCACCCGTTCAAAACAAACATGATTTTAAGGAATCATGCTGCAGCGTTCGGCATTAAAATAAAAGCAGCGTTCCTGGGCTGTGTAACGCCGCCCATTTAGTATAGCCTCAGCTCGAAGGTGCAGGCGACAGCCCCGTAAATGTGAGAATTGTCAATAGCATGTTCATTGAGCCCCTGAATGTAGTGACCCATTGTGCGCGGCGAACGGTTGGGATAAGCACGGACGCCTTTATGACCCTCCACGCGTCACAACAAAAGCCGTGGCGCGTATGATTTAGCACTCAATATGTGGCAGGCACGCGTTTTCTGTAAATGCTGCTGATAGGGAGATAAGAGGAGGGGCGCCAACCCTACAGGGCAGCTCTCATTGTCAGGCCTGGCTCTCCTGCAATAAAAGGAATGTATCTTGTAAAGTTGTTGGAGGGGGCGGGGGGATCTTTGGAAACAGATCTCCACAGATTTTTGTGTCAGCTTTCAGAGACAACAAAGGGACTTGCGGAGGTAGCCCGGGGATATAACTCTCCTGTTTGAACAGAATATGCACAGTGCGTTACAAGTTCCCCAGCTTTATCAACGTGTCTCCGAGCCTTGCTATCTCGGGGAGGAGAAAAAGAGAGGGAATAAAAAGCGTGTGCTTGCCGTATAATTGCTTAATTAGGGTTTGATTGGGAAATAAAGCAGGGCGCCGCGTAGCACAGTCGGCCTTCTTGCAATATAAAATAAGATTAGATGGCAGACAGCTTCTCTCACTGGCAGCACCTTAATAAATATTGTGAAAGCAGCCCGTATCCGCAAAGGTCTCCCAAGCAAATGCCTTTTTGGATAATAAAGAACATACAGCGTGTGGTTTTCCACAAAGATTTCATTATTCATTCCAAGTGCAAGTTTACGATTTTATCCATCCAAAAATGTGACTATATTGACTTTTTTTAAAAAAATAAAACATAAACACAACTTTGGTGAAATACCATACACTGTGAAGTATAGTTAACAATGTATAAAATACAACAACAACAAAAAATACGAACAAATGTTGTTTCTTCTACTCGGGTTCCGAAAGGACAAATCCATTAACTAAGTGGTCAAATTTCTAACCCTGAAAAAGATCCGTGACTTGTTTTTTTCTTTTTTCTTTCTTTGTGAAACTGTGCGCATAAAAGAGAAGAGCCAGTGAAGGTGCCAGAAAGAAGAATTCCACAAGGTTGTTTATATTAAAGCGAGACAGAAAAATCATTGCTGTGGGCCACAAAAGACAGAACTTTTTGTTTAAGCGGACTGCCCATCAAACAAGCATCGTTACCATCAGAATTCTTCCAGCGTGCACAAATCCTGAAGGCAATCAGCTCCACTCAAATTAGCAACTCAGATAAATCACCATTAATTAGCTAATAAAAGCCAGCAGGTGGTTTGCAGCCCAAAGACATTCCCTGGTTATTTAAATTATTTATATTACACTGCTACACCGTTAGAGTAAATGAGGGAGGAACAACAGAGGAGAGAGTATGCTGAAATTCGTGTGTGGGGATAATGCCTTGATCAAATCTCTGCAACTCCGGGAATCCCACCCAGAGGAGTACATGCAGCTCTGACCCCGGCCCAAATAATTTATTACGCGATGCTCCAATGCCGGGCCTAGTTAAACATTGATTATGTATGCGACACACAAAGTTTACGGGGGAGGTCCTTCTCCCAACCCCCTTCCACGTGCCCTTCCATGTGTTTGTTTAGGTAAGAAAATCGCCAATGGTCGGGAGACAATGCTAGATTGAGGGTTTATGAATATGTAAGGGACTGACAAAGAGATGTTTACGTTATTAAAAATGTAGGCCTTAAAACCAAATATAAATCCATTTTACAGAATTCATAATATGAAAATTAAATGACTGGAAATATCCACAGTTTTGTGCTCTCCAGAGTGTAAATGCACATTTCTGCAAAATTAAGTCTACCAGGGCCTGAGCGGTCCCCTGATGGTGTTCATCTGAATCACAACGTCTGTAATCAACTCGGAAGTCCCTGAATAGTGATATTGCGAATAATGTTGAACGATATTACTTTAAGACATTGAGGAAACAAGAAAACTGGACTTAACAAACGACAGGTCTTCATTTAAGCATAGCCTCTGTCCTGTGGGTCTATGAAACTGGTAAACAGAATCAGCTTCATTAAATACCCTTTTCTGTGCTTTTGTTAACTTGTGTGTGAGCATCTAATTAGTCAGCCAATATGTTGTGAATATACGCAATATGTCAATGTTATTCCACAATGCAACCGGAAGACGGCAGGTTCCACTCTGGCTTTCAGTGTATATACGCCATTATCTTGAGCCCTTTATAGTCAAAATAGTTTTTTGGTTACTAAAAAAAAAGGTAATAGGTGTTTGCTTTTGCTGTCAAGGGACTGCGCTGTTTTTTACGTTTACATGTGTTACCAAACATATAATTGTACAACTTCCTCGGGAACCTGTCAAAATAATAAACAAATACAAATGACATCATTAACTTCTTAAAGGCCATGATTCAGCTGGCAGCCTTGTCTTACGGTCGGGTGCGCGTAATTACCATTTGCGTATTTTTGGTTTAATTATGTCATTAGCACACTGTCACATTCAGATCCTTTTGGTCCATGCTGCGCCAGATGCCGGGGGCCCGGAGCATTCGCCCCCGGGACGAGGGCGGCTACTAATCTGCGTCAGCGGTCTGGGCAGGAGTGGGTGTTCCTGCGAGCGCGGCCAGGTTCCAGCCGCGGGTTCTGCTGGGAGATCCCGGGTGCGGCTTCCAGGCCCTCCCGCCGACGACAAGCAGACGGGGACCCAGCGTTTCACAGCGTTTTCCCAAAGGCGCCACGGAAACAGGGAGTCAGCTCTGAAGAGACGGCGCGTTTTGTGAAACACGACGCGGAAGAAGGAACCATTGCACTGTGGGGGCTCCAGTGTATTCACTCAGTGAAAGTTAAGCTGGTCCCTCTTTATAAAACGCCCGGAATTACGGGGTTGTATGGGGTTTTATGCTGCCCCTGCACTCCTTAGGCAAGCATTGCAATGGTAAAATCAGTGTTTTTTAAGTGCATGGTAACCCAAAAACCCATTCTTGAATGGTCGTGTGCCCCTTTAACTTGGTTAGACAGAGTTATTTACTGGCAAGATAAATTTCACAGGCAACAGAAACTAGTTTGTTGCTTTGCACTTCTCAAAATGAGTTCTGTTCTCTGGGTTAGATGTCCTCAGGCGGTTATTTGGCAATGTTTAAAAGAAATGGCGAAATACATCTAAACAAGTGGGACATCTGAACAGAGGGGAGACTGATTGTTCTGTTGTTTATTGCTGTTGGTGTCCCTTTGTGTAACAGAAGACTTTGAGACACCGCAGCACTGTAAGCACATTTTTTTAGGATTGTGGATTGTGATAAAAACTAAAAATCACCAGGAACTGATGATCGAATTGATACTGATACCTCATAGCTCATTGACAAACACACCCAACACATAGCACCCCCCCCCGTCAAGATTAAAACCATGGGCATTACACAACCTGCAAGAGATGGGTGTGGTGAGGTTTGAGCAGGGGGCTGACATCAGTGGTCACATGGACAGTCCTGACAGTATTCCCAACACAAGACGGATGGCTCTATTGCCTTCCCTTCCCACCCACTGCTACAGTGATTGCCTCCTCACTCCCCATGTAGAGGTCTTTCCTAGCTGATTGGCTGAGTGGTGGGGATGTCAGTAGCCCCCCCCACGTCAGTGCCACTCCCGCACACACACACAGCAAGGACTGGAGCTATGCCTGTGGGGCTCCGATGCTAAACCCTAAATCCATCTGTTATCTAACGGCCTTTCAACTAAGTTGCATTTAATTGGTTCTGTGTATTCATTACAACTTCACCAAAGTAGACTGCACCTGACTTCTTAAATCAAAATGTTTGATATACGTAAAAAAAAAAATCATATATATATTCTAAGAAACGGCATGGTATCTGTACTCTAGAACTTTGTTTAAGATGATAGACAAATTAAATGTATCATGAGACACATGAGACTGTATGGGTAGCTTCTGCAGCAATGTCTAACCCATCCAATTTTTAGCCTGTTGCTTTCAGCTCACATCTGTTTAGCCATACGGTGGTTAGACCTGAAACCTCCCTTGTTGTATAGATGCCCTGCTTATTTTAGACTGTGATTCAAATATTTTTAGAAGTCACCCCTCAAAGTCAGTCTGCTCCATATGTGAAAAGAATGTAATTCCATCCAGGTAATAAAAAACATTGTTTTGATCCCAGGTAAAATAAAATCCCACAGCGCTCTAGAACTAGGATATTCTGGAGCATTCATGACGTCCTCTCAAATAACCTGATTGGCCATTGTATTTGAGAGGCAATGAGAGGGTCTATGCATAGGACCGACAACATATTAAGCATAATACCTTAATGCAGAGAAAGGCAAACTTATGATGGTTTCAATCTTTCTTGCCAGAACACAAATTTACACAAACGCGACCGCCTTGAATGGGAAACAGAGCCCAGCTCTTGACAAAATCATTTTGTGTGTAATATGGCCGGAGGGTCACATCTGAAGAACAATGCAAAGTGTCAGAAGTCCATAATTAGTTTGGCTGTACAGACGGACCCCTCCACCCTATTTTTTTATTTTATTCTTGGCACCCAACAAGCCCCGTCTGTGCAGCGGTTTCCCAGATAACTGCACGGGTTGTTTTGCACCACTGGGGCATGGGAAAACACGGCGCGGCTTTCGCACGTGGGAATCCGGGGTGCGTCTCCAGCTCTGGGGACGGCTGACATTTCTTCACATCCACGGTTATCCGTTTGCATAGGTCACCAGGAAGTAAGGCCCCTTTGCCGTCCCAAAGGCCGACTCCTCACTGTGCCGTCTGCATCTTTAATGCAATAACAGCCCGCAGCGGCTGGCTAAATCACACGTGGTTGTAATCAACCTTTCACAAAGACACTCCGAAAGTAATTCCCTCCGCCTTCAACCAAAACACATAATTCAACCAGGAGAGAGGTATATCAATACGTTTTGCTGAGACTGTTCTTTTTCTTCCCAGGCATTTGCAGAGTGGCAGCATTTGAGACACATGGGAATAAAACAGGTAACATCTAAAACACCAGCTGTTAAAACAAGGTTGTGGATTTATATTTTTGTCTCTTTGAGAAAAAGGAGGGCTTCCGTGTCTACCCAATCCAACCGTGAAGCAAAGTATCATGATAATACGAATCTGTAATAGATTTGAGCCAGTTTTATGCCTTGTGACACGTTTCATTGTTTTAAATTGATTAAAGTACCACGGCAGGGGCTAGAAGTTTGAAACCAATATCGATTCTAAGGTAGTATTAGAGCGCCGTTGCATGCCAATATTTTATGTGTAAGTAATGACAAAACGCAATGCTGCAGAAACACGTTATCTTATCATGCTAGCTTCCCCTATTGCGTTTTTACTGATTTAATGTCCTTAGCATGTCCTTTCCAACAACCAAGGAAGTAGTCCCAGAGCCATAAGCTGAAAACTTACAAACGGCCATATTTCATTTGTCGGGGCGCCTTTCTGGGCACCAATCACGGGTGCCGTACATATAAAGTCAAGCCACATGTTATACAGACTTCTGAGCTGTCGGGGAGGATCTAATCAGTTCGGCTGTATCCTGGGGGATCCATCACCGTCACTGGCACATTGTTCCGGAATGAACCCTAAATTCCCGTAACGGCCTGGGTGACAGGAAGACATGGCGTCCCACTGAATCAGGCCGTAGCTCTGATGATGCTGCCCGGTCCCCTGTCTAGGCTGCGTCTCCAAGGGCCCAGAGCAGTGCAGCATCTTCTCAGCGAGTACCTGAGCGGGCTTTGGAACCTCAGCCTGTGACACGGCACACCCCCGTTATAAGGGATTTAATTACTGTTAATCAGACCAGAAAACTGCAAGAAAGCTATGCAGCCTATTTTAATTAGAGCTTAAGAATTATAGAATTATAGTGATTTAATAAACAATTAAAAAATAATCATTCAAAATCTGTATAATAATTTTTATTTAACTTTTTACCTCAGATGTGGCATTCCTTCAGCAGGTTTGGTCTTAGAAAGTAGTAAATATGCAACGGATGAATTACTAGTATTATTAGTAGTGGTGGTAGCAGTAGTAGTACTGCTTTTGTTTTTGTGGTTGTTGTTGCTGCTGATGCTAATTATGATGTTAAGATTAAGGGCAAAATGTAGACAACAATCCTGTCCTGTACAGTAAATCCACAATCGCAATGAGTCTCAGTCTTTAGATAGTTTGATCTAACAGTTAATCATGCTACTTACAAGTGTGCGCACTGACGTTGAGTAAACTCACTTTGCCTTTCAGAGCCTTACAATACCAGTCCACTTCTACAGCTGTTTCCCCATCTAAAATGCAGATATCACTGCTGTAAGTGTTTCCATTCAAGTTAAAGTAGACTGGTGATAGAGAGTTTGGGGGTGAATGAAAATATGAATGAGATGAGTGAGATCTCTGACTCTCAGGCTGTTGGTTTTGACAGGTATGTTTGGTTTGATGTCGGTTGCGTACCACAGCAGTACTTTAACCTGCACGACCGATTTCACCTTAATTAAAGCGGAACCCCGAGAACACATCCTCCGAGTTGTCGTTTTCTTGCAGTCGTCAGCTCCCGGCAGTTCCTTCCTGCCATGTGAAAGAACCATGTGGCCTTAACGCCGTTTTATTTTCCTGCTCTGCATCCGGTCTGAGTCAATCACAATAAACACACCACGAAAGGGACAAAGTCAAAGCAGACATCCATCCACCTTTGTATCGATTTGAAAGGGTGAAACGGGAGCCCGAGCATATTGTGTGTCATCTCTGTGGAGTCGTACTCATTCTTCATTCCTGCCGAGTGCATTTTCATTGCCGCCGACCAGACATTAAAGTGATGGAACAAAGAGAGGTGCGGCGCTGTTAAACGTATCAGTGTCTGAAAAAATGCAAATTTGGCCGACAGCTTTCTTCCGCCCGGATAGAAGCTGGTGAGATTAGACCAGCTGATTTACACAGGCAACTTTGACGGTTTCTCACCGGAGAACCCGCGCGAGACGGTGAACGGGAACCGTCTTTGACCGGTGCCATAAGGAATGGTATAGGAAAGAAATCCGGCCATATATCATCGACAACTGGCCTGTACTGTAGCCCGTATTCAAATGAAATTTCACTGACAAATTTAAGCAGATATTACTTTTTATTCCCAAGCACCACATAATAACACTGCGTAATGACGGCTAAAACAAACCCCTAACAAACTGAAAAAGTGGCATTTTATTAATGGATTCCAGCAACGGCCATGGGTTTTTACTGAAACAGGGCATTCATTTAGAGGCGGTGTGAGATGGTGTAACATAAAATTGCTACAATCATGCAGTGTCATCATTTTTAGCTCTCTGTGTGATTATCCTCCTGTTAAGTTTAATTTAGTTGTATTAAAGTGGAAGAATAATTTGGGTGAATTTCAAGTATAAAATATGCCTTTTAACCATATGCCTCGGTGAATGAGAGTGTATACATTCTTGATTTATTTTGACAGAAAAGATTACATCATAATTCAGAAATTTCTTAACAACTTCTGTATATTCAAAGCTTTTATTTAAAAGAGTGTGGCCACAGATTGTAGTAGTAGACAGAGATACTGGAAGGAGATACAGGGTTGTCGCATGTTTTGCTTTTGCAAGAAAGAAAAGTTAACATAAATGTGTCCCTTGACCCGCTAGTGAAAATTTAAGGCCAACAATTGATTTAGGGAACGGCTGGCAGTCAAAGTTTTATTAGACCATATTTCACCAGAATTTTTGCTCCTTAAATGTCTCAGTGTCTCTTGATAGATCGGCTTTAGTTCATACAAAATGAGGACGTTTTTTAAAATTTAACTCCTTGTGGTTCATCAGGCTATTCCAGACTATATTTTAACCGTGAAAATATTAGAATGAGCCTCTGCTACCTGCTCAGCTGCATCTCAATATGTATTCTGACATAATTGTTATTTGTTGATGCCAGTTTTGTATAATAATAAATTATGCTTATCCCACTGCATAAGTTTAATGCAACTGCAGACACACTGCAAACTTTTTTGTTCAATGGACTAAGAAACATCTCCAAAAGTGTAAATCTCCAATATGAACATAATTAATTTTAATTCATAAAGATTTTTAATCCTGCATTACTTGAATGTGTTTAACAATTAACATTAAACAAATGATTGTAGGATAGCTTTTTATATTACATTCTATCTAAAATAAACGTATATGGTGTTTTCCCCATGGTGTTTGAGAACCAGGGCTTCCGAGCTAATTTAGCCCATTGTGCCGATAGTTTGTCGTCCCTTCGCCTGAGGCCTCTGGCGCCGAGAACCGTGTCATTTGCTACCAACTGGGTTTCTTGATGAGAGTCTGACCCGGCCGTCTCATCCTTCACCACTGTCTCGTTCTCTTTATTTACATCTGTCTTTAGCATTCTAATTACTCTCTTTATTACTTTAGCCTAAAGGAATAACCAGAAAAGAAGAAAAAAAACTAAGGACACCGGGTTTTTAGCAATAATAAAATCATAATTCCCACCCACTGGGGCGAAACGTGTGCTTCCTAATTATACGTGGCTACATATGACGATCTCCCAAAGTAAAGCAGTCGCCAACGACCCATTTCGCATGCGCTGTTTTTGGTTTTCCCTTCTTTCGGAATTTCGGAATTGTTTCCCTTTTAGGTCAGATAACAATAAAGTGTTATTATTTTAAAGATTTAGCTACTGGATGGCAATATTATTATTGCCAATCAACTCTAGCCATAATGACTTCCGAGGACTATTTGTTGTTTGCAAGCAGGGGTTGTGATGGAAGCCTAAACGTTCAATTTTCAACGGAATCGTGTTACCATAAATACACCCGTCCACGTTCACTGTATTAAATGTGGGTTTTATTTACTTCAGTAATCGGTCTTTATTTAGCTGTACATGGAACTCGGTAGCCACGTGTTTTCATAAAATTATTTTCTACGAAAACGAAAGCAGTGTCATCTTTTTTAGCTCTCTGTATGATTATCTTCCTGTTAAGAAAGCTTTTTAATGCTTGGTCTCCTTCTGCAAAAATTTTATAAAATAGCATCAATAACAAGGCACATAGTCTTTAATGAGCTCTCAACTTTAAAGACTTGAAGGATATTAACAAGCTGCTTGACAAATGGTGCTTAGAAGCACATTAAAGACGCTGCTAATGGAGCGCATAATGACGGCTAATTTTCGATCAGATATAAATTAGAGCCCCCAACAGTT
Source organism: Hiodon tergisus (assembly GCA_025775045.1). Classification (NCBI taxonomy): domain Eukaryota; kingdom Metazoa; phylum Chordata; class Actinopteri; order Hiodontiformes; family Hiodontidae; genus Hiodon; species Hiodon tergisus. The sequence continues at coordinate 147,622 of JAOVYW010000030.1, forward strand.
ATTTGCCTTAAGGACTTTATGTAAATGATTCTGTTCTGTATAAACTGAAAGCCGAAGAGAACCCAGCGATCCTGGCACCCCTTATGGGTATGATTAATAGATCTGCAGTAGAACAGTGTTGTCAGTCGAATGAAGATATAGCCAAAGACAGCAATAGCAGTTACATTATTTCGAAATATTTTGCACTTGCTGGTAGTTTTGTTTTTAAGGAGTAGGCCTACAGCATTTGGAAATGTGAGAATCCAATGTCGTTTTATTTGTTAGAAAATTTTTGAGATGCTTGACTTAACTGGGCAGTACAATATGAGTTGTCTGTTATTGCATAGAGAATATCAAACTGCGCTTTTTGACGCCGTTTAGCATTTTTGGTTGGAGCTGGATTCGGTGCAAAAGTTAAAGGTGTGAAAATGTATTCAAACGTTTTTTAAATTAAGCGTGTTGCTCAGCGTTCCCTTTGGCGGTCTTCTCCATTGAATATCTCAAAGTCGGAAGCCTAATTCAACCTCCGCATTAGGCCTACTCATATTGGATGTTTCCATATCCGTGACGTAAAAGTGAATTACCGCCGAATTAAATTTCGCTGATATGTGAATACGCGTACAAATATGCAAAATTGTGTTTGCATGATAAACACAACACACACACACACACACACACATATATATATATAAATGATTGACAGGGCGGCATTTCGAGCAACAACTCATCTTCAGCCAAGATGACAAAGAAATAACAAATATATTATGTATATGTAATTTATCCACCTGTTGAGGTTGACCATCCATTCATACCGCTCAAAAGGAAATCCTCACGCAATTGCTCCCGTTAATACTATAATTCTAAATACCGCAGTTACTTCCAAATCAACACATTACTACATTACAGTATAACGTTTAAATAATTATCCACTTGTCTCCACCCTTTTCGCTAAAATTTGATCATTCTGAAAGATTCTTCAAATTTATAGACTGAAGTTTCCGAATAAATCTCAGTTTACATAGGAAAATTAAACTAAATCGTCCTGTAGATGCTTCGAACAATCAATTTAGATTTACTGGTCTTAAACACTACTCTTCATCAATTTTTAATACGTAGGCTTCTGCGGTCAATATTGATTACACGAATGTCAGTTATTTTGCTGATGATTATTATAATAATATGATTCTCAATAATACATTGATAGGCCAACACTGTAGTTTCACTGGTGAGTACGATAATCACATCATCTGACTGGTGCAAAAGGCGATTGAAATATCACAAAAAGGTCAAGTAACACCGCGACCTTATTACATCAGGCATGTGATTTATTTATTTTAGTCGTTTTTCAAATATTATGGCAGCTATAGTTTGTCTTCAATAGAAGACCACAAGTTATTACGACCAGAACATTCAAACCGTCCCTATGTTGCGCAACCAACTACTAATCATCGATAGGCTCGATTCGGTTTACGCTAGCCAGGTGCTGTCCTAGCTCGTGAATATAGGCTACTGTGTAAACCAGTTGAGGTAAGTCGCTTGCAATGTTGTGGATACGTAAAATTCTAATTTTTTTAATTTAATGTATACACACACCGCACACACATATCAATTATAAATTGATAACTAATGTATAATTAAATTATATGGAATTTTTAAATATTTTTAAAATAAAATAAATTAAATTATTTTAATAGAAAACATAATTACGCACTGCTGTTTAATGTATGTTAATAAATGGAAGTTATGCTTTTCAGTGAACATGTGTATGTTAATTGTGTTTAAATGTGCGTGAAGACAAGTTAAATCGATAAATAAAACATGTATAGCTTTACACTCTTAATTAAACAATCAATTGCTTTAATTAAGCATGTGAGCGTTTGTGTAGGACTCGAACTTAATTCAATCTGATCTTTTATTAAATTAATGAGTATTCCCAAATCACTGTCCGTTCATCTCACACGGCATTACGGTTAGTAAGGAAAGAACGTTAAAGTAACGTTAAATTAACTTTAAATGTAAATAGTTAATTTCTATTCTACTGATGGATTCCACATGACAGATCTGACATAGGGCATTTTGCTGTTCGGTGTAACCGCGATGTCCATTACCTATAATTTCTAACACATTTCTAGTAACTCAACACAACGCGCTTTGCTATGTTCAGATGAATCTGAATTTGTGTTAGGAGAGTAGCGACATTAACGTTAAAGTTGAGGGCTAACACCATGGCGCCGGAATTGACTATCCCCAAAGGGATAGCATAATAGCCTCGATTGTAAATTTGATCGCTGTGCGCATGCAACATTCGAATGCATCGGTTTGAACATTTTTGCTCATTTTATCGAGATACTCGGTAATAAAATAAAATTAAAAAGTATAGAAATTAATTGTTGAGTGGAAGAATTTTAGCAGTAATAGGCTAAAATTGGATGGTTAAGTTACACCGCTTGAAAACACGAACCAAAGTCTATACTATTAACTATTAATAATGCCTCAGGTGTATGCTTGGAAAGCTATTGTTACTTGATAAATAGTTCAACGTAAAAGACACGGTGCGATGGGTAGATTATATATAACAAAGCAGTGATTGCTGCGATACAGTTTAAAAGTTTATAATTTTATAATGTAACGTGATACAGCCCTACGGGGAAAAAATGCCGGTAGGCTTCAGTGTTTTTATCATGCTATGCGCATGCTCTTATCTGTGACTCCCGAAGAATCTTGATTTGCTTTTAATAAGCGTTATAATCAATGTTTACTAAGCATCGTTAAACACGAAGCATCGTTAAACAATAGAGACTGTTCTTCAATATTTTGAAAGGGTTGTTGTCAATGCGCAAAATGGCCATGATTGCCAATCATTCAACTTATAACATTGCTAAATCCGAGTACAAGGAAATCGTTTCTTGGTTCTGCCTTGCGTAGCCAGTCTCAACTTTTGGTTGAACGTAAACTGCAATGGAGTTTTCCCTGACCTTACCCCAATTGTCCATATTAAATATGTAGGGCCTTCATAAATTGCCCTGAGGAAATTAGTTTAGCATTAAATATACCTTACTACTGCACTAACGAATATAAATAATATCTCTGAGGGAACTGCAGCTGGCAATATAGCCAATGTAGTAGCATTTGTAAAATATCTGAGCACAATAGAACTTATTAACTTGAGCGTTTACCTCAGTGAGTCTGAATCCTCTTGTTGCCCGTGATTTTTATGAATAATTATGCCTCGAGTCCTCCGGAGCATACAGTCAGAGATAATTCAGAGAGCTGCAGAATTTAAATGGACATTATTAATAAAATACATTCACCTGTACTCGTTTCCCTTTTGTCTTTCAGGAACAAACAAAGAAACATTTGTAATGCAATTTCAATAAAATGTGTTTTTCTTCGAGCGTGAAATTGACAAACATGACCACGTGCACGCCTGCGTGTGTAGGACCATGTTATAATTAGTATGAGCACATTAAGAAAATGGAGAAAGGCACTTTAAGGGTACCGGAAATCGCAGTATATACAGACAGGGTTTACTCACCGTGACGTCGGTTGGAACGATAGAATACATAGGCCAGTGTGTATTTTTTTATTTTTGTCTTCCTTCTAATCTTCATCGATTAGCTTTTGGAATACACTCCGCATTCTTATAACAACGCATCGTAATAAATATTGCATTGCATCCATTAAAAATTTAAAAAAACTATTGCAACTCTACAAAAGGCATCTATTATTGAAGAAATCACGGGCAGCACAATGAATGATATCGTTACGGCACTAAAAATAATAATAAAGGGTTATAGAGTCTAGTAGTCAATTTCTGGCCTGTGGTTCTTCTAATTTCAGAGCAGTCACGTCTTTGAAGGCAGACACTTGGTGTAAATGTACAGTTAAAATATTCTTTTCTCAGGTCCCCAGGCAGAGCTCCGACAGTCCCTGGCTTCATTAAACTTTCAACAGCGTCCCAGAGAAAGGGGGGAAATGTTCAGGGAAAGAAGAAAAATGAAACAGAGGGCCTAATTATTACACAATAAAGCAGCCGGCCTCTTTAGCAATGTGGCTACCTTAGACCGTCGTTGCTCAGTAAAACTATTAGAACCAGCACATGTAAATGATTTCAATGTTGCAGTGCTCAATGCTTTTATAAGCCAACCGTACTTTAATAAAGGTTAGCGGTTTTTCACATAGAAAAACAATAGCACACTCAAAATAAAACCATCGCAAAGAACCGGTCGTGTTGCCGTTGTGTGTGTGTGTGTGTGTGTGTGTGTGTGTGTGTGTACGCGCGCGCGCGCGAGCACGAGTTTGAGTGGGTGGGGGT
>JAOVYW010000030.1:165682-187506 GCA_025775045.1 Hiodon tergisus
CTCATCAGCTATAATGATCATTTTTCTTCATTGAGTCAGGTGCACTTCTGTACCAGGAGGTATAAAACAACACGTATTTCATTTCGGTATTTCACTCAAACTTTTATAAAAACTAAAAATGTGTTGCTTCTTTGGTGGAATGAAGGTGGATACTCCAGGGTGCAGTGTTATCTAATTTTAATATTATTATACCAATCTTTTACCAGTCTTAGTCCATGATGCTGTAGCATACATTTTGTGTGAATTTACAAAAACTTCCTATTGTATGATTTTAATATTGGGATGGTGCATGTCTGTCTATGAAACTTGTGCCACAGACTGCCATCCGTACGTGGTTGTTGAATGGGAAGGTGTCCTGTTGTATTTATTTGATTTGATTGAGTTAATGTGTCATTTCAAGTCAGATCGCCATTTGATCCGATTAGATCTGTGCAAGGCAACACTTCACTTGTATCTCGAAATAGAACGTAAAACTCAGAATAGTACATGGGCCATTGGAAAGTCATCAATGGTCTTTAATTAACTGATTATTTCAGTTAGTAAGTGTTAGAGCTGTTTTTAAAATACTTTTAAAATGTTGTATGCTGGCCGACCCTAACTATGTTATCAATTCTTGTTGCGCTGTGTGATTTCTTTTTTGTCAGTGAACAATTTCAAAAAGTACACAAGGTTCAAGAAATGCAAACTAAAATAGTGAGAAAGGAAGCAATGTGCTTTTGTCTGTTTTTTTGGTTTTACAGAGGGAAACGGTAGGTCAGTTTGCGGAATGGGTTTTATGGACTCGCTCAGAAAACAGCAGTCTGCAGCTTGGAGTTCTCTGACAGCTTGTCTTATGCATTTGATTATGTGGTTTGATTATCCGGGTGGCCTTGTCCTGGTCTTTTCGTGCTGTCATTTTTGACTATTGGACTTCCACGCTTACCGATTTACATACTCCACAAATCTTACTACGTATCAAAAAGTGTAGACACTAAAGAAACAGTAAAGAACAAAAGCGGAAACCAGCAGAAAATGAAAACAATGCATGCTAAGATATCAATTTATATACATAAAGCAAATAAAGTCAAATGTGGTGTACCTACGCTGTAGTAGAGTTATTTTAAGAGTTAAAAAAATTTTAAAAAGAGAGAAAAGGACAGATATTCATATGACCTCATATTTATTAGCTATGATGGGAATACATTTATGAGCGCAACATTGTAATTGCACACTGAGGTCTATCGTTCTTATCCCATAGGTTGCAGGCCCCCACCACTGTTATCATTATCATGTTAGCCAAAGTGGGTTTGCGGAAATGAGGTAAGATGTTTTTAATTGCTTGAGTGCCCTTTAGGATATTCATTAGACATGAACAATTAAAAGAGCGCAGTTAGCTGTTTACCCTTTCCATGCCAGTGTACAGACTGCAAGAAGACCACCTGAAGATGCATTTCGAATTGAAGAAGCCGCAACAGGCTGTTATATGCTTCAGAACCCTTAAAAAATATGTCTGTTGACAAATAATGTTTATGAAGCAGTTCCACTGAATAAATCATCGTAATTAACTTGCTTAATTTCGGAAGCTTTACACTGAACGTTGAAGTCACGTGAATCGAGCGGATAGATTCTTTCTTGACCAAGCTCTACTCCAAAAAACGGGAGATCCGTAACAACAAAAGTTGGGTTGCTTCTGTAGGGTTCTCATGCGCTCTGGCTGTTGCAGGCAGTGCTTGAGCAAAACCTTGTGCAATGGAATCGTCAGCGCTGTTAAATACTGTAATGTCATTAAAATCTAGACTTGATGATGCATTATTTTTTAGACACTTGACCGTGGCAGGATTTGGATTTACGATGTAAAAAATTTGTCTTTGGCAAACGAAGGAAATGGAGACCGATGGAATGCAACGCTAATCCTAGCTTTTAACACTTAGTGCACTTAGTTTCTTAATTAGATGTACTGTGAAAATCAGAACGTCTTGGATCCCTGAAAGATGTATGCTTAAGCTCACCAAATTTTACACCACTGTTAAATATTGGTGCTTTGAATCTCCTCTAATCACGGAACGTTTTATCTTGAGTCTGCTTGGTAATAAAAGGTCGGTTTTTCCATTACACTACAGTTTCAACCAAAATTTTTTAAGACAAGGCCACTCACTACTCCAGCTGACATTATCTGTGACATTTTACGCCCCTGCTCCTTGTGTATCACTTCATAATTTATACGGTCTGCCCTGCTATTGACAGAGACTCGTCTGCATGATCAAAGGTGTATTTCATCAGGTTGGACAGAGCCACGAAGACTGGATCTGTAACATTAATGATCTTCAAACACTTTCCGATTTCACCGTGAGCTATGCGCAACTCCCAAGCACAAGTCCCCAGTCCTCCCCGAGAGGTAAATGTGCCTGGCTGGTTGGGTGACAGGTGTCAAGTACCCCTCCTCATCTCATCTCATCATACTAAGCAGAGAGGAAAACCTCTGTTTCCCCCCTATATGCATTTGCAGCGTAGCGTTCCGCTGTGCTTTTCGGAAATAATTTTATTACAGGTTAACACCTACTGTGCAGCTCTTTAATGTTACCGTGCTGTAAAAAGTGGGTTGTTTTTAACCACCCTGAGGAGTTACGGCCACTGTATTCAGGTTGTCTGAGTGTGTTTGGCAAACGTGGCGCGCTCACAGAAAGAGCTGGTAGAGCAACGGGCGTCCCTCTGACCCAGGCTGCACCGAGACGCAGAGGGGCGCACCGCCACAGCACCGCGTCTGCTAAGCAGGCCCACCGGGACCTGCCAAACGCACCGCTCCTGCACACACACCCGTCATTAATTCCTGCTTTGCATCTCCGCCGTATGTAATATTCATGGGTCACTGGAGCTCTGTATTCTAAAATGAAGACACTGAGAAGAAAAAGACAATACCTTGATCAATGGCTGTAAAGAATGTACAAGTACAATGCCTTTTGTCTGAGCCTTTTTGTTTGTGTCTTGGCAGCACTCGCTTAACTCTTTGAATAGGGTCTTGTCCTGAGAATTAGTTGAGGATCACAGCGCTTGTTTAATGTTTCACTGAAATGATAGTAATACAGGCTACTTATTGAATAGTTAAATAGCATCCTGTAAGAGAGTTGTATTAAATACATATGTGTGAATGAGCGTGTTTTTCTGTGGTAAATGTGCATGGACCAGTGAATGTTTCCCTAAAATTTTAAACATCCATTGTTAACCGTGTTCATCACACATACATGCATGCAATCTAAATCTTTGAAGCTTTTCAGCATTCCATTGTAAGTTGTAATTAGCTTCAGTCTCTGACCCAGTTCTCGATACATACAAACTTAGCATTTGTAAGGATTTTTTTTCCTTTCAAAAATCATTGTCAGAAATCCATAACGGTACATTTCCTTGCTGGCGTAAAGCCCCGTAACAGGTCTGTTTAAGTTGCTGATCTGTGTGGAAGACAGCTCACGAGACCCCTATAGAGATTTGAGGACCACTTTGGAACTCTAATCCACTCAAAATGTGCTGATAATTTTCCTTGCCAGGACACACTCTGCCTGGTGTCACAAGAGTGGCCTCCTGGGAGGGGATCAGCCAATGATAACAAAGTAGCCAGATGTCTGGTTCTGGCAAACTCCCAGAAGCCAGACAGTGGTACGCCGCAGCATCCGCTGTGGGCTGGAGATCAAAGATACCTGAGAATTACTTATGGGCACAAAATATGTGTTGCTTATTCTACACTTCCCATTAATAACAATCTGGGAGAATTTGTATTTCTAATTAACTCTTTCTTTCGGCATAGAAGTGCTGTAGGTTTTCTCAGCTGCAGAAAAATTTACAGCAGCCTGGGCGAATAACAGGATGTCTGATCCGGCTCCATCTGATCGCGGCCTAAATCCAAAAGAAGCTTTGCTTCTGCTCTTTTGTGTCATTAAAGACATATGTTAGTACTCTATTAGAACATTCATTAAATCAGAGATGAAACATCCCTCTGTAGAAATATGTGTGTAGACGTCTATGTGGCCATATTGTAAAAAGTCTAATATTTCTACACTGTGATGGATCAATTTATTTTAACCTTATCTTGACCACCTAATTAATGATAGGGAAAACGTATCAATAGCTGTCCAAGTGTGTTTGGCAAACGTGGCGCTGGGCCGACAGAAAGAGCTGGCAGAGCGACGGGCGTCCCTCTGACCCAGGCTACACCTAGACATAGTGGGGCTCTCCGCCACAGCACCACGTCTGCTAAGCAGGCCCACCGGGACCTGCCAAACGCACCGCTCCTGCACACAACCGTCATTAATTCCTGCTTTGCATCTCCGCTGTGCGGTGTATTTTTTGTTTGTAAAAAAAATATATATATATTTGGGGGGTTTTCTGAAGAGATCACATTGCTGTGTTAGCCAAAAGGATATTCAGATACATTGTGACATTTTTGGAAAGAGGTTGACAAGTTTTTGTCAGTGTTTTTTGGGGTATAATATATTTTTTGTATTTTTTTTTCCATTCGGGAGAGGTGCCTGATGACCCAAATACTCATTGAGCTGTATTCAGCCTTACGTCTCTCTGTAATAAAAGCTGTTACGTCATTTTAATATGGCACTTGCAAGCTATTTTGGAGTGCCTTTTAAAAATATGCATTTGAAGATATACACATATTTTTGTCATTGGTAAAATATGTTTTTTTTTTCCCCCACCTAAAATTTTACTTTAACTCAAGTTTTAAGCGAAAAATCCCTGCTTCTGCATTCATCGACTATCCATTCTTAGAATAGCTTCCCCTTTTGGTTTGACTACTGATGTTATTAATATGTTCTGAATTATTAATCAGGGTGAAATTACCGTGGCTTTTTCTCACTTTAGCCTTTTTTTGTCTGCACAATTTAAAAAGTATAGTTGTGATTCTAGCCGAACATGAATTATTCTGCTGTTTTTGGGGACATGTACTACAGTAGTTAAAGGGTGGACCATCTTCACATTCATATCGTGCTAGGAACGCATGTGACCTCTTCATAACCCTAACCCCGAAGTCCAGGTGATGATAATGTGATATAAATATTTACATACAATTTGCTTTCAAAGAACAATTTGTAACACTCTAAGCGGTATTTCAACATTACCAGCATTTTAAGTGTAAAAATATTTTTCCTTTCCACTGGATTATAAAATCTCGAAAATCTTTTTAAAGAAGAAATTGCTCAAATAGATCCGCATTGAAGTGTTTATTTTGTGTCTCTTTAGATAAACGTTTTGCACCCAATAAGTGTCAAGAGAGGGCAGATTGTCTCAAAAGACAACCCACGATTCAAATTGATCTGCGGCCTGGTCATGCCGGGATGGCAGGAAGCTGTCTGCGTGTCTGTTTTAGGAATATTGCTGATCTCTCATATTCCTAGTGGACAACTGTCCACATCTCAACAACCGGCACTACAATTGGCAGTAATTGGCGCATTGCCTGGAGTGTCCTCAGAGAGATCTGAGAGTGCACCGGCACAGGCAAGCTGCCCTTTCCACCAATTAGAAAGTGCTCCCCGTGGGGGCGGGGGTTGGTGGGGCCCTACCGCATGGCTTTATCAGGCTGCTAGTGGAGATGCTTCCTCCACAGAATTTGATGTGCTGCCACTGTGGGACTTTATTGCTGGACCTTGACTTGCTCCTCAGCGATCAGTCTCGTGCATCAGTTCAGCTTTTCTTTTTGCTCTCACCTAAGAACTGGTCTTTTTTTTTGTCCAATGCCATTTTTGCATTGAGGAATTATTATTGTTGTTTACAATATTTTGGCTTTCTATGGGAAAAGATGTGGATTTTGGCACATTAATATAACCTTTAAGTGTTTCATAGCCACTGATACCTGCAGATTTTTTCATAGGGGAACGTTTCAAGCATTTTGTGGGGCTGTTTTGGTGGACACCTGCTAGGATAGCATTGCGTTGCATGCCTTCGACAAAAGGAATTCTTACTGTGATATGTGCACAGTGACGCTCTCCCAAAGTGACTAGGGACCAGAGAGCAAAGGCTGCCGGTCTCCATGCTTGCTACTCAGCTCCCTGAGGAGTGTAACAGACCTAGGTGCTCTTTACTCAATTATTCAAAGCCTTTATCTTCATTTGTTTTTTTGCAAATCCGAATTGAAGGCAATAGAGGAAACCTTTCCTTGGTTGACAAAATGTTTTTAGTGATTGTATGTCATCATAGCTGGAAAAGTGAAGCAGCTGAAGCAACGGTTCAAACTAGCTGTCATTTATTACACCGGGGTGAAATTTGTAATAGCACAATCAGCTATTGGAAAAGGGGTAGGAAATAATTGACTTATCGTAACCAGACGTTCCTATGTGTAGAATTGATATTTAAATATTTGAATACCAATAATGCAGTATTTATGAGTCCTGAAAATCTGATTTTAGTAAACTTTAACTCTCAAAAATAAAAACAATAAAAAAACAATACTAATAGGACTTATTTATTAATTTGTTATATAGACCAAGGGGAATTATTTTATTACAAAGAGCATATGTGAATAAAATAAACAAAAAAATAAACAAAATAAATGTATACGGTGCTGTGTAAAAAAAATATTTAAACCATTTTTACTTCAAAAACCCATTAAGGCATGCACATTTATATGGTTTTTGCAGGCAGGGAGTTCTACAGGTTGACAGGCAAGTGATGAGGCAGCTTTTGCAAGGACCCTCACAGGGGGCCTACCTAATATGCTGTCTGGCCTAAGGGCCTATGGGAGCGCAGTTGGATTATTATGTTAATGCATGAGCCGGCTGCCCTCTCTCTATCCCAGCTGGCCTCCCTGTCGTTAGGAACTGCTTTGCTCTGACAGAGGAGTAATATGCTTCATGATTGAAAGGGCAAAAGATCGAGCAGTAAAAAGAATAGGGCCATGCTGGTAAGCACATGATAAAAGTGCCATTGTAAGGACTTTTGAGAAATGCGATCTTTCTGCAGTTCCCATGGATTTTTTGGGAAATTAAGCTAATTTATTAATAGGTATGTGCTAGTGTATATTAAATATAATTAAATATAATTAATTGCGTATCCATAACTTAACGTTAGATTTACGCATTATAAATTGTGTTTTAACTATTATTATATTATAACGTAAGAGATCTGGCCCCTTGTATTGTCTGTGAAGTCTGCCCTTTGGGCATAAAAATGCATGGGTGGGGAGGGAGAGGGACCTAGATTTTTTTCTGTCATTAATTAATATTTGACATTATTTTAGTTGTGTCTATTACTATAATGGTATGGTCTATGGTATCTTCTAAAAACATACTGATTCTCCTGATTTATTGTTAAACTGAAATTATTTCAGAAGATACGTTGCAAATTTCTCAGACTACAATTAAGTCTCTCATTGTTCGAAATGTATGCATATACAAAATAATAGTAACTGACAGGTGAAGTATGTAATGAAGGTTACATACCATCGGTTAATTAAGGTCAATGGTAATAGCAAAACCAATATTTAAAGTCTATTAGGGCTTTCTCAGTTGACAGTGGCCTCAAACATAATTAATTTATGTTGTAGACACATGAGCTAACTCGATATAACCTAAAAACCATCTGTTTTAACAAACTCCTCTGTCAAGAGACAGGAGAAGGAAAGACATTTGTAGGCGCCCAGGATTCTCAGTTTTGAAATTTCAGCTAGAATAGTGCAAATGTGTCAGAAAACAATATGTCTGTCATCATGTGCCTTAATAACGATTGCTTTTCATCCTGCCTCTTCATTGGCAAATATCCGCTGATTGCAGTTTTCATGATCATCATAAAGGTAGAGAAGGGTTTTTGTTTTCTGGGTTTGTTTGCGTTTCAGTCAGTGAGATAGTTGAAGCCCTTTGCTCTCCCTCTTCCTGTCGTCTTCACAGAGAGCTGCTTTGCGGAAGAGGCACACTGTTTGTGTCATTAGATTTCGGGCACTCCTGTTAACGAGATGAGGAGCGGCGGCGGGTAATTGCCGGGTAAATACTTTGCTGTGTCTAAACATCAACAAGGTGATGGAATCGCAGCCCAAGCAAGTTGTGCTCGGGAGGGCTGTTCAGAAAAAAGGAAGCCGCAGTCAGGATCGCCGTGCTTGTCATTGCCCTTTTCCAGTTCACCTGGCTACTCATTTTGTTAGTTCTGAAGTTTTGTCGCCCTCTAAATAAGATCCAAGTCAAATCTATGGAAGTTAAGGTTTATAAAATGTACCATTGTTTTGTTGGGGTTTTTTCCCCGCCCCTTTTGTCTGCAGCCACGAAATAATTTTGACGGCTTGTGTGTAATTCATGTCAGCCCTCTCAGTCTCCTCATTTAATTCAGCTTGGACCTCTCTAACAAATAGCCAGTTATTTATGCTTCAAATTTCTTTGTTCCCGTTTTGTTCCATTTAGATGTTCATCGCTGAGGTGTGCCGTCATGTAAATTATATTGCTATGAGCAGCCAGCTTCTATACCTACAAATTCTAGAGTCGGGGTTGGCATTGTTTAATTATCTCCCCCTTTGTTGTTTGCTAAAGGCCTTGAGGTTTTGTGTTGTGACGTTTGCGGTGTGAAACCCATTGTCTTTATAAGCTCAAAGTCATGTTAAATATAATCCCACTGACTAATGAGGGGAGCTTCAAACTTGAAAGATGATGCTGTCAAGAGGGTGACATAAAAACGTCATGCACAATCCCCACACAGGCCTGGGTGTAAATGTGCCAGCTCCACGATTTTGACTCATTTACTCCCAGTTCAAACACTTGGCTGTCTCCCTGCAGGAATGATGTGACAGCACAGCGGTGCCGTCCTATTCGGGTCGGAGAAACTGAATGAGCAGAATTAACTCAGTGAAAGCCCTCTCTGCGACGGGAGCTACAGCTTGCAGCTGTCTGCCCATTTATCCAGCTGTTTATTTCCAGTGGTAGCTTATGCATCTCGTCGCACAGTGATCCCAGTAGTCCTTACCGCTGCTCTAATTTGCGCTCCTAGCATTTTGTGGTCCCTAGTGCTTCCAGGGGATCTCTGTGGGGAACCCGGCGACAAACTTCCTGGACTGACGTCTGGATTTAGGGAGGCATTATACTTGATGTCTGTGTTTAGCGTCTCCCCTGTGCCACTAGTGGGTATCCCCAGCAGGCCTCCTCAGGTCATCTGTAGCAGGGGCGTAATGGAGGTACACATGTGCGCACACGTTTTAATCTTGAAAAATGTATGATTGAATCTGCACCATTGCAAAGACAAAACTGTTTGTGTTGTGCATGGCTTGGAAAACTTTGGGAAAACTTTAAGTCTCCAGCAGTGCACGTTTTTTTCATCACCTCTCAAGAAACCCTTCTAGTTCCCTGGTCGACTTTGTTTTCCCATCTAGTCTAGATATGGAGGTGCGTCAGAAGTCTGCTGCCCGGTCGGCTTCCTGATGAAATGGTGGACTTTGGTGGACCTGGGCATACTTCACTTGGGCCATTAAAGATGGAGCATGTCTGTGTGGTCAGAGGGAGCCGCGCTCTCACTCCCGGCATTGCAAACCAGGCCTGACACTTCCCCAGTAATGAGCAAGACTTAGACTACATAGTCAATAAATCAACAGGGTGGGAGGAGGTCTGTTGGACTTCTGCTGCACATAGAGATGTTTGTCACGGTTCTTCTCCACACACTACCTACCTGATTATAGGTTAGTATGCTGCTTTAAAGGAAATTTGTGAGCGTAATTCAGCTTGCCAACCTGCCCCTCACAAATTACAAAATCTCAAATCTGCATCATGCCAATTATCAGCTGCAAGCACTGCTGTTTGTTGATTATGATTATTGTTACTATGAATATCATGACTCAACTGACATCAGTTTTCCAGGAAGGGTTCATTATTCAATTTCAGCATTCTGCCCTTTTTCCAATGTACAGAAATAAATGGAATCTAATTTAATGATAGTCATCCGTTGATCCCACTTAAGCAAAATCAGCAGTTTTGGGGCCACTTTAATGCACACTAAATCATCATGACAGAGGTCAAGCCCTTGGGAGACAGAAGACATGAAAGCCTTCAGCACCCAGAGTCTCTGTATTTGAAAGGGATTCCTGTCACTAATGTTCCCGTCTATGATGGCAGGTGTTGGAGTGTGTCAGAAACTAATCAGAACCATGATCACAGTGGTGGGGGGGGTCAAGATTTATAAAGTTCAGAGTAACTTTCTTTTCATACCCACTTTGAGACTGTCTGCGTGACAGTGATGGATTTAGCTGGGAGTGGACACGCTTCACCCCCCTCCCCCCCCCCCGTTGCTGGTTAGTTTATGCCATTAGAAATGTCTTTCTAAGGTATTCCTCATTTGAATCGATATGTATGTATTTTTGTAATAATCTGTCTATGGCAATGAATGCTGAGGCTTTCCATGAATGGCTGAAAATTGTGCGTCGATTCATGTAGTGAGAAGCACTAGCACCGTCGGTCTCCCATCCTTGAACTTTATTCTCAAACCTGCATGAAATAATTCAAATCCTAAGCAAATAGCCTATTCCAATTTTTTTTTTTCTTAAGTTGTTCCTTCTTTAAAATGTTAACATTAACGCTTGCGGTAATGGTAGTGTTATAGATTAAATGTGAACCGTCCTTGTCTTTGTCTGTTTTAGTAATGAATTTGCTAGTTACGCAGAGATGGAATGTCATTTATGAACACTTGTCTTTTTGCACTGTTGGGCAATGAAGGAGATCTTTCATATCACCAGTAAAACGTGACCAATGCAGTTGATTTTTTTTTTCCCAACAGTCTGCATTATTAAATGAAACAGATTTACCAGAAATGGGATGGCAATAAATATCGCTGCCACTGGAAGGTACAGGGCAGCTGCCTGATGGGGCCCACTGAAATACACCTGCTTCCGAGCCCTGCAAATCACAGGAATGATCTATCAATACCAAATAATGACTGTAATCAAGGGCAGTATGTAAAAATACAGCTTACAATAAAAGATTTCCTTTATTAACTGTCATCATCGGCAGAATATATGTTCGAATAAACGTTTTGTAATAACCATGTTGAAGACGGATGCGTTCCCCTCTATGATGGGGCTGGGGTCTTAAGGGTTGGGAGGGGAAAATCTGTAGCGGGCCCCGATTGCGGATATTGTCCTGCTTACACGCTGTCTTCACTGTCGCCTCCCATTCATCAATGTCAAGCCAGCCTGGTTCTCATCCAGTGCCCCCTTCTGCAAAACGACTTAATTTCCTTAAGAGGACCAGACACCTGATTCAATTTCACACCATTACAAGGAGCTGAAATTTGTTTTCTGCCGCGGCTGCATTGAGACGGATGATCATATGCCTTTAAACAAAAAAAGAAGGGAAAAAAAAAGATTCAGTATATTAAATGTTGTCAACATAATTTCCAATGCGTGATTCATTCCCACCCCCTTGCCCCTGGCCATGTGCGTTCCCATGTCCTCTTCAGCCATCCCATGGTCCTTTGCTCTCATTCATTCAATTTAAGTCCCTCTCTCATCAAACTTTGATTGTGACAGAAGTAGGTTTGGAGCCCCCTCATAATTCGCCTGGTAAATCTGGCTTGTGAATCTTTTGAAGACATACGGAATCAAATTGACGTTCTGCGACTTGCTTCCGTTGTCTATCTTATTGGCCTCATAATGCTCACACAGCTATTATATGGTATTTGTATTAGGATATATTTTCTTCAGGTATTCCATAGGTGTGAAATCTTCAAAATAGCCTTTTTATTGAAGCCTATGTTAGGATGACAATATATGTCATTTGTTTTTGAAGCTATTGAGAGCAGTGTGAGAATACCTCCTCTAGCTCATAGTACAGGTGCCAAAGTTCTGTCTCTTTTTATGAAACCTCAAATTCTAGAACAAATTCCCGGGAACTGAAATCTTGAAATCTGGCAGGGAAGTACCTCAAATAGGCTCGGTGGTTATGGTCAACAAATGCTGTGCTCGGAATGTCCCTCTAATGGTTCAGTCAGACAGACCCTCACTCAAGGTTTGCATCACTAGCCTATTGAGGGATTGCTCCCTGGTACCCACATCATCTCTCTTTCAAAAATGTAAACATTATAGATCACGCGGAGGTTTTTGGTGAGCCCAGTTTGGGGGACTGGAAAACCGGCACTGCGCGCTTCTTGGTGGCCTTGTGTTCGACGGCGTAGGAAGCGAAGCGAGGTTCAGTTTGAGTTTCAGGTGTTTCGTTTATGTTCCTACTAAAGGGGGATTGCAGGAGACACAAGGTAATGAAGAAGCTCTCACGTTGTGCTCATTGGATCTCCAACGGCTTCCAGGAGGAGAGGTCTGACCTGCGGCTTTTAGCATTCTTTCTCCTGTGGTGGTCAAACCCAGAAATCGTGCTGCTAGGAACTGAGCGAACAGCACCCCCATCTTTAGGTAAGAGCTTCCAAAGATTTTTGGTTTGTCTTGGATATTCTCTTCGAAGTATGTATTTTTTCTTTCTTTATTGGGCGAATGGCGTTTAAATGGCTAGCCATTAACAATCAGTATCAATATTTGCGAGTTTGTCCAAGCAGAATTAAATTCCATAATGTTTTTGTTCTGCTTCACGTTATCAATTTGAGGCCGGAAACAGGATGTAGCTGTAATTTAACCTTAGACCAAGGACAATAAAAATGCGTTGTGAAATAAGGTTTGAATCTTTACCGTAATTATTCTTTTATTATGTGGCAAAAAGATTATTTGAATGACAGTCATAGATATTGTTTGTGCCATGGACTGTATACATAATGGCACCAGAATCAAATTACGAAACCCAAAGACAACATGCCCAATGGTTTAGTCGTACACCATGTAGAGGGGAAAGGGAAACAAATTAAAAGGATCGCCTCAGTGACATTGGAGAGTGTTACTAATGTTATTTAGCTTGCAAAAAAAAGCGTTCTACCTATTGCTAATAATTCCATTGATATAATTATATGTAATTATGTATATGCTAAGGTAGAGCACTCTATACTTGTTAGCAGAATAAAGAAATGTAAATTGCTCCCTGCTATGCATGGGTGTGAAATGTGTAACTGTATTTGATCTCTTGATCAAATAATGAAAAAGGGGCTGTGTGCTCATGTTGAGAGGGTTGGCCGAGGGAAGTGGGAAAGATGGTCCCAACACATGTAATCCTTGTCATTAAATCCAAGCAATCTCTTTTTCTTAATGAATATTTCAGCAGTCATTGCAAGGGGGCTCTTCTCTGCTGATTTTGACTCCCCTTCCTCACAAGTGAATTATTCTTGGAATGATTTAATTAATAGCATTGTGTCCATGGATGAAAAGCTTTGGATGTTTATACAGCCTACTAGACTGAATTAAAATCAAGCCTCTGCTTTCAATTATGAGCAATAACAGTACCCTGTACTCCCAGTCCTGACATGAGCCCTACAAGAAGAAAAAAGGAGTCTTGATTCAAAGTAAATAAATAAATGTGCTAAACACCCTCACCCGATTCCCTGTGAGCTCCCTGCCTGGCTGTGATTGTGCGAGTGGCTTATACTGACAACTCTCCCTTCACCCTGGCCAGCCTGCCAAGGGAGAAACCACTCAAATATTTGGGCTTCTCAGCTGTCAGACAGAGAGGCAGCCCTATTTACCTGAGAAGTGCCAGAATTTCTCAAAGTGCCATATGTTCCAAACCACGGTCGGTGTTTGTGTGTGTTTGTGTGTGTGTGCGTGTGTGTGTGTGTGTGTGGGTGTGGGTGTGCGCGTGAGCAGGCGAAACGCTGCCCCGGTCCAGCGGCATCATTTATTGATAAGGCTTGGAAACGCAGAATCTAATGAAATTATCAACGTTGTTGAATTAATTATGAACATGAATAAGAAAGCTTAGCTCTCTGGAGCCGGCGATCTCATTAGCCATTCAGTCTCATCGCATCCTCTTTAGGAGCGGTAGGCGCTGGGGCTTGTACTGCAGCGGCTGGCGAAAGCTTGCTGTTGGACCTCATTCAAACTTTCGCAACTCGCTGACAGCATCACTTGTGTGTGTGTGTGTGTGTGTGATTTTTTTTATTTAATTGATATGCCAGGAGGTCTTGGGTGGTTCATGTTGTTTTTTTTGTTTGTTTATTTTCCTTCCACCACCCGCCCCCCCACCCCTCTCATGATTGAAGAACAGTCTGACCAGCTATTGGAAGCTGCGCCGCACCTGGCTTCTATCTCCTGTTGGGTTTTTTCTTCCTCTAGAGTTTGTCTCTCTGGACATTGTTCCATATTTCATCCATGCTAGTCATCCTGTGCAGCTCTTCAAGGGAGACACTGAACACCGGTGATATGGGAATCACAGAAAGACATCAAGGGGTCTCATTAGGTAAGCAAAGGCCGTACCAGCAGAAACTTGATGCAGTGACTGCCTGATGCTTTTTTATTGGCACTTGACATAATAGTAGTGCGAAGTCCAGCCCAGTTTATGGGTCCATGTATTTATTTTATTGCTCTGAAATGATTGATTAGTTAATGAAATTATAAATTTATTTATCTGGGCATTGGTGCATGTTGGGTTTCTGAATTTTGTGCTTGCATTTGCATGCATGCTTTCTAAAACGTGTTAATGTGCGTGTGTTTTTATGTTTGTGCGTGCATTTGCATGCGTGCTTTCTAAAACGTGTTAATGTGCATGTGTTTTTATGTTTGTGCGTGCATTTGTTGGCTTTCTAAAACGTGTTAATGTGCGTGCGTTTTTATGTTTGTGCATGCATTTGCATGCGTGCTTTCTAAAACGTGTTAATGTGCATGATTTTTTTATGTTTGTGCGTGCATTTGCATGTGTGCTTTCTAAAACATGTTAATGTGCGTGTGTTTTTATGTTTGTGCGTGCATTTGCATGCGTGCTTTCTAAAACGTGTTAATGTGCGTGTGTTTTTAATGTTTGTGCGTGCATTTGCATGCGTGCTTTCTAAAACGTGTTAATGTGCGTTTGTTTTTATGTTTGTGCGTGCCCGCGTGTGTGTGTTGGTCGGGTTGCAGTCTTGTGGTTAGAGCGAAGGCAATTGCTCAGCCCCTCCTCAAAGACTGCCCACTACAGAATAAATGTTTCACGTCAGTCTAACCATTAGTGCTTTCTCTTTGCAAGCCGTCACTATATGAATTTTTGCCTTTGGAAGAATTTTTGGTGAGTGAGTTTACTCATCTATTACAGGCCTAGTTGAGATATTCATTAAGGCTTGAGTACACATTTCTTGTTAGATTACCTCACCTATAAAGCTAAAGACACTAAAGGCTCCATAAGTAGATTGATCAAATATGAGTTAAAGTAAGCTTTTATTTGAGTGTCATGTTCTAAATAGCTAATATTATGTTGGCTTATATACAATTGTACATAAATAAATAAAATTTTACTATTTTAAAAAATTGGTATCTCCCATCAAATCATTGGTTTCTATGAACTGACTGAATTGATTACTTTGCGAATTACGTTTTTTTCCTAAAAGAGGCCCAGTCAATATATTGATTATTTTTATGAGAGCCATCAAATAGCCATTACTTGTATCAAGGGGACTAGTCTTCTGTGAGGGAGTGGTGTGCCTGTCTGTGTGGATGTACGTGCACGGTTTTCTGCCTGTGTGTGAATTTCAGTGTTGTTTAAACAGTCCCATCAGTGCTTTATTCATTCACGGCCCATTCATGATACATTTTTAACAAAAACATTCCTGAGAACTTGGTTAATCCTACTGCTACCTCATCGGAAATTGGAAATGACAACAACAACAAAAAGAAAACATCACTTTAAAATGATTATCTGAACCCAGATTTGCTGAACTTGTACTTCTTCAGTCATTGTACAAGGCTTTTGAAATTGTGTGAAGCACCTAGAACATAAACAGAGGCAGGACAAATATTTCACGCTGTCATACGGATGTTATCAATGTCAAAAGTTTCAGGTTTTCAATTACAGGCTTTAATATTCATGTTAGCGTCCCATGGCTAGTTAATATTCAACATTTTAAGGTCTAATTGTTAAAGAAAACTGTGTTTTATGTTGCTGCAATGGTAATAACTAATGATAGATGAATAAAATTAACATAAATTTCAGACCAAGAGAATATCTGATCATTGTGCCACAGAGAATTGCTCTAAGTTAGGAAGTTAATTTCATAATCTCCTCCCCCCCATTTAAGCCTGCTGCTTTACAATAATTGGAAAACAGAATAAAAGATTAGGCTTTAATAGAGAATGGGCTCTAATACAGCATGATAGCATGTTAGCATTACAGAAAGTGTGCTAGTAATGTTAAGAACAGTTTATATACACTGAGGAGACAATTAAATCTCTCTTTGTGGTTAAAATTCCAAATAAATTTAGATTGAGATACTTAGATTCTTAGATTGAGATTCTTAGATTCTTAGCCTGCATTCAGGTTCTATTACTTTGTCTTACACCTAATTCAGCACTTGACATGCCAACAATGAATAATCTAGAACTTTGGTATCCTGAAGAAATAATTAAGCAACATTTTCAGAACTACATATCTAGCATTGTGTATTATTTTCAACATATTTCTTTATTATTACAGACATAAAAAAAACAAAAAAACATGCCCAGCTGCCTTTTTTGCACAGGGTTTGCTTTGTGTTATAAGAGACCTGAGTAAATCAGGGAATTAGACCTTTCCTCACTGCTGGCTTAAAAACCAATAAAAAAATAATTTACTGCATCAAGAAAAAAACCTAAATAACATTAGACATTAGTTTGGTATAAATAAGTGAAAGACTGTTCGCCGCGGGAGTAAAAAAGACCATGATGGGGAGTTTAGCACTCCTAGGCTGGCAGGGCAGAAGTTGTTCCGTCAGCTTCACTCTGCTTCAGTGCATTTCACACGGCTTCAGTTTGCCCAAACTGTGTTGACTGTTCCATGGGAATAACTACTTAAAAAAATAAACCAATAAAATGAAAATGTATTTGCCTTAAAGGATAATAATTGTAATGCTTATTTCAGGTATCTTACACTATTACATTAAATGAGATGAAATTCAGTGTATAGCCAGGTCTCGGCCTCCTATGAAAATTAATTTCACTGCTATGAGTAAGTGACAAGTTCCAACAGGAAGCCATTACATCCTCATCAATCTATACAAAGGAGGGGGGGTGGGGGGGTGGGCACAAATAGGGTCATCTGAGCCATCTGTATCTACAATTCAAATAAAGGACACGGTCCCTCTTTTTGGCACCTCAGCGCAGCAAGTAACCGCATTAGATCTAGTGGCCATTTTTCTCTCTCATTGGTGACAGAAATTTGATTACGTGAATGACCAAAAAAAAACAAAAACTAACAAATCTAATTTTGCTTGTGTGCACAGACTTAAAGTGACAGTTTTTCTTTATGTGTCTCTCGATAGCCCCCTTTGCTTATCCTGAAATGCAGACACATAACTGAGCTTATTCCTCATTATTTCTTGTTATTATTCCTTGTTATTCCTTCTACAAGTATTAAAACACTAAGACATTAAGAGTCCACATATCCAGCAACATTACCAGATATGCATACCCTTTTCCTATTTCCTGTATATGAGTGAAAACCTGTGGAAAAGCTTGTGGATCTTATTGAGAGTAAATTATAGTTTAACTGGATGACACAAACAGGTCAAAGTCAGTTTTGGTAGCCAGCTGTCTATTGTGGATATATATGGCAGTGGCTATAAAGGTGTGATTTAACTACCAAATGAATACGGATGTTCCTTGTGACGAGTTCTGCACATGTTTTTGTAATTGCACCTCTCTTCGTATGAAGCCTGGCCCCCCTAGGTCATGCAGAATGCTGCTGATTGGAGCCTGTTGCATGTTCTTCACCAATCAGAGCTGGCGTAATTTTAAAATTCCTGTTACTCTCCTACTGAGGGGTCAATGGCAAATCTCTTTCATGCCCACAAGCCACCGTCAGACTCTTATGCCCCCGCTGAACCTAAATCTTTTGATTATTTGGCTGTCCTTCCCAACCAGGGTTGAACTTTGCGATCACACTTTTCATTTTCCTCAATCTAAGAACCGCTAAGTCATTTAGACTTAAAACACAACTCTTCCCTCTGTTCTCAGAACCTGTAGCTTGTAATACAAGAATTGGTACCATTCCTTTTTTTTTTTTTTTTTTTGCAATTTTGCTCACAATAGCACTTCTGGTTGCACTTAACTATTAATATGTGTTAGGTCATGTTTTGATTCGGATGTGTACAGAAAGCAATTTAACAAATCTTGGATTTATTATGATGGAAAAATAGAACTGTAGTATTTGTGTGGTTTTATTTTTGTCGCATATTTGATAGAATATTATTTATGTATCGACAAAACATTTGGGTCCATCCACTCATTTCTAGCCCAGTACAACTAGTGTGTTGTTTCTTATTTAGGAATATTTTAAGTCTTCTTTAATGTGGGTTGTATCGCCGCCTTTGGTGGGGGTCCTGCAGTGCCCTGAAAGTACCCCCTCAATGCATGTTCACCACATTGGCTTTTGGAGTGTGGTACTGTTAGTGATAATATCGTAGAGCACCTCTGCTAGGGTGGGCAGTGATAATCGATCCCCTGTCTGCAAATGGGATGTGCCGGGGAGGCCAGTGTACGTAGCACGCTTGTAATAATGGTGCGCTGCTTGGAATTCATTTTGTAATATCGCTTCTTATGGCAATGGTGACTGAATGGGAATTCTCCCTACCTATATTCATGACAATATAATAAACTTTCATGTTGAATGTTATAATTAGTACAGTTTTTATTGTATTTCCCATAACATATCAGTTCTACCACTAATAAGGGCCATTAACTTTTATGGAAAACCTTAATTTGGTTTTTGGCTTTTATTTACAATTTCAGGTTTAAAAACACATAATTTCTGTGCACCAATTGCCAAAATAAGGGATTAAAAATGTTTGTACGATATTAACTAGTTGATGCTATAAGGGTATATGGGTCTCTTCTTTTGGGATTTTGTGACAGAGGGGGTTTTGAAGCCTCTCACCCCACTGGTCCCATGGAGTCAGTGGCAAGGTGTCAGAGGTCTAAAGCAGGACTATTATTCAACTAGGTGTTCCCCCTTTAAAAGTGGGTTCTGTGTCTGCTCTTCTCTAAGCTAAGGAAGATAAAGAAAATGCCATTATGAAGACAATTGTAATTTTTAGATAATTTGATCTTTTTCGTGTTTTACTTCCTTCAAACGCTAGTTTGAACACATAGAGAGCATGGGACACCAAACCATGCAAATCATTTGTACCTAAAGACATACAAATTGGTATATTGAAAAAAAAAAAAGTAAAATAACCACGTAACGACCTAAATTCTTGATGTCGATTTGTAAAAATAAATGAGAAAGATGGTATTACTTGGACATTCCTGCCGCAGTCACACTGGGTTGCCTTCACAATAGCTAATCTACGAGATGCTGTCAGTAACGGGGTACTTTTTCCCTTTCTTTTTGATGTTCCTCTGATTTGTAACTTTTCATGTGCTGCCAGCAGACCGTCGTTTTAAAGAGACATTTCCTTTCAGGGGGATCACTTGTATAAATATTTTCCATTGATGAATATGATACAGCAGACGGCGCAGCACCCCTGACTTTGATACCTTTCTTGAGGGCCCATGGTGATGTCATGATATCACGGTTCAGACCCTCAGCAGATGAGCATTAATCCCAGACGTCCAGTGCTTTCTTTACTGTTAAATATTACATTACTGTTAACACTGTATGCGTAGGGGGTCTGAGCGTATTGTTTTAATCAGGAAAGTAAACCATTAGCTTTTTTTTTTTAATGCGATGCGAACTGTATTGTAAGGATATATTAATATGAATTTTATGTTTCGATAATAATAACAGGTGAACATGTAGGACACCTACATATGCAGTAAAAACCAGGCTTCACAGCTTTTGATGGGTAAACATGCATGGTAAGCCTTGGACTGCTTTAATATATATGAATTAGCACTGAGAATTGTTTAGGAGTATCAAACACAACCTATAACAGATTTGGCCATATGCCACTGAGACAATAGTGTTTTTAATTTCAATAATGAAAGTTGAAACCAGTGGATTGTTACTGCTGTTAAGTCCTATACCGAAGGAAATGGTGTCATTTGATCAAATTCGCAAGAATCAAAATAGTGTGTCCTTGAAGACATGGTATGCTCTTGGACCTTGTGATTGAAAGTTTATCCTGTTCAACAGGAAAAGCTTTTGAGCGGTTCCTTAAACAACACAACCTGCGGGTTTTAAAGTAGCTAAGAGTTAGACTTTTTAATTGCTTAATGTATAATGCATATGGGTTTAGATGATGACTTATTGCTTATTCAGGAATTTCTATGGAGCAACAACGGTAAAGTGTGGAAGTGCTAAATGGGGAGAATCAGCTAGGCTTGTTGATTTACTTTTTTAACCCCATATCTTTTTTTTAAATGGCTGTTTTGAGTGATTTTGTTCTGGGGGGATATAGACGTCGAAAAGATCCAATAAAGGTTAACGGTTGTGAAGGAGAAGAAGGCGGCATCGAGCTATCGAACTTGTGTCCTGGTTTCTCAGTGGATAATGATCTCTTGGAACAGTGTGTTTTTGTTCCAGTAACTGTGTAAAGATGAAAGATTGTTCCAGGATAGCACTGTACTGCACATCTGACTGAAGCAGGTGTTAGAAATGCAGATGAATGGGGGAGACTAAAGACAATACAAATTTGAAGTGAAAATGCTACTGGCGCGCCTTCTCTGTTCTTAACACGAGAAGCCCGGGGATGATTAATTATTCATCTTATTGTGTGTGCGTGTGTGCGTTAGTTCTGTAGTTAGAGAAAAGGTGTCTGTTACAGTTAAACAGTGAGCCTCACTTTGTTTTGTACAGGTTTGGCAGCTTACGCGCTGGCTCCTGCCTGTGCCATTTTAATGATCGGCTCAGGAGGAGGTACGGTGGCTAAAGTGCAGCTTCAGTTATTTGAAAAAAAAAAAGAGAGAGAGATGGGGTGGGGAAAAAAAGCTTTGTACACTGGGGGTGTTTTTCAAAGAAGCACAGACTTGAAGCCATTGGGAGAGTCCTTTGACTTTAATCTTGCACTCCTTTGAAAATTATGGCCGAGGACCGTGGTGCTTCATTAAAAGACATGTTCTTTTTCTTGTGTAGTTCCAGCCAGAATTTCACTTCATGCTGATTTCAGCTTTCCCCCTTGGTAGATCCCATACCCTTCCAAGAGCACCTCATGTTAAGGGCCATTTACATTTGGATTTATGGAAATACATTTTTTTCCCCAATTAACTGCATGGATGTCACATGTTCAGCTTTCCCTGGGTTTGTGTCTTTGTTGTGGTTTCCGCTAGTGCCATTTCAGGTGATTTTTCTCTTTCAAATCTTAAACCTCTGTAACTCCGACTTGAGTGAACGCGTTTCGGAAGCGGTGTAAAGGAAACCTCAGAGTCGTTTTTTCGAGAGGATATGAATCTTGAACTGGCACCATTAGCCATTGTTGGAACCATTTAAAGTTGCATTGTGACACATAATATATTTACATTGTTAGAATGAAACCACCCCGCTGAAACACAGCATTGTCCCTAATCATTGTCCCTCTATACAGGCCTGTATAGAGGAGCGTCTTGCTTAGCCGTGGGCTGGTTACATCTAAGGCTTGTTGTCTTTGGCGCTTCCATGGTGTGGTAAAGGTCACAGGAGACTGCGTCGCTCCGTATTGTGCAGATATGACGAGGGAGTGTTTGAAATGCAGGTGGATGGGGCTCCGGTGAAATGCCACACGGGTGCTAATCGATGTCTCACTGTGTTCGCACACTGGGAATGCACAAATAAGGCTCCTGAAAGCTGCCTTTAATGACTGGAGCTTAGCCACGCTGGAAGAGCTATTTGTGAAATGATGACTGTCTGTGTGTGTGTGTGTGTGTGTGTGTGTGTGTGTGT
>JAOVYW010000030.1:187606-201355 GCA_025775045.1 Hiodon tergisus
AGAAGAGTAAACGGACCCAGTCTCACACCAGCAGCTGAAGTTGATTTATGTAAAATCCTAGGATAATTTCGTTTGAGTATTTGCAGCATGTCTGGAAATGTTATGAATGACTTTATGAACTACTAAGGCCCACTGGCTTCGCCCAGGATCACTATTGCTCTTTGTGTGTTCAGTGAGAACCAAGCTCAATTATTTACGTAGTCAGAGCTTTGCGCTAACCTCTCCCGTTACATAAACAATTAGATGCTGCCCCGTGTATCTCTTACAGAGGTTTGTTAATGTGACGAGAAAGGGTTTGTGTGCTGTAGGGCGACCGAGGCAAGCTAGAACACCTGCATTCATATGTCGATATGTGTAAAAGGCTCACCTGCTGTGTCAGAGCCATAGCGTCCTGTTTGGAAATGCTGCTCTGTACTTTGTATTTTCCCCTCCTGAAAAAGGAAAACCTTACTACCTCCTAGCTTCAGCTAAGACATCTGAACGCTCCTATTGCAATGTTTCTGTGCTCTTCTGGTCGTGAACATAGAATCGTATGATTTGGTTTTTACTGAAGCTGTTAGATTATGGATATAATTTGGACCCCTCATACAACTGCTGAGGTTCAGACGAATGGTTCTGCGCCAGTTTCAGGGAGGCGCTGCCTCTTGTTATCTAGTGACTCCTGCTAAAATCTGTTCAAAAAGGTGCTCCTTCATGTTGCAGATTCCAGATAATGAATGTGTCGCTACTGTAACGCATAGTCAATACTCTTGCCTATCCATAGTGTTACCTCAGTGGACGGGATCAATGATGGTAATGGGAGGGAAAGTCGTTTGCCTTATTCCATTGTGGAAGGAATGGACAAAAAAATGTACTGCTGGTGTCGGCAGAAACAGAGATGGGGGGGCCCACACTGTTTGTCCCACAATGTTTGCCACGAAACAAACAAAGAGACTGATGCATCTCTTTGATCAATCAATCCATAAACAAATTCCAGTGGAGGAGTGAATTTGGCGCAGAAACAAATATTCGGGGAGATCAAACTGTGTCAAGTAATGAATGGGGAATAATAAGATGGTTCTTGTCTGATGGGCAGCAGTCACAATGGTACCATCAATGGGACCTTTTTTTTTTATACCTCATAGCCTTATTGATCTTTGGCTGAGGGCAGATTAGACACTATTTTATAAGTCTGAATTGAAGTAGAGCTTTTTGCCGTGGAATTGCTTTTGAAACTGGTTGTGAAATTCTGGACTCGATCGATTTCCTAGAGGGAATCTCATTAGTTTACCTGTTTACTGTTAACAGTTACGTATTAAACAATTAAATTGTTTAAATCATTTAAATGTATTATATTTTACAACAGTTTATTTGAACTCAAAAAAGGTTATGCTTAAATTTTTCTGTTTCTGTAGCTATGTTTAAAATAATGCGAAAACAATAGGGCAAAAGCGGTCGGCCTAGGTAATCCTGTTTAGACCAGTTATTTCAAATTCTATTTTCTTGTAGCAATCGGAGGAGCCTTCTGTAGATGTGTTTTTGGGTGTAATCACGCTTTTGATTTGGAGTCAAGGTCTGGGATTGGGGGTTTCAATGCGAGTGCTACCTAGTGCTTGGTCTACAGCGCGTTTTTATTTCTCTTTAGAGCACTGACTCTCTACTTTTTTCCAAGCATCACAAAAGTTCACCTCCTTTGTTTTACCCTCTATAGGGTTGCTCAAAAAAATGTTTCGGAAGGCAAGGGGGTTGGATGGCTGCATAGAATCAATAGTTTTTTTCTTACTCGATTAAATTAGGGCCTACCGTTCGTTTTTTGCCTGGTTGTTCTAGGAAAAACTGTGTACTGTGTGTACCCTAACTCAAAAGGCATCTATATGGTTATCACAAGTCTATTAATTATTTAAAGCAAATAACCATCAAGTATGCAGTAGGTTTTAGAATTTGAGTTTAAACCCAACAGCGAACGGCTGTACTGCGCTAAGAAAAGGAACTAAGATGTTACACAAGCTTTCTTTCTTTGTTCCTGGGAGAGAGTAAGTGCGTTGTTCTCCCAGGAGGAGCTCGTGCGTCTCTGCCATACATGGCTGCGCCACGATGTTTCCATCACAGTCTGTATGCAAATGTAATTGTTAATGTCAGAGTGTAATTAGCTTAGCTTTGCGGTGTAAACGACAGGCTAACGAGCTATCGCGCTCTTTTAACGGCGGTCTTTTAAAGTTTCCTGCAGACCCTAATAAAACCTGAAGCCTGGTGGGTTTTCAGGGTCATGGCGAATGTTGCTGTTGTGGTTGTTGCACAGAAATAGATCATATTAAACATTCCCCTAGCCGTCACCACTCCCCGGCTTTATTTCCAACACTGCCGAAGTCCCCCTAGACTTTCAATTATTAATGCTCGGGATTTCTGGGGATTCAGCAGATCTTATCACTGTTATTGACGGCAAATTTATTTTATTTACAAGACGTATATAATTAAAGAAGAAGCCTCCTATAGCTGTGCACTTAGTCTGCGGGCTAATTTTCGCAAAGGCGACAGGGTGCTTTGTTTTTAATAAGGGTCTTGAAGCCTCTGCTTCTCACGCCACAGAGCACGCTTGGCTACGGCTCGGAAAACAAACAAACAGTTCAGGGCCTGCTTCGCTTCCAGGTTGTGTGCTAGCGCGCCCCGCAGCTTAGGGTGAGCTGTGTTCGATCACAGAACGCCCTTTGATAACCGCGAGGAGAGGACTTCAGAAATCAGTGCATTGCGAATTAAACGGTCACGTGAGAGCCAGACAGCAGCACCACAGCATGGTAGCCACGAATTGAGCTGTCACAGGAGCGAGGAGAGAGGTAGACTTGAGTTATGTAAGTGGTCTCGATGGTGTGAGAGTACACGCGTCTGCGGGGGTGGGGCTGAACGTTTCATTGATTTAGTGATCATTACCTGTGCAGAAGACAGTGCGGAGGTATTGATCTTTTTTGTTTGTGTGAGTTGTATGTTTGCTAACATGCTACATTTCAGTATAACTGGGTAAATAGAGTAAAGAAAAGCTGTAGCTCGATTTGTGTGCACCATTGAACACAAAGTGGCAAGGAAGTGTGTGATGTTGTAAGGAGTGCTAAAGTTAAGTTTAGGGACAGTCTTTGTTTACGTTCCAAAAGACCAAATTTAGAGTTTCCACACGAGTCCCCTTAGAAATGTGAAAACAACCAATCAAAGCATTAACTATAACAGTGATTAAAAATGGGTGACGTAATATAATTTTCCTGCACTGTAGGTAAGCGGTTTCAGTACGTCAAATGGATTAAAAAAACAGCATGAAGGAATGTAGCAATTAGGGTACAATTTGATCAGCAGGAGGGGACGTCTGCCCACGGTGTCATGTGGATGTATTAGCGGTCCATAATTTCAAAGTGCCGGCTGTTTATAACGCAGCCTTACAATAATAATGTATAGGGTGGAGGGATGGTGCACAGAAAGGAGTGCAAACTCTGTAATGAGGGCTTTTATGGGCTTTAATTTGTCCTCTTCCCCTGGGGCTACTGATGGATGATGTCCTTTGTGCCCAATACACCCCCCACCACCATGATACCCCCTTATTTATACCAGCTTTTATCCTTTAACAAGTGATTAGATTCACATGCCTTTAATTCTTTTAGGTTGATTTTCCACATACAAAGCAATATTACTTTCTGTCCTCCTGAAAGTTGATATTAATATTAATATCTAGTGTGGATTTCTCAATTACGTAATTTAGATTTTTTTTTGAAAACTTTGAAAAAGCCATAAATGGTCTGTGATTAAAATTAGGTAATTATAAACTGGAATGAATTTAGATTAATTTTTTTTCTCCACGTAGTACAACTTGTTTTCTCTGTATTTCTTTATTCTGCTTTGTATTTGTTTGTAACCAAATGCCACATTTCGCCCACAGGCTGCTCATTTTGAATTCTGTCTGACTTTAATCACATTTCCCTTCTGGGAATTGAAATATAGAAAGTAACTTTAAAGTTTATCACCAGTTGGCAGCCATTGCCAGTTGCAAAGTTTGGCAAATGATGAAATAACCTCTCTGATGACCCCTCTAAGGTGATCAAGTGTGACAGCCCGGAAATGTCAAGCGAAATGACATTGCGGGTGGCTGTTGGCTGCTGCGGTCCATGCCAGGGCTGTTAGTATCAAGGTTCTGGTATGTTCCGGTTAGTTACGGCAGGCACAGGGGCACTCCACATTATGAGGCACATTCGGTGGATATCCACAGCGTCTGCAGATCCTCTGCCGGGCCGCCTCAGCGGAAGGGCCCGGCTACGACAGCGGCTCCCTTCATCCGGTTTGGCATGAGACGGCGAGGCATGTGCACGCCAAACATGGGAGGCACGGTGGTGCGTGCGGAGCTCCTCTTTATTCCAGGTATGACACCTGGGATGAGATGAAAGGGGCTTTACACTGTTCATCACCTGTTTTCAGAAGCCGTTCCCAGTCCCAGGCCATGTGTGTGGAGCTAGCCAGGTATAAATATGAAATGGGGATTAAGGTTCCATGAGTAAATAGAAGGAGAAAAAGAAAGCGTGGTTTTTCTTGCCCCAAGATGAATTGCCGAATTCTATTTTGAAACCTTTATGGTGGTATTTTTGCTGTAAATCACACTTCTAAGTAATTCTCACTGCTCTTTGCTTAGGGCTTCTCTTACTTACATAGTCTTCTGATCTGTTTTGGGAGGATTACTGGGGTGTGAATTGACAAATGTGCTTGCTTGCAAACAGTATTACTGGAATAGCATGATGCAGATGGATAGTATAGAGAAATAGATGGTACAGATGGATAGTACAGAGAAATAGATGGTGTTGGTTGGTACAGGGAATTTGATGGTATAGTTGAATGGGTTGTAGATGGATGGTATAGTGAAACAGGAAGTATATATAATGGAGCAAACTATTAATTCTGCCCAAGTGATGATACATTTTCTGTGTAGACCTGGTCATCAACTGTCCCTTTTCCTGGATAGCTCTATGGAGAATAATAATAAATATATATATATATATATATATATATATATATATATGTGTGTGTGTATATATATATTTTAAAAAGTTTTAACTTGCATGTGAAAAGCATAGTTCGCTATTCTGATGACAGCTGCGCATCGAACTGCTGATAGTAGTTCGAATTGCCACTAATCAATACAATTTTCTCTCAGTTTTACAACTATCAGAATATAATGCTAAATTTTTCATTCTTGCTGTATGAATTATAATAACCTCACATGTTTCTATGTACCGTAATACCATAATTACAGTGAAAATTGATTTGGTACTTTTATTTAGATTTTTTGGTTTGTGTGTGTGTGTGTGTGTCTGTGTGTGTGTGTGTGTGTGTGTGTGTGTGTGTGTGTGTCTTATCCAGCGAGTGTCCTAGCTGCAGTGTCCTGTGAGTCTCCAGAGTTACCAGCCCAGCCGACCTGGCAGTTTCCAGTGTAGATCACACACACACACACACACACCCTCTTGAGCTGTGGGTACACTGGTGTCAGCCACCAAACAGCCAGTCGTCTTCATCTGCACTTTCCTGTCATGAATGTCTTCTGAGGGCATGCGGCTGCATTTCTTTGTTTCCACGGCGATATTACTTAAGAAGTCGAGTGATTTTCAAATCCTCATTAAACTCTCACTGCGGTAAGAAAAGTGCCACGACCTTTTTATCTTTTTGCCTCCCCCCTAATTTCGGCCAAACCCTTATTTGCACTATCAATTAAAGCTGTTAGACAGCTTCCAGACTGGCTAAAGGAAGAACAATATGTTCTGACCTTAAGTACCTCCCCTCAGCTCTCCCTTTGGTGCACAGGCCTCTCCCAGCAGGCAGGCAGACTGACACTCCTCCTCCTTCGCATCGCTAAATCAATAGCGCCGTGACACAATACAAATGATCTAAGGCTGCACATGACTCACTGTATAACGCAGGGGCGGCGCGCGGACCCACCAGTTACCCCCGCCCGGGTGAGGCAGGCGAGAGGGGATGAATGAAATTACCGCAAATGAGGCAGCGCTTTAATTATTTTCAATTTTGCTCAGTATAGATCTGTGGAACTCTATGGTCAGTCCCGGCTATTGTTTACTTAAAGTACTTATTACTATGACTCGCAGAAGTCCTCAGGGACGGCACGTCCCCATCTCCGACCCCCCCAGCGCCCCAGTAAATCTACAGTGGCAAAATTGTGTTAATTTACCCAGCTAGAAATATTAACCATATTAGATCAAATAACTGCCAGAGACAATTCACTAGCCGGCCCCGTGACTTCGTTTTAATTGATTTCTGTACTTGCTTTCAGCCTGGTTGATTTGGTTTCCTTTGACATAATGTTTATTAAAGGCATTGCACAGAAAAAAAGAAGACGGAAAAAATTGTAAATACATTTTATTTACTCTCTATTTGTTAGCACTACAGTATTTTTGCCTTTTGGGCCTTCTCTAAAAATAAAAAAAGAAAGTGTAAGAACATTAAGATTTAAGACACGAGGAGCTGCATGTCCAGTATGGTATGGTATCGAATCCTGAACGGGTCATGTGCTTAGAATTCACTAATATATTGGAAATTACACTTTTCTCAACATTTTTGGGTTTTACGGCCTCTTTTTGTGTGTGTGTGTGCACGCGTGTGTGTGTGTCTTTGTGTGTGCCTGTATGTGTGTTGGCGACTTAGGAGGCCTCAGGCCTCTCTGTTCCGGAGGAATTCAGCGGGGACGTGTGCCTAGCTCTGTGACCCCCACTGCCGTGTGTCTGGATGAAGCTCTTCTATATTACGGTGTTAGTTACTTCAGTAGGGCAGTGGAATTAGACTATTGGTGATTTAGTACAACAATGTGTGTACAGAATAGCATAGAAAAAGGTGGAACGTCTTTGTGGTGATGCCCAGAAGGCCCTGTTTTCATGTTACTTCAAGTTTAATTGCTGCAAGGAGACCCCATGAACATTTCATCCTGTGCTTCTTTTACCAGCTGTCTAAGTCTGAGAGGCATGCTGTTTGCCCAAAAGAAAATCCTACTAATCATCTTTTTGTGTTTGAGGGCACAATATGCTGGAACAGGCAGTGTGCGCACACACACACACAGACACACACACACACACGCACACAGACACAGAGACACACACACACACACACACACAGACAGACACACAGACACACACGCAGACAGACACGCATACTCTCACACACACACACATATGCAGACACACACACAGAGACACAGACACAAACACACACAGACACTTGCAGAGACAGACACACACACACACACAGACACACACACAAACACCTATAGACAAACATCCACACTCACATACAGACACTCGCAGAGATAGACACACAGAGACAGCCAGACACACACACACACACGCAGACAGCCAGACACACTCACACACACACACAGACATACAGACGCAGAGACAGACACACACACACAGAGACAGACACGCACACACACAGAGACATGCGCAGAGACAGACAGACAGACAGACAGACAGACACACACCTATAGACAAACATCCACATTCACACACAGACAGACAAGCACAGACAGACACTCCCAGACATTCGCACACGTAAACACAAACTCAGACACTTATATGTATATGTACACTTATGTATATACTCACAAAGACACACCCCCGTGCGCATAAAACACACACACCGACAGACACAGAAACACAGACAAACACACAGACAGGCACACTTGCGCACACACACAGACGCACATCCACGCAGACAGATACGCTCGGGCAAACACAGAAAGACACACAGACGAGTAGACTCACGTGCGCACACACGCACGCACACACACACACACACACACGCGCGCGCATACACACAGAGACACACCTAGCAGAAAGAGCTGGTTCCAGCAGCGTGCTGCTCTCGGGTCCCTCTGGCTTCGGGGAGGAAGGGGAGGGAGGGGTGTTGAGTATAATCACTTGTTAGAAGTCTGGTCTGGATGCCAAAAACTGGTTTTGCTCCCGTTCAGACTTCACTTGCCCCTGTTTGGTCCCTCGTGGAGTTCTGGAAGGAGCACAGCACCTCCTTCTGTACCCCATCAAATTCCCTTTTCTCCACGGTTTGTTGTGAGAGGTTTTTTATTTTTAAAACCTGCTTCACATGCTGCACTCCATCATGAGTTGACCTTTCCTGTTTAAGGCAAACTGAACTTTGTTAGCTTTAATTTAATTTGTTCATTTATGTTAGTTCTGTATTTATTTATACAGACAGGGCTCTGATTTGGGGATCATTTAGCATATATATTATGTATATTACAGTATATTAACAGTAGTCCAGTTATCAGAATCACATCTTTCTCTATCAGTTTCATTGTTAAAACCAGGCTGGCAATGAGTTAAATGGACTTTTAAACAGGTTAGTTTAGGGTAGTGTAAGTGGACTGCACTCTGGATACTTTGGAATAAATTCGGAGATGCAGCTCTGGTATTGCGATTTCTACACAAGCCTCTGATTATAACAGTTTGGAACACCTCAACTAATGTGCACAAGAGAGCAATCCACTTATAATCCAAGCCTGCTATGAAACATACAAAAAATAATGAAATGCTTTCATGCGATAACAAAAATATCCTGATTCATCATGGGTCTTGACAAAAGCAATGTTTTTAATTTTACTCTGGTCCCAGGGTGATTTCCGACCAAGGTGTCCAGGCTCATGTGTGAAGCCTGCGAATGCTGGTTCCCCCAATCCTGCGGCTGTTCGCGTAGTTTAGGCGTGACACAGGTTACAGACATATTTCCCCCCGGTGCCACAGCGGTTGCAGGCCACTTCAGCGCTTGTCCGTAATATCCGTTTCCTCACCCTTTCTGGGCACTTGAACTTGCGGGTATTTGGACTATGATGTCACATAATTGACCCCTCCCCTCGAAATTAATGGTAGATTCATTCCGGCCTCGCATAGCTACCCTCCAACTCCTTTGGCTACAAACTAAGAAATATACGGTATTGCATTTGTCCCAAGACTCATATATATCAAATCTCAAAGAATGCACAAACATAATAAAATTCTTTCTCCAGGTATTGCCACGGAGATATATACGTCCCTGTTAAAAAAGAAAGAAAGGGGGACGGAAAAGCTAAAATAATTGAACGAATAAATAAAGAAAATACTAATAACACTAAAGCACGGATGGTAGCTTGACATCATATTTACAGATCCACTGAAAGCTGTCTACTAAATGCACTGAATGAGAACAAATGCATGTAAAAAAAAAAAGAAGCAGTTTTGGGGCGCATCTCTTGCCATTAGATGTTCTTTTTCAGCTGTCAACAGAAGGCGCATTTGCCTGCCAAGTTCCCTCTGACTGCGCACTGCCTGCAGCTTGCCTGGAGCTCCTCTTTGACTAAAAGTGTTGATTTCACTTCTTTTAGCCTCATTCGCATGTGGTGCTAAAATCTTGCTCGCAGTCTGCCTCTCGCGGTGTGAGCCACGTGGGCTTGTGGCAGCTCCTGGCCTCCTCTGGTGATGGGGATGAGGAGCGCCAGAGCAGGAGTGATCACCAAGTCTTTTTAACACGCCAGTTGGCTTGAGGGGAGTTACGGCAAAGGGGGAGCCGGCCCGGCGCTGCCACGGTAAACTC
The DNA here is from genome assembly GCA_025775045.1 of Hiodon tergisus. Classification (NCBI taxonomy): domain Eukaryota; kingdom Metazoa; phylum Chordata; class Actinopteri; order Hiodontiformes; family Hiodontidae; genus Hiodon; species Hiodon tergisus. The sequence continues at coordinate 197,195 of JAOVYW010000030.1, forward strand.
GGTGCAGCTTCTTATTAAATTCCAAAAAAATAAACGCCACGTAGCGATAATAACAATCATTGCGCTTAGCATAATGTGTCTATTTCCCGTTCCCCCATGTGTTCTCTTCAGAACCTCTGTGTCTTTGGCTGCCAGCCACGGGGTCAGCCCACTCAAGTGGAATTTAAAGAGGGCCTTTGAACGTAATAGGTTTTGACTGGCATGTGTTATGTGCTCCAGTGCACCATTGATTGAGCGCTTGTTTGTTAAATCACTGCTGGTTTCCCCTGTTTGGCAGCCTGGTGACACATGTGTGGTCACTTCAGCCTGTCTGGGGGAGAAAAGCCTGGCTGGGAGCGTCCCCCGGTCTGCCACTGCAGGGACTGGGAGAAGGAGGGCGGCTTGTTTTTTTCATTAGAGAGCAGCTTTTTGCAGGGAGGGGCCCTCTACACCGGGAGCTGCCCGCCCCCCCCCCCCCCTCTCCTCGGCTTTTTACAGCTCCACCACGCAGAGGCTGAAAGAGGTCAGCTCCGTAGGTCAATGTCACAGCTAACCGTGCAAGAAACACAAGGCAGTTTTTCAGAGAAAGTCTGGTCCTTTTTAATGTCATCCACAGAATCAGAAATCTCTGTTAGTGTTCTCCATACAGTGTTTGTAACCTGCCTGGATATGTGCCCATTTTTTGTGTCCACTCGTGTAAGATCACCAACCTGTGTCAGAGAAATAATTATTTTTACTTGGATTTCATAGAAGTCAGAGGGTCTGTATGAAATCACCTGTCAACAGACATACCAGTTGATCCCCGTTCAACGTCTCTTCTACGGAGCTTGTATGGAACCTTCTAGATCAGCATACCCAGAGAGGAGCTCCTGTTCCCGGACAGCCCGACAGCTCCATCACAACTCCACAGGATGAGCAGGTAGCCATTTCCTAGCCGGATATTACAGGAGTCATTTTGTCCATGAGAATAACGGTTGAAGAATCATGTGCAGCCTCACAGGGGACACTCGCGCTGCTGTGGCTTCTGGTGTGTCACACCACATAACACTGAAATATCTGTGAATCTGGTTGTTTTCTTTCTTTTTAAACGGGGAGACGATACTTTATCTATGTGTTTACTTGAAGTGCGTTTTACAAGAAAAACCATTGATAAATGTAAGGGAACAAATATGCCTTCTTTTAGTTGGTCACTACAATGTAGGTACTAAATAAAGGAGTTGTTGAATACTCGTTATTCCCACTAAATCTGAAGAAGTTGCAGACAAAAATCTGAACCGAGCACTGGGCATTTCCTTACATAGGCAGATAAACAATGTCTTCACTTATTACAGTCTCTTTTTTTTTTGGCTTCTGCTGGGTTGTTGAAACGTACTGATACGATATTGATTCTCATTCTCAGATTGGTTGTCAGCAATGTCTGCCAGTAGCCCTGGGCTGGAGAATAGCAGGTATTCTGTATCTCACCTGACACTATTGCTGTTATTTCAGACAAACTGCTTTAGATTTACTGCCGAAGAAAAAAGTGTTAATTATGCTCACCGAAACCTTTACAGTGTCAGTCTAGAATCCAAAGTTGTTCTAACACAAAAAGGTCACAGATTTGCAGTCCTAAAAGTCTTTTAACCCAAGCATTGAAACACTCCTTTTCCTTCAGTGAATATCAGAACGTTAGGCTCTCTTTTTTTTTTTTTTTTTAACAGAACACCAAAATATCGGACTGTTTTTGTTTTTATGCAATTTTTACGTGGAATTATCTTTGTATTATAAGGGGGCAAAAGTCATTCTGGTGGTCTTTTTTCCTTTCCTCGTTGCAGGTCGCTATGTGATGAGGTTTTAGCCATGTTGGATTGCCCATCCATTACAGGCCGGAAGGTGAAGATAAATCATGTTACCAGACCTGTTTTTCTCCACAGAGCAGGAGACCACAGCGCAAGGAGGAAATCCATCAAACTCACCAATGTGAAACTCAGTTTAAGTCTTGTCCGTTACAGAAAAAAGAGGCTACTCTGCTGGTGCCAATAAATGGGTATTAAAAATATGGCAAAATCTTACCATAGTAACATGAATCTGTACCAGTCTCCTTTTTATCTGCACAAAAAAATTTGTCAAGTTTTGAGATGGAGTATGTATTTGAATTAATGTGAATCGTCAAGATTTAGGTGCTGTTTCGCTAATAGTACAACAAATAGCTACCTACTAAGCCTGTATGTGGTCTTATCGACAAAACTCGGTTGTTTAATTATTTCATTTAAAGCCAAAGGTTGCATCTGATCTCCAGCAAAATTGTAAAATTTGGGATAAAATCTCATAAGCCAAGTTTCACTTGGAACAGGGATACTGAAGCAGGCCGTGCTTAGGAGAAGGCATGGGATATGAGGATACTCCATCGTTATCTGGATGTTGGCTAGTGAAATTCACTTGAGTGAGGCAATCAACTGTCAGTGATAAATAAATATTCTGTTATGAAAATCGCTCTTTGTATCGGTGTAACTGTCTGTTCGTATTTTGTGGTCTTACTCAACGCCTATTTGTATATATGTAGTTTTGTGCTGGATGTATGGAACTTGTTAAGCCGTCATTATTGTCGCTGGATTAGCCTGATAATTAATCATTGGACAAAATTATTTACCTCAAACAACGCAACATGTTTTTCCATTACATTTTGGGCATGGTGGTTTGTGGCACACGTCCGTCTCTCGGACATGTGCAGAAGGAGATCGGGCATGCCCACCGGCACCTGCTGAGAGAGAAGGTCCTTGTTTAATAGAATTGCTTCTCTCAGTAGGGACTGGTGGTTTTGGGGGACATGGGAGAGCGGAGCTACAGAGAGTCTCGCAGACAAAGTCAGAGCAAAACCTGCTTAACGAGGATAGGGCTTCGTGGAAACCTGGTGGTTTATTCTATTATTTTGGTTTATTATTACATTTTTATAGAGGGAACCCATGAGGTGGAAGACTATGTTGTTTATTTTGTGTCTGTAGCATGAAGCTACCGTGACTGCAAATAATAAAAGTGTGTTTCCGATCTTTTCCGGACAGAGGCGCATGTCGCATAGTTCTTCTAGTCTGACTCCAGAGTCATTTTGCAGTGTGTGCGTTGCCATGCCGAGGTCCTGGGGTTATAGGACCGGCTTGACATTGTCAGGCAAAGTTTGCCTTGGTTCTCCCCTCGGGTGGCTTTCAACATGGTGGGAGGACGTGGATGGCCTCTGAGGTGATTGTACCTGCCTCGGCGATGGGCCTGAAGATGTGGAGTCTCTTGCTCTTGATGGATTCTCGTGGGGTTGTCAAAGTTATAACAGGTTTCACCTCTGGCTCCACCTCTGGCTGTCATTGACCATGTGTCTGAGCCTTGGCTGGGAAAGGGGGGATGTCTACATGGTAGAGGCGGATCTCAGTTGCCACACTCGTGTTTGATTGCCAGATGGTTCCGTCTAGCTGCTGCTTTGTTTTCTCTAACTGCAGTCCTAGTTGGATACTTTTAAACTCTTGGTAGGTTTTCCATCAACATAACAATTTCACTGCAATGCTGATATGACCCATACCGTTCGTGGAAGCCTTGTCATTTCCATAGATTTCTTTAATTCCCAAAAATATGTGCATTTGTTGCAGACATGATCCTTTTGCCTAATTCGCAATGTTACGACCTAATGCGGACATCACATGCAATAACGCACAGTGATCTTAAAGTATACTTGCACAGAGTTGCTTAGCAACAATAATGATAATTACATTTTTAAAGACCCGGGAAATGTCTTTCTGATGCGAAGAATGTGAATGACTGCAATATAGTTAGCAGGCCAACCAATCATTGGAGATGGTAGAAGTCTTGGTATGGTAAAAAAAAAAAAAAAAAGGCATATCTTTAAGCTGCATGAAAGTAACGGCGTGTCACTCTTCTACCCTATGAGCTATAAAAGTGGTGTTTTCCTCCGAACATGTGCAGCCTAGTTCCCTCATTGTCATGCCGTCACTTCAAGATAAGCGATTGGTATTCAACAGCATAGGTGTTTCTGACTTTAAACGTCTTCACCGCTGTTTGTGCTGTCTCTAGAGGGCAGATATGCTGGGGTTTTGAAAAAAGAAATAATAGTATTACAAAGTTTCCTTGAAGCTGTATTTGCACAGAGCATTAAGTTGTGATGGATTGGATTATGCAGTTGTGTTTTATTTCATGGGGCGG
>JAOVYW010000031.1:14194-28264 GCA_025775045.1 Hiodon tergisus
CAGTGGTACAGAGAGGGGTTGTGTGTGGCAGAGAGGGGTCAGTGGTACAGAGAGGGGTCAGCGGTACAGAGAGGGGTTGTGTGTGGCAGAGAGGGGTCAGCGGTACAGAGAGGGGTTGTGTGCGTCACCTTCAAATTTCCCCTTATAGAAAACAAAAGACACGTCGCTGCCCTTTTTCTTCTTCCACTCGATCCGTGGTTCGGTTTCTTTCTCTGTCTTAAACTCACAGGACAGCACTGCGTCTGAGGAAGAGAAACGCTGTGAGGACAGCACTGCGTCTGTGTAACGCTGTGAGGACATGGTCAGACTTTAACAAGAGTTCTCCTTAACAAAAGCTCCTCCTCCTCCTCTCTTACCTTCAGCCTCATGGACCTCCACTCTGGGCTTGTTTGTGGTCACGGTGACAGAAGACATAAGGAAACCTGGAGGGAGGGGGAGACACAGTGATCCAGCAGACAAGCGTGGGCCTGTTCACACTGAATACCCCTGAGTGTTTAACAGCAGCTGGACCTGCTCCGTCGCGCATCTGCTCATTTCTCCTGGATCGTTCCACCCCCTCTCTGTCCACACCCTGGCACTGGGATCCAGTTTCTCTGGCCACTCAACACACCCCCCCTGAGACATGCGTAGCACCACCCCACAGTTGGTTTAACCTAAATTAACAGGTGCCAGCAGCTGTCCATCATGTGGTGGCCCAGGCTCTGTCCACACATTCACTAACACAGAGCTTCAGTACCACCATCAGGAGACAGCCACTGATCCCCACAGACCAGGCAACACAAACCATTCGGCTACCCATGAAACAGATACACCATTACTGCTTTACAACAATCACAGTAATGCTGTTAATGCTGTACACCAATCATATGTTTGCCTTTATTGCCATCCACCAATTACAGCTATACTGTAACAAATGTGTAAAAAAAACTCACAAAACTCTCAAAGTGGACCAGTCTAACAGCGCAGAGACAGACGAAACCTCCAGAGGACCAGTCTAGCAGCGCAGAGACAGACGAAACCTACAAAGGACCAGTCTAGCAGCGCAGAGACAGACGAAACCTACAAAGGACCGGTCCACAGTCAACAAACAGCGTTACTGACACTATATGGCAAGGGCCAAAGTGTTGTTATGCAGGGCAGAGTCAGTAAGCCAGAGTGATTTAGGCCACACCTCCCAGCTTTTGATGCAGAGGCCTGTGGGTTTCCACGACTCGTACTGAAACCTCACATCCTGACAGGAATGGGTGGCTGGAGCTTCCCTTCCTCTCGGCTAACTGATGATGGATGATAATTATTGTTTGTTATTCTGTTCATAGATCGCCACAGAAACACTTCAAAACTGTTCATAACTCGGTGCTGTTATTTAAGAAGCACACAACTACCGTTTCTAGAATTCCCTGGACATGCAAAAGTAGTGGAGAAACAGAAACAGCCCCTCAGAAACACCCGAAAACAAGCAAATGTCATTTTTCTTGGGGTAGACGGGAAGTTGATCCTTTTCAAATCCTCCACTGAAAGTTGAAGGTCAGTGAGTTTATCCCAGCTCCAGTAATCCCTAACCCTAGTCCTACGTGTAAAAGAGGTGATCACACAAATCCAGGGAATTACAGGACAGTTATCTTACACTCTGATGGAAGAAGTTTCTCACTATATCCCCTTTAACAGACCTGGGTGGAGATTTGGCCTCTAACTGGTTCAGGCGGGGGGCTTAAGCAACATCAGACGACCTAAGATCTACTTCAGCAACATCAAATTACATTTGATCTTCAGAGGGGCATTATAAACTCCAGGGTCTCATCTGTATTTGGATCTAAATCGATGGCATCAACAAAACAAGGGGTGGACCAACGCCCACTAAAATAATATAACATTTCATATGTAACATTTTAAAGGCACATAAAAACACAAACCAATCGATCTTTGAAGTTAAAACACACGGTAAAACTTTATAGGTTCAGCTATAATTTCGAGCACTTTTTTGTCGGATAGAAGGCTACTGATTTTCAGTGAAAGTGTAACCTACACGGCGCCGTTTGGTTCAAGACAAGAATAAGATATTTGTTGAAATAGGGTAGAAACCGGGAGAATGGTCCGCAAAACTACTTAAAGCCCATTATTGTGTTTAAAGTAGAGAACGGTGCGCGTAAATTATTCATGTTAATATAGTATTTTGTTTATATAGTACATTTGTTTTATTTGTTCATATGCATTGTTCCATTCAATAAGCGCCACAGTGAGTGAAGTGGAAAAGAGTGGAAAAGAGTCAATTTGTGACTATGGTTGGCTACCAAAAGTAAGTCATTCACGAGGATATTCAGTGTTTATAAATCTGGGGGAAATGCAAATTAGTTAATCAATTTCTATTTTCAGAGCAGTATGTTCGTCACGTAGCCACTTCACGTTTAACTACAGAGTCCACCAAATCAACACCTGATATTTAGCCGTTTTTTGCTAAGAAAGTTCCTTATCCTGTTAACAACGTGTACTTACTGTGTATCAATACCAGGAAAGTGGATAGGATGAGTAGTTTAATTCTTTCCATGTCGGAGTCGCAGTATAAGATGATTGGGACTCCACCGTAAATTCGTCTTGCGGGTATTTCAAAAGGCGAATCGCAAATCTACAGGAAATGCTCTCTCTCCGGTCACTTTTCAGGTTTGTGTGCGCGACGTGTTGGTTGGGTTAGGTTAAATTCTGTGTATCTCTGTTGTCAGTCGCCCGTGGAGGTTACGAAGCATGTGTCCTAGCGTCTGAATTAGCGCACTGCAATGGTAAAACTGTCAGTTGTTTTCGATGCTGTTCTGCACATGGTTTTAACCGTGGCTAGGGTTGCAGCGGTTATTGGTAGCTGCGATAAATGTGGCATTTCATTTTTGCGGTACAATTAATAAAATATCGTTATTTCAATGAATTATTGACGTGCGATAATTGCGTTTTTTCCTTCATTTGATTTCATGAGAATTAAGTTGAGTGAAACGGTACTGATGTATTTTTTCTTCGCTTAATGTCAAGAAGTAACCTATTTTTTAAATAAATAAAAATCTGGGAGCATCATCAACAGTTGTGTAACTGTTTCGATAATGTTTACTTTATAGTTTTTACGTCGCGGAATCAAAATGTCACACGGAAAACGAAAATAACGTTGGGTTATGGTTTTGTGTTGATGTGAAAATATTTTCGCGAATTGCTGTCTAGCTGACAAGCTATAGTTAGCGAAGCGACTGATTTCAGCAAACTACCTATTCGCTTTGGGATATATTACAGCTGTTTAGTTGTGGTAGTTGCAACAACTTTTAACAGTTGCCTGAGGGGTAAAACCAAAGTGAGTGAAGTATTATATCAGTAAACCAAGGAGAAAAGGTTCAATTATTAAAACTACACAAGTGGATTATGATAAAGTATAGTTGGTCTCCTCCAATCTAATCGCTCTGGGTAACCGATCTATTCTGTACAGGAGGTGGAAGAGAGGTCCCTCCGTCTGGACTACACTGCCAGCCTGCAAGTCCCCAGGAGGCCAACAGGAGGTGCTGATTAAGAAGCCGAGATAACCCATCCTGCGCACGTAGCGCCTGTCCTGGCAGAGCCGTAACCGATGGAGCTAGGCTACAGGGCGAACGCCTGTGTTTACAGAGCCGTAACTGATGGAACTGTTTGTTTGTTGTTGTGTGTGAAGAGAAACATAACATGAATTAATCACTGAACTTCCAATCCAACCGACAGCAGGATCCCACAGCTAGACTGACAGTACCCGAATGGAGATCAAAGCTCCAAGACAGACAGCATGTTTTTTTCATAATTTTTTGAGAACAAATAATCAGCCACAGAGGAATCACTATTGGCTTCCTTGCTCTGAAGATCAAGACAAAACCCCCATTGTTCTTCACTTAGGGCTGGGGGCAGGACTCAACATTTGCTCTTACATGGATCTTGGATGTTGGGGGCGGGAGGAGGTAGAGTGACAGCAGGCGACAGCTGTGTGGTGGGCCCTGGGGCTTGTGGGTAATATATAGGGCTAAGTTTGGTGTCCAGTACACAACCTGGTCAGCACTGAATATTACGGAAAACATTAGGTTTACAGAGGGTCATACTGTGAGTTCCCACCGGGGTAACTCCAGTGTAAGTGCTAGAGTTACATGCAAACCTGATTATTACTTGCACATATACATTTTACATGATAATGGATTTTAGATAAAGAGATAGGATGCTGTGCACCTGCATGACCAATATCCAGGGTTACAATAGACCCGATTTTGCAGACCAAGGACTGTCCTCTAGTTAAAGATAGTAAACGATTCCTTTCTACCAGGAGAGGAGAGAGCTGTGCAGTACTCAAAGGGGCCAGAATTCAGCTCCACTCCTCTCTGAATCAAAAACTAAAAAAGAAAACTGGTTTGGCTCCCAGTGTTGGTGCAGGACCCACTACAGCACACATGCATGAAGACCAGTGAGACCAGGCTGCCACTAATGATCTCAGCTGGAAAACCCTTACACTCATTACTCCAACACACACTGTCACTCTCTCTTCCTCCCTCCACCTGCCACCAAAGTCCCAGCTGCTGCTCTAAACTTTTGCCTGCATGTACACACAGACACCGTCTGACTCAGCTGCAGACGGCTAACACACTTATACATCTCTCACAAGCACGCACAAGCCCTGCTAACTGGCTGCAGCCAGATTTTTACAGCTGTCCTTTGACAGTGGGAGTAAAGGAAATTTTATCTATATCCCTCATAACCAAACCACACAGAGTCCCAGCCCCACCTATAAGAGAACTTTGCAGGGAAAATAAACCAAGACAAGGAGAATGAGTGTTTTAATAGACAGTTAACAACTCAGAACAAACTCATATTTCCTGGTTTATGAGTTAAATGACATATTGGGAGAACTTTAAACCAATCGTTGAAGTTTGTACCACTCTCTGTAATTTGGATTTTTGTGCGATGTTAATTCACCTGTAGAGGGCGCAAAGGGCACAAGAATATCCGCTACAACAATCGAGTTATACAGGTGGATAATGTATAGCCTGCTGACTGCTCACCAAAGTTCAGTCGCTAACCCACAGCACACACGGCAGTTATCAAAAGGGGATTCCTGAAAGATAGTGCTAGGGGCTCTGACGGAGTAGACAGGAGGGGAGTCCCTACCTCAGGGGGAATCCCAGTGCTACCTTGGGCTTGTGCCCCAGTAGAGGGGCCCACTTCACTTTTAGCTCATTGGGCCCAGGTGTGCTGGTCTACCTGAACAGAGCAGCCACTCTGTGGCACCGAGAAACCAGGTGAAGTACAAGTTAGGGTACTGGGAGTTGAAGTCACCTGAACTGCTCCAGAAAGTTACACTCCGTAAATAACATTGTAAATGACACTAACATCCAGGGTGAGAGACTGAGCTATACCCGCACCCGAACCCTGGTCCGTTGCCCAGTTCACCCTGAAAAATGCCAAACCCTCAGCTCACATGATCCTTCACATCCATAACTTGATCTTCACGTTTATTACATTTTTTTCTTCAGACCAACAAACCAAATACTTAGACAGAAAGTCATAAACGTCAGCAGGTTCTACAGGGAAAATCCTAAAGGAACCCACTGGACAGAAGACGGATACAGAAAACAGGTTCGAAATCACGACGGGCACAGGTGAAACATGGATACAGTCTCGGGTCATAATTAAAATGTGGGGAGTCCCAAATGATCCTGGATATGATGACATTAGCAGTGTGGTGGGCTCCGCAGCAGCTGGTCTGCCTGGTGGTGCCCTGCCTCCAAGAACGCCAGCATCTCCTGCACCTCCACAGAGCTCTGCAGTGCCCCCCCCAGGCAGGAGGCCACACCTGCATCCAGCGCCATCTTCACCATCCGTTCCTGCCCCGGGTAAACACAGGCACCTTCATTTAATCACAAAAAACCATCATCCAATTCTAACACTTGGAGCTGGCCTGTGACCATTTCATTGGCCGATTATGATCAGTGGAGCGCAGACCAAAGCACTGAACCAATCCAAGCCCAAGTTCCCGATCACAGCGTGCTGTTAATGAATCCAGGTTTTATTCTAATTTCAAAATACAGAGGTGAGGCCAGTCAGGGCCAAAGTTTAGCGTACATGACAGGGACACACCTGTAGAGGGAGCTCTTGGCTGGTGCTGGGGGGCAGGTGAAGAACTCCCTGCTCAGCCATCTGGAGCACCTGTAAAAACATCACAACATCCACTGTATCTTTTTTCTACGAACACCAGGTCTTCTCCAGCCATACAGGACCAATCAAGGAGGAAAATCTGTTCTCATTCCTACAAACCTGCTGAGAGCTTTCCTCCACTTTCTCCAGCTGTGCCCGTAGACTCCTGTTCTCCTGCTCCAGGGCATCCATCCTGCCCTCCATCTTCTCCAGGGCACCAACCACTGCGCTTACCTCCTCCTGGGTAGAGGTGCGTTAAAACCACACACTGGGTTTAACCCCCTGGCCTAATCCAGTGTAACGCCCTAACCCTAAGCCTAACCCAACTCACATCGAGGGCCTGATGGGCCTTCTGGCCCACCAACTCTTTCTGGCTCTCCTGCTGGTAAAGGCGGGAGATCAGGGTCAGGTGACTCAGCTTGGGCGGAGGTACGAGGAGGCATGCACACTCAGCCAGGAACCTGCGGCAAAACACCCCAATGATGGGACACACGGGATCAACACAACCGGGTGGCGTTTCTGCATCTTCAACCACAGCCTAAACAGCGAGCATCTAAATCACTTCCACCGCAGCCATCACCACAACAGTCCAGTGGACAACAGTCTGCCCAACACTACTGATCAACACTGGAAACTGGGCTTAAATGGATAAGCGTACACTCACAAAGTGAGTAAATCAGATCTACTGATTGTTTTACATATACATTTTACACACCATGTCAAAGATATGCAAATTATCGTGCGATTAGACACTTTTTGTACATTCATACATTCCACTAAAGGCTGACAATGAGAAACAGTCCCCACCAACCTGCAACTCTGAGTGACACCATTTCTACCCCCTGTGCATGTCTCAGACAGAGAATGGATCCTCCTCCAAGAGACAGAGCAGAAAACTAAAGCTAGGACAGGGTAAGGGGAAACTCCATCCACACAGATATCATTAATTCATCACCCTCCACAAGCTCTTCCTTTAAAACTCATTCGTTCAGAGCACTGAAACCTGCCACCCTCCTACCTGCGCGAAGCGAGCGCCACCCGTCTCACCTGTCCTTCAGAAGGTTAAGGTGTTGCTGGCATTCCTCCTTGTCCTTTCGTCGAATGGTGAGAGCAGATCTGGGACCAAGACCAGGACACACATCAGATAGGCAGAGTGAGGAAAACCCAGCTGGACATCACCATAACCGCTGCTTGGGCCCAAATCAAACAGGTCCTACATGCAGGAGACTGGTGTACATGGTGTACTATACCACTCACAGTATAGACAAGCCTAACATGTTCTCCAGTGCTGCAATGAAGGTCTTGGGCAGTGGTTTCCAATTCTTCTGACCTTTGACATCCCTAGCACCAGCATGTGCTGCTGGAAACAAGACAGGAGCTATAAAAGGCCCCCCCCCATCTACATACTCAAGAAGAGCAGATTACCCAGAAGTCCCCAGATCTCACCTCGGCTCGGCACCTTGGTCCTGCCACTGCAGCCCGCATCCTGAAATGGAGGAAATCAGGGGTGACGAGCAGAACGCAGAACGCAACAAACACACACACGCTCACACACACCTACCTGAGGTGGGTTCTTCCTCTTCCTGCTAGGTGCTGATGTGGAGACACGGCTGGATGCTCTAACAGGCTTCATCGGGTTTTAATGACCTGCGTTTATAAGCCAATTTCACATGACAAGAAAAGGCTTTATTGGGCCTTTACCAAGAATCACTGGTTACTTTTTTTTTTTTTTGAAGTGTTGAATATGTCATGAGGAGCAACGTGGGGGTTAGGGTTTGAATGAACACAAATTAAAAATTAAGAAAGATTTTATAAGAGCATTGGTTGACAAATAATAGCATGCTTGTCTTTTTAAAAAGATGATATCGCGGAGGCCGCGGATCAACTCAGGGCGTAGGCATACAGATTCCAACGTAAGACCAGGAATCTGTTCGATCAAAGCTAGACACCTCCGCACCCCGTCTTCTGCAATTATTTAACTGAATTAAATATTCGGAAACAACATCCCGGAACCGGCGTTTCTGCACAACAGACTAACTGAAAATGTACTCGGGTGTATGCAAAAGTGATCGAATTGCGACCAAAGCCGAATGCTAAAATAAGTGAGAATACGGTCAAATTCCTTCGGAAATCTAGTAAGACAGGAGTATGCAGTTCCGGACTACGGTACACCTAACAATCGACCGCTATTTCGATGTCGAAAACCAATCGTGTATCTTGACCTTCATTCTTTGCAGTACTTTTAAATTAATTTATAGAGAACTGGAACTGAAACTGAACTCTTAGCAAATAAAATACAAACAAAATCAGCGCTTACCAGTTTCGCGGTAAATATGACGTTCAAAAGCAGTTTACTGCTGTTGGCAACTCTCGCGAGAATAACGAGGCATGGCCGTCAAAGCAAATGAAAAGAACGCCAATTTGCTTTATGTAGTTGCAAATTATTTGAAACCGGGATTTATCTGTGATTGTTAAAATAAGTTCACACGGTTCGTTCGAAGTAACGTTTTACTGCACTCGCGTTGCTTTAATGTTAACAAGAGGCTGAATATAATTTAGCCCTTTCTCTTTTTCCCCCATTCCTGTTGTATTTTGATCATACATCCTCCAAAAACACCTCGTTACCGCCGCATTTAAAAAAGTTGACTTAGTAACGTTATTCGTGTATCCTGTACAGTTCTGGCTTTAAATAAATTTCATATATTGTAGTCTTATTACATATATAGACCGAGTTTTATTGGTAAAAAAAGTCCGTTTTTATTTATTAAGCAGAATTATAACACTAGGGCCGGCTGATACATATACATTGTTTCGATTTGATTACCACTCCCATTATAAGATGAACATTTTATTGATTGTATAACCACACATTTGTTTTAAAAAGCACTTTTGCTTGATGAAAAAAATTATTGATATAGATATTTATTCAGACAGGAGAGGTCTGTATGTTGTGGGTCAATTGCATTGATAATGCAAATTATTGGTCACGCAGAGAAACACCCTAGGTGCAGCAATCCAGGTTTCTGTTTCAGATTATCTGAACCCAGTAGCTTTATATCCGTATTTTTGAGTACAAGAGAAGACCCTTGGCTTTTAACGTTCACACGTAAATACTACAACTAGGCTTTAACGTGTTGTAACTGAATGGTTGACTGTAACCGGCATGACACCCTAGTGGCTGTTGTCAGTATTAACTACGGATAATCCTGGCATTTATCTTATTACAGTTTACCCTGTATGATTTACAAAGTTTACATTAACTGAATGGGTTCATTTGACAAGCCTTGCTCACAGCCACTAGTGCTCCTCCTGGGATGTGACCACACAACCACCTGTAAAGAACAGCAGCCACTGCCCTGAACAGCTGTGCAGTGGAGTGCGCCTACATTGGGGAAACATTACATTTAATTTTATAAACTGAAGAGGAACAACGCCTTTACCTATAACACACAAGGTGATTCACATACATTTGTTGGAATTGAGCAGAGCTACATAAGACAAAGTACCATTTGGCAAGGGCCCAATCACTTTTAAACATTTGCCTGCATGCCCTCAAAGCAATGGGATTTTTAAATGTTTCTGTGACAACTGTTCCACCTTCCATGGCAACAAGCTCACACAGTCGGTCTCTTCGTCAGTACAGGAGCGTCGACACTCTGATAGAGGAGGAGCAGTCTATATCCCATGGTAAAGGAGGTCATACTTGGGAATATTCCTGGGATCAATGGGACTCCGGACAATTAGTTTTCCTCTCATGGCCCCACGGAAGATGACTTCTATTAGGTCCATGAAGTCCTGTTTGTTTTTAAAGCTCCCCACAAACTTGGTGTGATCTGGAGACCTGGACAAAATAAAACACGAAGCCAAGGCAAACTAATTACACGTTTAAACAATTTTTTGTACACCCCGTTTTGAAAATACGTTCTTCATTTGAATTTTACCAACCAGTAAATGTGTTATACAACAAGTCTGTGTTAATTATTTGTGACACGGAGATATGCGAAAGACTACCCAATTGTAAAAGAAATAGCAAAAATAACTTTAAAAATGCATTCAACCAACTCCTACGATAGGACCTGTTTCGTTTTACCGCCCGTTTTAACGGTCTGGGTGGGGTCCATTACTAACAGCATGTCACTAACAACAACCGGCGCACTTACCCATAGTCTACTTTCATGTGCTGACCGTTGAAGAAGAAGACGGTGGAAGGAATGTAGCTGATGTCGAAGTATCTTGTGTAGACGGGTGCTTTGTCAACATCAACCAGGTAAATTGACGCCATGTTGCTCAAATCATGAGATGTCTTCGACAGCTGTCAGTATTCAACTCATTAACAAAAATGTATTGGAATCAAGTCACGATAATAAAGCAAGTCCAGACAGCGACATACAATGTATTACTGTGGATTTTATGTAATTTATGTAATGCTTTTGTTAATTATCAACTATACAGTTTTGTAATTAGCTAATTTCTTAGCCATTTTGGTTTAGCAAATCAAGGTTATTTTTCATTAGACTCGACTGCCTTTAAACCCTTATTATACGGCCTCATCAGATTTACATTCAGAACTGGTATTTTATACATAATGGCATTATTTTCAAATATGATATAAAATTGTTAGGAAAGCCTTTGAATACCAACTTATTTTGCATAACGGGGCAGACTATTCACAACTACAACCAACATTACTTTTCGTAACTAACGTTGCTGTACTCACAATCTCATCCAACTGCAAGCAAACCGAATCGTCGTCTCTCCCAAATCGTAAAACCAACACCTTTTCTGCCACGCTCTTAATAGCCTCGTCAATATCCTTCTTACAGGACAGCTTTGGGAGAAACAAACTCATATCTGTATTTTAAATTACAAATTAAGAGCCATTTATTTTAGGGCATTTCATAATTACGTATTTGGACGACTCGGAAGTTCCCTTTTCCTATTTCTTCAACATCACATGAAGATAAGATCCAACGGACAGGTGCATACCGCCACCTACTGTGCTGGAGTGAGAGTTTCCAAGTCACACTCTCAGATCCTGCCCCGAAGACGTCTCCCATCCCCATCCACCGGCAAACCCAGTTATAACTTTCGCATGGCCCCGCTGAATGCCTTCCCAAAAACACTGCCTCTCATGTTTGCAGTTGTTGGTAAACGAACAGGCTAAAAGTGCTAGTAAGTACATTCTGAATTTAGTCAGTGAACTGTCTGTGATGTCGGTGTGGCAAAACAAGAGACTCGTTTTTGCTGTGTGTTTAGCCATTGCGAAGGCCACTGGTGATTAGACCAAATATCCTGCTTTTTCATTCTAAGAAAAATTCCTCTATGTATGTATTACACATAAAAAAGAATTACTAAGATGTAAGTACCTCTGAGGAGGAAACCATGATTCACAACAGTGACACTAGAACTGCATCAGACAGAAACCTCATCAACCACTAGATTCATATTTACGACTGCAGTACTGTGACACTCTCAGGCAGTACAAACACACACTCAGAACATTCATCAAAACCAGTTAAGGGAAATGTGGAATAATTTAAGCAAATCAAAACCCCAAGAAATGGTCACACAAAAGTAAAAACTATTTTGAAAAACCTCTACAATCCTTAAAGATGAAATAAAAATAAATTTTCTAAAACCGACAAAGGCCCGGATGGCAACAGACCTGAGATTCTGAAATTCAGAAACCCGGAGCTGCTTAAGGCCGTGTTTAAATCATTCAACACAGGGCTTTATGTTGGCTGCTACCAGGACATCTGGAACCAGGGGCTTAAATTCTCATCTATAGTAGTGGAGACAAATTTGACCTCAGCAACTACATCAACTAAAAATAACGCCCCACACTCATTATGAAGTCAGTTATTTAAATGTCCATGCTTATTCAAGAGTCAACGCCTTGCGATCATGTTTTTTTATTCCCTCTGGAAAACGCAATCGCCAATACGATTAACTTATTATGACAATAATATACCATAGATAATTATTATATTTTCATTTCATTACTTTTTTTGAAACAAAACAAAAGCCACAACAATGACAGAAAATGCAACAGAAAGGCTATCTTCCGTCCCCCCCAGCATAAGATGATGATTCTCCATCAGACAAACGGTTTATATTACCCAGAATTCCAAACAACCACACACGAAACGCTACATTTTACGTTACGTATTTACGTCACTTTGTTTTCGTCAGTGAGAATGGCGGAGGGAAGACGTAGTGGCGAGACGGTCGTCGATGATGGAGGTGAAATTGGTATTTTAGTTCAGAGTTTAGAAATTCGATTCGATAACAGTGATTATGTGTTGCATCTTTAATTGGATGAGACGTGGTCCGACACGTGGTGCTAGGGCACGTAGCTAGTTATATTTATTGGTTTTGTTCCATCTTAAGTCCGTTTGTATGTATTTGTTTAGGAGGATTGCGCCGTTCACGACCCCTGCGGATGTTAAGTTATAACACGTTATAATGTGCCATGCAAAATGCTAATAGTCGGGGTGGTTTACTTCAGTATTACACCACGAGATGCCTTTAGCCGTCTGTCGTGTAGTACGGCTCAGCATCGTTTTTATTTATGATTTAGCAGCGTTGATTATTTACTTGGTCTTTAATATGGTTTAAACGTGATTGCTGAGTTCACTGGCCCCGCCCCTGGGGTCAAGTCAAGCTGTCAGGTATCAGCCCGGGCTCCCTGGTAAAAAGTTGCTCACCTTGGTAAGTTGTTTCGACTCCAGCAGGACCAGAGGCGAAGGGAGGCAGTGTGAATACTAAGACTGTCTCTTCCAGCAATGGAGGGGGGGGTGCAGGGAAACGTGCGGCCCAGGAGGCCACCAGCCAGTCCTCGGGCCACCCAGTGCCGCCTAAAGTTCCCAGGGCTGCATTCGGGCTGAGCAGCCCGCCTGTCAAGAAGCCTGCCCTGATCTCCATCAAACTGGGAACCAATGTGAGTTGTGGTTCTGAGGGCTGGCCATGTTGTGCACTGTCCAGGGTGTAATATGGTGAGGTTATGATATTCCTGTGTGTGGTGGGACCTTGGTCAACATTCTTGTGTTTGTTCTGGAAAGTTTGGTTCGGTTTTTGGTAAAAAAAAAAAAAAAAGACCTCATCTGGTATCATTAGGAAAATGTTAGTTATATGTACACAGTAAAATTTACTCAGAAAACACTGGATTCTATTAAAAACAATAACAGTACCTATTCTCCCATTCTATATATTTAATTTGCAGTAAATATTTTAGCTTGTGATAATGGTGAACGTTCCTGTGTGTTGTGACGACGGTGTGTTGTGACGACAGCAGGTGCCATGGAAGCTGGCTGAAGAACTTGGTTTAGTGTAGCTTGATCTTATCAGTCATGGATTTTGTGTCGGAAAATATCATTATAACCGCTGTGTTGACGGTGATCTCTGGGGTGACATAGGAAGTGTTGGTGACCGAAGGTGGTCAGAGGCCAGGTGGTGGGAGAATCCATTTAAGAGGGTTCGGAAAGTTGTGACAGGTGTGTGTTTATTACTTATCTTACAGAAACCCAAAGAGGCGGTTCCAGTCCTCCCTGCCAAGAAACCCGACCTTGCCTCTGTGTTTAACGAGGATGAAGATGTGAGTACAACACACACTGTGAGATGCACAAAAACCACACTGAGTACACACACACACTGGGAGATGCACACACTCACTCCAACAGACCTATAAAACAGCTATAACTACTTTCTTGCAGAGTGAACCAGAAGAGATGCCCCCAGAGGCTAAGATGAGGATGAAGAATATTGGCAGGTAAGTGTTGCCGAGTCTACCACACACAGTTAAGCAAAGATCAGTCTGTATCTGTACCACACACAGTTAAGCAAAGATCAGTCTGTATCTGTACCACACACAGTTAAGCAAAGATCAGTCTGTATCTGTAC
>JAOVYW010000031.1:29631-42460 GCA_025775045.1 Hiodon tergisus
TGTGTGTGTGTGTGTGTGTGTGTGTGTGTGTGTGTGTGTGTGTGTGTGTGTGTGTGTGTGTGTGTGTGTGTGTAATTAAAAATGAAAATCATTCAAGACACTTCAAATATGATTTGATTTTACAAACGAGGCACTGCTTCTGTGCTCTCTCGTCCTAGAAATATATATGCACCAACATAAAGTAATGCCATTAATGAGCTGGTTGCAAATGGACAAACATTCTAATTAATGCAAATATGCATTAATGACAATCAAGACATTACAACACCCAAAGAAACTTTTGGCAGCTTTATCTACCAAATTATATAGAATATGTGTAATATAGACTAGAATTCTATCATATAGAACATATGTAAAATATGATCTTCCTGTTAAAATGGTAGGGTACCTCTTAGTCTCTTTTGGTTGGAAAACACTAAGTCTAATTAGCAAATGGCCACCTGCACAGATTCAGTGACCTAGATGCATGATTGCAGGTTGTATAGGAACAAAGGGAGAAGGCGCAAAAGGACTGGTGTTTCTCTGCTTTAAAAACCCAATTGTTTCTGCTGACATTATTAAAGTCCCACCCCTGGCAAGGTCCCTCACGGTCCTGCCTTGCACCACAGTCCCAATGTCACGCCACGCCATTCTTATAACCACCAATAAAGGCTTTAGCCAAACGAAATACTACACAAGGTTCCCTTACATTTCAAAACTCTCATTGTACACACACACACGCACACACACGCACACACACACAAAAGGACCAGAACATGGCATCTTCTCTTTTTAGAAGTTATCAAAGAATTACTTTAATCTCTGTCTTTCAGACTGCAAGAGTCTGAAAGATATGTTTTAATGCATATTTCTATCAGACTTTCCCTCTACCCGCTGTGTTTTACCTAGTCATTACCATGAGTGTGTCAGACCTTGAGCATTATGAAAGCAGAAATGCAAAAATGTGGCCCTCCTTTTCTCCAGATGGAGAGGAAAGAAGCTGTGAACTAAGAATAACCCCTACAGGTTGAAGAACGGGAGAGATTGAATGAGCAGGGGTGACGTAAACCAGCCTCAGTTATAAATTAAGAAATTTGGTACGTACCATCGAACGTCTCAGTCAGCCCGATGCAGTCTTTCAGGGTGAGGCAACAGTACCGATGGTCATCTGTGGGCCAGAATCACGCTTCTGCCTGCTTGTGTGCCTTCCACGGAGCTGGTCTCTGAAAACAATAAGAAGAGGGAAGGGGGAATAAAGTTAGGCAAACTATCAATGCATTTAATTTAGGTGCAAACAAGAATCCAGTATAGCCACGATCCACTCAACTGTCAAAATGAAGAAACGTAAGTGGACAAGTCCAGTGCTGTTTGACTGTACAGCTGCCCATTCTAAACTGTACAAATGCCTTCTTGAAAAGGTTTTATACACCTTGTTGTTTGGTGTAGCATATTATTTAGCTCCTTTTACTCATTTTGTCAAATTAATTCATTTACAGACACAGCCATTAAATACAATTGTTGTTTTACTTTCCTGATATCCCTCCTAAATTTTTATTTTTTTGGTCATAATTTCGTTTCACACTGATTTCTGTCTTTCACCATTATACCATTATATTTATATATACATACTTTTTGTTATTTTTTGGTGACCCTCAATTTAGTAATTAAATGTTTTTTCAACAACTTGTCCCTTTTGAGGGCACCATAAATCCAATGAGTGATGGAGTTTTCGCATTAAAGGAAAAAGTGAAATAAAAATAAGCTCACATTTGTAACTGAGCATGTTCAAGAGTATAGTGAGGAATTGAATGATGTTTCTCAGGCCAGAGGAAAATACAGAAAAACTGAGGCTATTTCCCATGCTGCAAAATGCCAGGAGTTATGTTTTCACTTATGATCCATTTATTTGTGATAACAGGTAAAGTACTGATCACCAGAGCTGTGCTATAAGGTAACAGGTAAAGTAATGAGCCAGGGTTTTTTCTTATTTTATATATTAAAAGGAGATTCATTGTAGTACATAAGTTTTTAACCAGAAGAGGATATGATTCCAGCCAAATATGACATAATACAGTAAAAAGAAAACGGAGAGAGCCCAGGTAAAAGTGATGAGTCAGATTGTTACCTGATCTAGCCAGATCGGCTGCAAACAGGAAGAGTGGTGTTGTGAGATGGGAAACACACGGCCCAGCTTGGTTCACCGTTCTGTCAAAGAAGCGTACACGGGCCTGATGCAAGCGAGTTAATGGTTCAGAGAGGATCATCGCAGCCTATACTTGACAAATGGCAAATGTCACGGCAGTATTCTCCTGGTAGGCATAATTTTATTAAGTGCAAATATCAGTGTGCTCCTTAGGAGACATTTGAAAGGTTATTCCAACAGCTGTAACAGTTTGGTGTATATTAGCAAAGATTTTACAGTTCAGGGGACCCAGGCTGATGGATACAGCCACTCAGGCATAAGAAAATAAGCCCTAAGTGAATGCAATAAACGGCCTCATTGAAAGAATAAAATCATGTTTATTTAAAAGCCTCAGAGGTATTTAATAATAGGATGACAGGTAGGCAGCAGACTTTGTGAGGTGGCGTATATAGGGAAAATCACTCCCCATTTAGTGGCTGTAGTCATTTGTTGACTCACTCATCCATGTAGGACCTTTATGTTTAATGCAGCTCTCAGGGGGAAAAGAAAACCCTGGTGAGGCTAAGCAATGTCTCTCAGCATGATCGAGGAAGAATTATCATCTGTGGGCCCTTGGAGGGAGCACCAGACGCTCTGTAATTGGGATTTTATTTCTGGTACTAAAAAAAAAAGAAAAGAAATGACCCTGCTAAGTACATCAGCCACAAAATTGGCCCATAGAGTAAGAAAACGGACACAGTTCAGATTCAGCGCATATGAAGGCCGTTTCCCCAGGCACTTCTTATTACCGAGCTGTGAAAGTGTTAGCATGAAACTTCCTAATATATAACAAACCTTGTAGCCAACTTCATAAGAAATAAATTGTTAATTTCATTTTTCAATCCATTTGAAAACATGAGCTTATTTCCATTCCTATCCTGCTTCTTTAGGTTATTTCAGGATTGTGTATTATTGTCTTTTGTAATAACATGCTGTTATACATAAATAAATTAAACCATTTTGAGATTGTACCTCACCATGTTTGCCTGAAGTTTGCTAAATTAATAAATTATATCATAATGTACAGACAGATGACAGATTAAAGGAAAAACCAATGTAAAGCCTCTGTAAGGTGTTGGGCCGCCACAAGCTGCCAGAAGAGCTTCAATGCGCCTTGGCATAGATTCTACAAGTCTCTGGAACTCTACTGGAGGGATGGAACACCATTCTTCCAAAGTATATGTTTTGATGATGGTGGTGGAGAACGCTGTACAAACTCAATTCAATGCATGTACTTCACAGCAAGGAAAAAAAAGATATACGCTTGCAGCAGTATTTCTCCTACATTTTCCCCCTATATCAACTATTTGCGGCTGACAGGCAGCTGTCAGTTACTATGATGCACCCTTTCAGAGAAAAAATTCAAGCATCAAAAAAACTCAGTTATTGACATGACAGAGACTTAAGAGGGCCGCCTGATGTTTCCCAACATTCCCAGGCCACTACAGGCTACCGTGCACCCAGGGTCACAATTTGTGTAGCCCTGTCTCGTTGGTTTAGTTTCCAAAGCCATCGTCACCAACGGTAACCACAGCTATCACAGAGCTCTTTGCAGTGTATTGTAACATTTATGTAACATACATTTATGTATAACAATTACTAACAATTAGTAAAAAGCAGTTCAGGTGTTTTAGAGACAGATTCTCTGTCTTAATATTTAACATAATTCAAGAGCACAATCTTTTTTATATGGCGTACTCATTGAGCTAAGTAATTTATATTGGACGATGTGGCTGTAGGTTTTGTTAATGAAGAAGCGATGAGGTCATTTATTTTTTTGTATTTTGTTGAGGGAAGATGGAGGCTTTGAAAACCAAATATTTCCCAGTATGCCCAGCAATATGCTGATGTAATTTGTTGGCTGTGGACATTCCTCTGTGCGATTCCACTTGTATCGCCAGTTCACTCCTGTTTTCTTCCATCACGCAACATTAAAGCCTTCACCCTGTTAAGACCATGAGACACACAGCACTTACTCTGATCAAATCGTGGGAAGGAACGGGGCTCGGGACAGCCTGTGTCAGTCAGTCGATGCCAGGAATTGTCTCATTGGCCACAGGCCAGGTCATTGCCTCCAAGGAAGGCCACCAATTGGTCAACACCATTTTCTCGCAGAGTGCCAGGAGCCGCAGACAGGACATGGGTGGTCAGGGCGTCGAATAACCTGTCAAGATTCCCACAGACATTATGATTTAATACACGCCATTCACCAGTGAAAATGCTACACTTGTATTCATGAAAACAATATGTCCCATTATCGCAATGATTTTCTTCTGATGAATTTGAGCTCTCTATCCAAAAGTCCCTGTGCTACCTTACTCCACAATAGAGATCTACAACTGGTTCAGACCTCAAATTTAGTGTAAGGCACCACACCAAAAATAGCAGGCCTCTTAAAGCCGCGGCACAAAAGGAGTAAAAACAGCTGCGTCTCTGGGAGTCTTCCTGAGCCGCTCAGAGATCTGGCCCCTGGCAGCGCACACGGCACTCAGCAGCGAGACACAGGGACGGCGGGGCCCGGCCACCTGTACCCACGCGGGGCCACTTCCCAGGATCGCTCTTCGGCGTGACGTTAGCCGCCACCGCAATAAGCCAACATGACGGGCTGTCAGTCAACCCCAGACCCCAGGGCCTTTGCTTGTGATGGAAGCCTTGGTGTCGCACGGCGCCGGTGGAGAGAATTCTCCTGCGCCACACCCGGGAAAGGCAGGCTCAGATCCACACAGAGACACTGCCTGCCTAAGGGTTTTATTTTAACAGTTTGGTGTGAAGAACAAGCGAACGCAGTGGATGACAGCCTGCAGGGGTTCAAACCCTGCCACCCACCTTCCCTCCCAAACCCTATGGCTCCTCAGGAGGTTTCCGTGTCACACCACACATGATCTAAGTAGCCCTCCTTTCACATGTCCATAGGCCTGCACAAGCAAAGCGGTTGCGTGCTACCTCTCTGTTTTGATGAAATTGATGTTCTTGGATGGAAGAATCCAACGCTAAACCACCAGGCCACTTCACAAACATCAGTGATGGATACAATGATGTTGATTCTATGAGATGTATTTTCTCTGTAATGCCTGGACAACTGGAATCTGCTACTAAACCACTTCAGTGACTGCTTGGCGTGTTCCTCTGACCCTGACGTATGCTTGAAGCCCTAATGAAGCCATGTATTCACTCTTAAAACCCAAGACATCTTCAACCTCCGTGTTAAACATAATATGTTCCTGAGGAGCATAACTGAATGGATCCTGTATATACAGAGGATTAAATGTAACCAAAAATCACTTTCAAATGCAGTATACCCATGGGTATTCTTACAGAAAATCCGACACTCAAAAATAACACCTAAATGAGATGAGATTTTTTTTTAAATTGTAGCTCCACTTAGCACCACTGACACAAATCAATCCTGATCAATTTATATTCCCAAAAACTCGTTTTAAAATCATTTATGAAAGACTAGGCTAAATGAAAGGTGCTTTCCCACAAACTATTTTGTCTGCATGATAAACACACTGCATCTATTCCTGCTCCTGTATTTCAGGAAGTGTGAAATAAATACTTGCAGCGACCGAAAAGCCCTGTGTGGACAATGATTGATGCCAGCTTTAATCTGCCAGCTGTTCTATGTAGCCCGGTAGCAGCAGCCTGTGATGAATATCTCTTCCTTTGCACCTTCCAGGGAACCAGCTACGGACTTGGAGTAACCAGCTGCGTTGACAAACCTGCAGGGGAAGCAAGAAACTGGTGGCTCGCGAGAGGTAGTCTTCCTCCGACGGCCAAACAGACGAGCCCCGCTGCACGCAGAAAGAGCGTTTTGGTCTAAAAATAAACAAACAAGCAAGCAAACAAACGTCACTCGGAGTTTGGGTCTCCATTGTGAATGACATCAGAGCTCACAACAGAGCACAAGAGCTAACTTTACCCCCGTAAAATGATTCTTGGTCCAGCTGCACGGTTTGGTCTCTCGAAAAAGCCAAGCGTGAACAGAGAATGACAACGTTATCGCAGAAATAACAGCTTCTCAATGAAGAAGTGTTTCTTCATCAAAGGGCAACTCAAGGGATAGGTTGATTTTAGTGGTTTCAGTAAATGAATACAAAGGCTACACAGAAATAATGGGCAAAGAGTAAAACGAGAGAGAGTATGGCACTAAAAGACCCCACAGCTACGTGTGGAAACGCATTGGGTTTGAACATGACATTGTAGCATGCATTGGATCCAAAAAAAATGCGTACATTTGAACTGATTGGCGATGCTCAGAAATCACATTTACGTTAAAAAATTAAATTGCCTGCTTGGTGGGCAAATATGAGCCGTGCTTACAGGCACTACATTTGGATTCCGAGTTGACTGCAATGAGCTCATCCTCATTTTGATATCAAAGCTTCCAAAAATTACTTCTGCTTAACCGAGATCCTGAGTGCACGGAGAACACCATAGCAATAAAATTGTCGGCATTATCTACAGATAGTGGACACTTGACCTGGCATTTTAACAGACAGGTAAATTACACGGCTCGAATTTTGAATTAGAGGGTGTAGATACTATAGACAGATTGCAGTGAACAGCAAATTGAGGTTTAACACTAACAGACTCAATTCATATTCTGCAGCCACAGACTGTTGTAATCAATGGGCAGCTGTAGCTCACAAGCTTTGTCAACACCGCTCATAGGGGTGAATAAGAGCAAACAAGACTTCCTCTCAAAATTACAAACTCTTTCAATTAATCAATTCAATCAAAAAAGAGAACAAATGTTTTTTTTCTACCAGAAGAACCTTCTTTTGTGATTTAGGAAGAACTGCCAGGTGCTCAATAGAATCGAAGTTCAAGAGCTTTTTCCAATCAGAAAAATCATGACCCTTTAAATTATATCCATAAAGAAAGCCAGTAAAGTAGTGCCAGAATGATAACTCTTAGTTTTATATATAAAAACCCAGAACTATGTTGGTGTAGGGCAACGACAATAAACATTGGGACCGGAATATTCATATCTTGAATTTAGAGATTAATCAAACTGGCCTTTTACATCCTGAAATTAGAGATTAATCAAACTGGCCTTTTACATCCTGAAATTAGAGATTAATCAAACTGGCCTTTTACATCCTGAAATTAGAGATTAATCAAACTAGCCTTTTATATCTTGAACTCAGAGATTAGTCCAACAAGCCTTTTATGTCCTGAAATCAGAGATTAATCGAACTGGCTTTTTAAATCCTGAACTCAGAGATTAGGCAAACAATTAAGTGGAGGCAGTGATTATTCTTTAACCTCAATCTGATTGATACGGATCAGTGCGGACCACCCTTAGGTGTCTACACAGCATTTTGATGTTGTATTTCCTCTGACAGGAGAATATGAGCCATGGCACTTGTCCTTTGTGAAGTATTTCCCGCTGGCCTGCCTGTGCATCTGTCGCAATGTACAGAATCCAGTTCCCAGAATTGCAAATGCATGGTGAGAAGAATATGATGATGCAAGTCAACCAGCATGCATTGATTTTCATGGGTTACGTCATGCCGATTTTGGTTCCTATTTTAATGCGGAACTCCTTATCATAGATAATCACTCACCCCACACGGCCGTCTTCGGGCCTCATGTAGAGGACAAAGGAGTCATTTTACCACCAGCCATATCAAATACGAACCGCTCCATACAAGCTTAGAGATGGGAGGACGCATTCCTCACTGGTACATGAGAACATAGGTATTAAGCAAAGTAAGTAAATATGGGTAATGTAAGACACCGAATGACCAAAACAACTGGTCTAATCATTCGAAAAATAACCTCACTGGAACTGAAGTCGCCTTTTTTCCTGAATGTGAATTGTGCAAGTGAAACTTTAACTGACCGAAAAAGAATAACAAAAATGTTATCTTTTTACAGATATTGATATTTTAACAATGATATGTGTTTGTCTTTCATATTGATTATATTTTTTATGGTATTGGACAAACAAGCTTTACCAATGCAGTAATTTATACAAAGGACTGTAAAAAGAAAAACGCTGTCTATGGTGGCACCCTCCTCCAGCCATGAACATGTGTCTCTTGGAACATTTCTATTGACGTATCATGTTGAGCAACAGAATGGAGAGACGGTAAGGGAGCTGAACTTGCTACTACGACCATTAGCCATGCCTGTCACCTGAATACACATCCAGCTGTCCAAATGGGTAACATGCCAGATGTTGGCTTTGCAAGTTGTCCTGGATAAAGTTGTTCTCCGAGCACAGAAATGGTGCAATGTAAAGTATTATTAAGTGTTTAGTGGAGAATTGTTCCAAGCAGAGGCAGAGGCTGCTGGCGCCACGTCTGTAATAGAAAGTTTCCCCCAGATACAGAAAACACACACAGGCGTATTTTTGATGATACATCCAACACCATCATTGTAGTGTAGTAGAAGAACACATCACAGACAGGGGCGTTTCCCGATGCAGACGTCTGAACTGACATTACTGAGCCGTCGGAGCTGTCCTGTGTGAGACAACCAGAACATAAACTTTGACCCTGACGAGTACAGTCTCAGCAGGCAGGGTGCCCTGGAGCACCAGCACCACCACCGACCCACGATGTGAAGATGTCTTCTACCGAGATCAACCACGTAGCTACAGACCGCTTTGACTGAAGCTGAACGGTTAGGGAAACTTTCAGTGCTTGTGTCAAATCTGCAGTCTGCAGCAAAAGTCTCAAAAACAGCACTAATCCTTTTCTAAAAGGTCGACAGCATCTCCATCAGCTAGGCATCAGGCATCAACGATAACCAACGGAATCCCACTGGTAGGGTTCAGTCTGTACTCAGGCAAGCGCCTTAACCAACTGAGCCACGTCAAAGATTTTTATTGTTCGCCAATCCATGTAAAGTTAACCGTTCACACAACTTTTCACACATAAACCAATACACTCTTGCCTCCATTACCTCAACCAATATGGAGACTTTAAAGAAAACTTTTGATGGAAGTTCTGTGTTACATGGAATAGAACCTTTCATGACTCCAAAAATTTAACAATTTGATAAATATTCATCGGCTGACATAAAATAAATAATTTGAGACCCACTCATAATTTTACATAAAACCCGTTGTCATTGCTGCGACCTGGTTTCGTTTTGCATAAGGGCAATAATTCCTCGGCCAGTTTTGAAGTTACTGAATAATTTTGAAATGTGTGTAGGGGCTTGTGTTTCTGTAGTTTTGTGTGAAGCTTACAAACCTTTGTGGGCACAAAAAAAGCCCTTACAATGCTGTTCTCATCCAAAGTTGACCAGTCGAAGGCTGTACGTCTTTCCGTTTCTCATACACTGCAGAATGAAACAGAAAGGGACTCTTCCCTGGATATTTTGGTAGACAAGTCCCCCTAATAACATATCCACCACTGCTTGTCGTTATAAGACCTTACATTGGCCTGCAGGGGGAAAAAACCACAACTCAGTATTAAGTTAGATAAATGAATAAAAATATGTTACAAAAATCGGTCACATACACTCCCAGCACAATATCATGAATGCACTTATTTATTTGGCGTAGCAGTTATTCTTAAAAAGGGATGTTTGGGATAATTGCATGTTCCTGAAATAGAAATAAAAACCATTTGAAAAAAACAGCTACAAGAAAAATACGTCCATGTTTTCCGCCACTGATGATGGGGGATACTGCTTAATAGCCAGGAAAATTGCCTGAATTGCTATGTAACCTTTGCAATGCAACAATGACTAGTCAGTAGTGCTGCATCCGAGTGCCAGCGGGACAGCAATTGAAGTCAACAGCTTGAGAGACCTGCTACTCTTGTCCTTGAATTTTCTCAGAGCATCAATTTGCAACACCATATTGACTGAAAACATTTCCCATTTCCTATGCACAATGGCCCTCACCCAAGTTCAAAATACACCGAAGGGTCACTTTTTGGCTTTGAGAAAATATCCCAGTTTTTCGCTAAGCAGAATCACATTGCAAATAGGATAGCATTCTGTGCAATCTGCTTAGGTGTAGCACAGTCGCAACTTTAATCCAGTCGTTACTGAAGTTACATACTGAGACTTATTAGTTTAAATGTTAAAGAAAATATTTCTACAAACTACTATTTATTTCTTATACATCTGAAATGGGTGTAAACATCAAACAATACTCATTTGAATAGTTTGCTGTGTGGACCAATGGACAGACATTGCACATGAATGGTCGACCAAATATTTCATGTTTAAATATTTACAATATATATGAATTAATATTATATCTAGGCGAACAATTGTTTTAAAAGGCTTTGAAGTATATGTATCTAAGTTGGCGATGTCATAGTGGAATTGACTGACTCCAGGTCATCTGTGCTGAGGACTACAGGAAATGGCTGATCCCAGACTCTGGACACACATGGGAAAAGGAGGCCTTGGTCTGTCTCCTGGAGCCATCTTCACTCTTAGGGGCATTACACTGAAGCCGTTATTATACCAAAAATGCTGACAGAAGTCTGGCAGGACTGGGTACTCCTTACTTTCACCACCGTCATTTACTGGCCTATGTTGTTCACAGCATATAGGCACTTTACACTTTCGGTACATTAGTTTGCTAGCGATTCTTTATAGTGAAGAGGTATTCTTTGCAGTAGAAAATTATTCATTTTATTTATGACACTGCAAACTTTTGTCATTTTGAATAATGCTAAATGTATTATTCTAATATACTAATTAGCAGCTGTGTTCTTGTTCCTTTTACAGAATAACTAAATACCATCGTTTATAAAATAGTTGATAATTTGATAATTTTTCACAACTTGTATTTTTATGTTGGTCTGTTGACTAGAGCTGCTGATGAGCTGATCTTGTCCTCCTCCCAACGGCCCTAATGCAAAGCGACAAATCGGTCATCAGAACACAGAGGCCCAGAATGTCTTGGGACATCACATGGGCTGACAGCTGTTGATGTTGCACGTGATGTCAAAAGGACAAACGTCACAGGAAAAACGGCTGGATGATGGTGATATGTGTGAGAAACAATGTCTCGGCCCCCGCGAAGCATCGCCACCCGTTACGGGTCAAGCACGCGTCTCTCTGCACGTGTCATTTGGTCTGAATGGTTTGGTTTGTATTAAATGTTATCACGATGTCGCGTTTTTGTAATGCTAAATTAAAGTTACGCAACCTGTGGCAAACAAAACACCATCCTTCTCATGCAAAATCGAGAAGCAAAAATTATCTTTGGCAAAGCATTTAGAAAATCCACACATTTACATTGCTGGAACGGCCTGTACCAGAATTGCAAGAAGCGCCCATCACATAGTGCTTTGTACTGTGGTCATCCAAAGCTAATGTGGCGGACAGGCAAGGAATATCAGAGGAGTCCCTCTCTCTATACTTCCCCTTTCGGAAGCCCTTTCTGCAGGCACCTTACGTCAGAAATATCAATCCCACGAGGGGGCAAACCTCATCCAGACCCATGGACAGACACAAGTGCTAAAGCCCCTGAAGGGTGACATAAGGGCAGTCATTCATTGACTGATTTCATAGTTACTAAACCATGGAAGATTCATATTTTATACAGGCCAGGGATAATAATCTCTCCAATGCAATTTATTGACATTCTGAGATGAATATTTAG
The DNA here is from genome assembly GCA_025775045.1 of Hiodon tergisus. Taxonomy (NCBI): domain Eukaryota; kingdom Metazoa; phylum Chordata; class Actinopteri; order Hiodontiformes; family Hiodontidae; genus Hiodon; species Hiodon tergisus. Next base: position 41,382 of record JAOVYW010000031.1, read on the forward strand.
TTTAGAAATCACTCTTATTATTAAGTAAGTTTTGTTTGTTTTTTAAACAACGGACATACTTTTTTTAACCATTTTACCATTATAGACACATGAATGACAATTTCATTAAATCGTACAGATGTACTGTTCCAGACCACTATTATGTAACATGCATTCCATTAATAACAGTTATATCTTTAAAATCCATCTGTGATGGATCTGGCTGATAATGAAGGCTATCAGGGCACAAAAGAATGTATGGCCCAGTATGTCTACCTGGAGCAGAAATTTACCCCAAAAGCTTATTCTGCCATACGGTAACTGGTTGTAACACCCCTGTGAGAGTCCTCAGAGTCCTGTTCCTGTGTCTGCCATTCGCCACTGGTGCCCGGCAAATCTGCCTGCACAGAATCCTGTCGAACTGCAGAGACTGCGACAGAAAAAGGGTCTGAAGTTGGTTCAGGAGCAGGGATGCTTCAGCCCTGTGTGTTGCCCTGTGTGTTGCCCTGTGTGTTGCCCTGTGTGTTGCCCTGTGTGTCTTCGTGAGAGTGATATTGGGCATTGGTGCGTTTGGCGTGCGTTTGGCGTGTGAGGGGCTGGGGAGAAGGGTCATGAGCAGTCATTACAGGAAGGGTCACCTGTCATTACAGGAATCTTGGTAATGGCCCCGGCAAAGGGGCCCCAGGGGTACTGGGCAGGACTCAGAAAAGAGCGCTTAAGTTTTGACTACTCGTACTAGGTCTTAGGGCAAGATATTAATTCAGTATGTATGGCTATATTACTCCGTCAGATTTTGACTACCGCTTCTAATATTCAGAACACACCCAACAATACAAGATACATCATTGATACAAGGCCAGGTACTTTTCTAAAGCATATAACATACATTTGTATGTGCCAACGACCTCGGTGGGTTTAAAATATAAAATAAATTTAACTGAGTATTGATTAACCCAAAGTAACATTTGGTATAATTAAAAACAATATCCTGAAAAACTGACCTCGATCAAATAAAAAAAAACGATAAACGATGACACATACATGCTAGGTGTAACGTCCCATGACAAACGGAAGATGAGCTTTCTCATCATTTTCTATTT
>JAOVYW010000031.1:45894-59410 GCA_025775045.1 Hiodon tergisus
CAGCAAATGCGGAGCGTGCCGCAGCAAATGCGCTGCAGCAAATGCGGAGCTTGCCGCAGCAAATGTGGAGAGTGCCACAATCTATCAATATATTTGATTATATATTGATTGTGTCAAATTATTATAATTTTTTTTGTATTTTATTATCAAATTCTGTGTGGGATTTAAAAAAAACAATTAAACAGCTAATAAAAGGGTAATGAAGTACCAAGTAGATGAGATGGCAATCCAGTTTACCCATTCTGGGAAAATGTTTTACTATTCCAAGGTCTCGTGTCTAACTGGCTATTACACAAGAGTTTTAAGTTTTAAGAAGAGCTACTTATGAATGAAACATACCCTTTCTGAGTTTCTGGCACTTTTCTGAAGATTTCTGGCCATTAATATAGGTGGGATCTTCAGTTAGGGAATTTCTGTCTTCCATTCAAACAACAATAGTTTTTAAAATCAATTGCGGACTCACATAAGAATTGCTATCCTTAATTTTTTATTTTTTTTGTTAAATTAACCAAGCCTGCATCCAAGTGTATTTTAATTACTATTAATTTTTTATTAAGGTCTATACATGTCCAGGGTGAAATATATAGTATAGAAATAAAAATCATAAAAGCCTTTGAATTAAGGCCTAGATACACTATTTTTCTGAATCCACAGATTGATAAGATTGTGATAATGAGTTGTCACCCCTTCACAAGGAACTCCTCATATGTGACAGAGGAGGATCATGGGAATTGGCTCCCCCTGCCTTCCCTAAAATGAATAACCCAGCATCCTTTGCAGAAAATGTATAGAAATTAAAAATTAAAATTTTTTTAACAGAATTCTCACTTCTATAACTGCTTTGCCATTATACCGATTTTTTTGGCAAACTTTGTTTTCAAAGAGTTTGTGTCGATATTACATAGATATTACCAACATAGATATTACCACAGAGCATTTAAAGCAAGAATTTAACGATATTTTGAAAATAGCTTTTCGTTTTTGAGAACTCATTGTAGAAGAAAAAAACATTTTATTAATTGCTAAGTTGTTTGTTGTGTCCATGCAAAATTATTGATGCAAAATTAATAGTGTAAACATCAAAGGCGGGCATGTCCAGCGGCAAGTAGAAATAGCATTATCTGAATTCTGCAGGTGAGATACACATCTGGTTAAAGCACAGCATGAATTCTACATTGATTTCTTTCAGGACAAAAATTCGTTCAACTTGATTTGAGATTCAAATCGTTTTTTTTTTTTTTTTTTTCCTTCATCAATTCTGAACAGTTATTTTGTCAGAAAAGGCTTAAGGCTATTATTTGAAATTTGAATGTTTTTTTCTCTTCCACTTTCATATCCAGTCCCTCCTGTTTCCTTTGATTGGCAGACTGTGAAGTGTAATTACTACTACTCCTGAAATGCATGGCTGATGCTGTGTCCCTGGTGGCAGTGTTTTGATTGGTCAATGGTCTGTGTAGGTCTTATTAAATACGTCTTTGACTGGAGAATAATCTCACTTTCGCTGTAAAGACGACAGATCTGCTTGATAAGCCAAGCTATAAATTCACAGAACAGTTATAAAAGAAGGTAAATGAAGAAAGTTTTTACAGATAGATACATGTATGTTTAAGCCTTAAGGGCCCCATTCTAAACTATAACAGAAAGTAACCTCCACATTAAACATGTCACATCATGTATATCAGACTTTACAATAAAGTGGGTGCCAGATTTACATACATTTAAGTGCAGACAAACAGCTGAAGCAAAGGAAGAACAGAAGTTGTGTCACATCTGTTTTATTTGTGCCCATTGTGGACCACCCTGTCTCTGGAAGAAGCCTACCCTAAACCCTGACCCGTCAGCAAGATCTGCCTCCTCGATGTCCTGTCTGCACCTTCAAGCTCCCTTTTTTAAATCACTTGAGTATCGTTCTCTTTTGTTCTTCTCTGCATTGTGCTCTGTTCGCCCCCCTTTTATTTCGTCAGAGGAAATAGTGGTGCTGTTGAATTATTGTTGTGGAGCCGTTTCCAGGTTCTCATATAGCTTTCTGTAATTCGGGCGTCCTTATCTTTTGAGGTGGCCCTGTTTCCTGTCCTGAAACATACCCATTTTGGTTGTGTGGTAGTTTGTTTTGTTTGCAGAAATTTCCCTATACCGCATTGAGTGAAAATGCAAACCTCTTTAAGCTGTGGAACACTCTCTGTCTGGCCTCAGTAGTATTATTGATCAACTACAGCACTCTGCTAACTGGATTGGTAAAGTTAGGAATGGCACCTTACCTACTCATACCAAGTTTGGTTTTAAAAGATTAAACTATCATCGACCAAAGACAGGCCACAATGTACCCTTACATTGTTTAGCTAATAATATATATAATAACATGATTTATATAATATTTAATATTTATGTTATAAAACGTGTTGTTCAATCACATTTTATATCTTTATATTTCCTTGAATTTTAGTAAAAATTATTTTTTCAGTGATAGTTCAGTGATATTTCTAAGATTCATTGCATTTAAAATAAAAGAAATAAAAGTCTAATTTTTCTGAAAATATTACCAAAATTTTTGTCGTTATTCCCCAGCAGCATGTTTTTGAGGTTGATAGCAATGTTGCTAAGCATCTGGCAGACAGAAACAACCCGAATTCTGGTTGAGTCTGAGGACAGATTGCGGAGATTGGAGAAGCCGTCAGATAAATATCATGAAATATTAATATGGTTCTGCTTGTTTAAGAATGTTTAGATGTGAAGCACATTACAAACACTGCGCAGACAACTTTTCCCCATAGCATTCTCAGAGTTACAGGTTTTAACATATTCACTCCAAATGATCGGGAAGGACGCTCAGGGGGACAAGAGGGCTTCATTTTTCAGAATGTATCCTACTCCTCCTTGCAAATAATTAAACACAGTAAATGCGCCCTCAGGGCCAACGGTAAACTCGGAGCTAACTTTTTAATTTATCCCCGAAGAATGACTAAGTATTGGACAAGAAAGGTTTTTTTTTGATGTTCTTCTGCAGAGTGGTTGAGCCTTGGTGCTCTGATAACAGCTTATCTGAACACGGCAAACTCAGCTAGAGAATCCAGCTGCAGTTCCATTTGGGTTCACAACTGCAAATAATTACCGTCTCATACAGAAGATTAAAAACCAAACACTAAAAAATCTGATCTGACATGATGGTATTCCTGGGTTTTTTTGGTGAACAACATTATGTAAAGGCCAGTCTGAACATAGTTCCCGTTGAAATTAATTAGCTAATGTTCAATAAGTCACCTGAACTAGGGAGTTTAGAAGTATGGCCAATATAATTTTTTTTCTCCAGAAAATGACCTGGGGATATTGTTAAATGGCTTATTGTATGTCTTTTAATACATAGTTACCTGTGTAATATATTAGTATGTGCTAAACACATACCAAATGGTAGCATACACTCCTTTTTAGGTAACTGAGTCAGTAAATTATATTGAAAGCTGTGTCGCTGGGTAAAATAGTAAAATGGTAGAATGTAGATTTCACTTAAAATACACATGGTGAAAGATGTGACAAACAGACTTGGTACTGAATAACGCATCGTGCTTAAGCAACGGTGCCTCGGGTGGGTGAAAGGGAAAAAGGAAAAGGGCTTTTTTCTCAACGTGTGTCGACTGAGGGTCAGCTAAAAACTTAACATACGCGTAACTTAACACTCATTATCCTTTAAAGAACGTTTCCGACCATACCCATGGCAAGGAAGAATAAACCAAGCAGACGCTTGCACTCCCTGAGACCGAAAATGCTCCGAACCCTGTGAGCTCTGAGGTGGCACAGGAAGCATCGTCTGATTGATTGACTGATATGTGACAAGCTGGTCTGGAATTGAACATGTAAGTTTAATGAGTGTTAGTGGCTCATTACTGCTGCCCTTCACCGGATCCACTGGGAGAAGATGGGAGAACCACGATGGCAAAACTGCTCTTCCTTTAATTTGTTCTCAGCTCCAAGTTTAGCTCCAGCCCTCATCTCTGTGTCAGAGGTGTGAACTTCGATACCCCAGATGCAGCGTGTCGGGGGCAGTCTATCACAAGGGTCCCTGCAGCATAATTAATCATCCCCTTTCCACAATGAGCCCTTTTCACTAGTTAGATTAACTTGCATTGATACTTATATGCAGCTTTTAACCACAGAATTGTCCACCAGCACGCAATTTAATTTAATGCATAATATTTACAATTTGATTGATCTTTCAAGGAATAGAAGTATTCATGTTTATTTATAGCACTTTTGCATTACAAAATAGAGTAGTAATTTGGGAAGGAAAAAAACATTTTAGTCTTGTTTTCTAATATGTTTTGATATAAACAACTTCCCTCAAGTAGCAAGTTCCCTCAGTAGTATCTTCCCATGGTCTAAAAATCCCGATAAAATACCTGACTTTGTGGTGAAACAGAGCTTTGACACGGAGATCAATAAACCAGCAGTCCTTGTGTTGAACTCTAATTAGGAAACTAAACCACTGTGTTGTGAAGAAAAACTCTCTTCTGTGTTGTTGACAAATTAAGCACAAAGACTGCACCGGCTATTGTGATCGTTCAGTTCTTTTGAAGGTTTGCTAGTTATGACATACAAATACTATACTGGTGTCTAAATCATACTACACCGCGTTCCAAATTATTATGCAAATTGCAATTCAGTGTTATAAACATTAAATATTTTGTTTTTCAATCAAACTCATGGATGGTATTGTGTCTCCGGGCTCTTTGGATCACTGAAATCAATCTCAGACACCTGCGATGTTTGCCAGGTGAGCCCAATTAAAAGAAAACGACTTAAGAAGGATGTTCCACATTATTAAGCAGGTTTCAAGCAATATGGGAAAGAAAAAGGATCTCTCTGCTGCGGAATAGCGTCAAATAGTGCAATGCCTTGGACAAGGTATGAAAACATTAGATATTTCACAAAAACTTAAGCGTGATCATCGTACTGTAAAGAGATTTGTGGCTGATTCAGAGCACAGACGGGTTTGTGCAGATAAAGTCATAATGAGGAAGGTTACTGCCAGACAAATTCATCGGATTAAGAGAGCAGCTGCTAAACTGCCATTACAAAGCAGCAAACAGGTATTTGAAGCTGCTGGTGCCTCTGGAATCCCGCGAACCTCAAGGTGTAGGATCCTCCAGAGTCTTGCAGTTGTGCATAAACCTACAATTCGGCCACCCCTAACCAATGCTCACAAGCAGAAACGGTTGCAGTGGGCCCAGAAATACATGAAGACTAACTTTCAAACAGTCTTGTTTACAGATGAGTGCCAAGCAACCCTGGTCCAGATTGATGGAGTAGTGGATGGTTGGTGGATGTGGAGAATACCTCTGTGTCGTTGGCTGCTATGGGCATAAAAGGAGATAAACTCATGGTTTGGCCCCCATCCTCCCCTGACCTCAACCCTATCGAGAAGCTTTGGAGGATCCTCAAGGAAAAGATCTATGAGGATGAGAGGCCATTTGCATCAAAACAGCAGCTCTGGGAGGCTATTCTGACATCCTGCAAAGAAATTCAAGCAGAAACACTCCATAAAATCACAAGTTCAATGGATGTAAGAATTGTGAAGGTTATATCAAAGAAGGGGTCCAATGTTAACATGTAACTTGCCCTGTTAAGATGTGTTTGATTGAAACAGCTTTTGATTTCAGTAAATATGACCTCCTAATGCTGTTCAACAAATGGCCATTTTCAGTTCTTTACAACCTATAAAATGTTTTGCAACTCTGTTGTGCATAATAATTTGCAACAGTGCATTTTGAGTTTTTTATTTTTGAAAATAGGGGTGGTTTCATTGGGTGGTTTGTTCAATGAAATTCGACTTATACCCTAACGGTTGATGACTTGAAAATTATACTGACTGTCATTTGCATCAACTATTTAGGAAAATCAGTGTGAAATATAATTTGCATAATAATTTGGAACGCGGTGTAATCTGACTTTACAGATACAACTTCAGATTCACAAGTTTCTCAAATCAAACATATTTTGTCGATTTTGTCACGTAAAAATACGAACTTGGGAATAAACGCAGTTTTCAGAATGAAATAAAAATGTATCTGAGGAGAATTATTTTATGTATTTTAGATATTAAATTTCATGAAATTTCTGTCTGTGAATAAAGTTGAGTTTTTCTTGAAAAGCTGAAATGACTGGCCAGGGTGACTCAAAATGCTTCTTAGTGACCCCATTCTCATAACCCCAGTTCCCCGAAACAGAATTATTGACCATTTCTAAAGGGGTATTTCCGTTTAAGAACCCAGAACTTTGGAAGCGTCCAATGCGAAATCTCGTTATAGCACGTCTCACTTCACGTTACAGCATTCCAATGGACGGCCGCCCTCTTTTTCACTTCAGAGCCACTGCAACTCCACAGCAACCAGGAAGAGTGACGGTTAACATTTCTATTTCAGGGAACCGGGGTTATGATAATCACCTACCGTTCCCTTTTCAAATACAAATCTGGACTAATCCGTCGTGAGGATGGCTCCGACATGCAGAGCTAAATAATCCACGGTCTATCACACAACAACATGTAGACACGCATTATTGACTCACCAATCAGACATCAGTCAGTAGAGGTCCAGATGCCGCACTCGACGCTCATGCTGAACCCAGGTTGTCGCATGTCCAAGACGTTGAGCCTGTCGGACTGCCGGACTCCTGGCAGCTTGCTGAGACTACACTGCACACCATCTTTACAGTCTCTGTGATCCACCCGGACGAATCTTTGCTTAGACAGGGCCTGACCCTGTGACTGGGACCCATAGCAGAATGGTTCAAGCTCTGACTCCTCTCAGTGTAGTACGCCAGCGCACTCACCAGGCATAAAGTTTGGATAAGATGCTGCTTGTCAGATCGGAAGGTGGACAGAGGCTTTAAATTCCACCAATTGATTCACATGGAAGGATGCAATTGTTTTAAGCAGGGGAAGTGGGATTAGCCCACAAGATTACCTTAGATCTCTCATGTGAAAAAAGTAAGCAAACTCTGGACACTGATAGGGCTTGTAGCACACTAACACGCTTATCTGAATAGGATAGGTAATTGGATCTTCTTCACGGGCCACACAGCACTGCTGGAACACCCCTCCACTGGTACCTGTACTGGGAATGAGTGGAAGATGTCCTGGCGTTTTGTAGGGTGCTAATCACTTTAGCCGTTCTGGGGCCAAATCCACAACTACAGGCTGGACAGGTTGTGGTGCCACTGCGCATGACTGAATGGGCTGCGCCAATTGGGCAACTCCCTCGGGAGGCCACACAGGAGCTGCATCAGGGATGTGAACCTGGGCTTGCATACAGCCTCTAGCAAGACTTGGGCCATAGTGACAAAAGATAGAGCAGACATGAGGGCCACTGCTTGGACATCGCCTCCACTCCCATGCACCCCGAGCCCCTTCTTATGGCTAATGAGTCGCCTCTTGGGAGACAAAGAGATCTCTCTCTCTCTCTAAAAATGAACTCCTGCTTGATACAGGGTGATGTTATGGTGCCCTGGTAGTGTTGTGGCGGCCTCACTATGGGGCTTTCTAAACCTCAACGTCAACCCTTAGTTGTTTGCTCTCTGGGACAGAATCAGCTGACTCTTTACATGGTGACTCTTTTAGGCATGGTTTACTCTCATGCGTAAGAGTGAGAGGCATTCCATGACAAGTTGTGTGTTCCTGATCAGGGATGACGTGATACAAATCGTCCAAATTGTTTGAGCCAAAATCGCATCCTTTGCCCAGGGCCAAAACTAGGGGACATAAACCTATTCCATTGAAGGGGAACTGAAGATAATTTGGGTGAGCTGATTTTATGGGAATAATCAAGATGTGGAAGTAAGCATCTAGCAAATCCACTGCAAACCAGTCGTCTGGATGGGTGGACTGTGACAGTGGCCCCAAGTTAAAAATTGTGAAAAGTTGGCGGCTCAGATAGCAGTTTAATCACTGAATTTCCAGGGTTATTCCAATTTCCAATTTTAGGGTTAAGAGATGAAGTTTGATGCTTCTTCCCCCTGTGCGGAGGGGAGGGAGAATAAAATGATGAAGACGAGGAGGTGCAGGAGGATGAGGGTGATACAACACTCCATAAGTCCTTTTTACAACTGCACCTGGGTCTCCCCTGGAACGGTCTCCCCTATTACGCTCCTTTTGGCATCTCGTTGAGCACTCAACTGCGCATCAGGTCCAACAGTGCCTAGGCCTGCTAATCGAAAGAAGCTGGGAATGCTGAGAACACAGAATGGTGAGCTCCTGGCTGAGGCAATGCACGCAGAACTCATGGCTGTCTCCAGGAAACAGACACTTAGGACAGAACACTGGTGAAAAGTCTTCTCTGCCATGTGCACAACCTCAAGGGGGCTCAGGAGAATGTTTCAAAGTGTTGAAAAAAATGACACTGGCTTTAAAGATGACATCAAGAGTCAAGGATGCTTCATGGACCACAAGGCTTTCGAGGAACCCAGAAGCACAGACGACGTATTAAGACCAAACATGTCACTTTCTTGTAGAGAAAAGCATAGAAAATACACTAAACGTAATTGCAAAAATAGATATACAAGATATTTTAATTTGAAAAGTAAAAATAGCTTTAAAAGTAAACCCGGCTATAAATGATACCCACCCATTAATGATGGTTCATATCTCATATTTGAAAGGGAATCATATTCTTTTTATCATGCGAAGCTACATGAAATAAAAAGCAATCAAATATTTTGTATTGACAAATCATTAAAGTAAAATTAATTATCGTTAAGAAAATGATGACTTTATATAGCTAGTTTTTCTAATCCTCTGAATTTAACGTGTGCCTGGAAAATGGTCTTTTAAAGGCATAAAAGTAAAATATTCTGGAAGATCTTTTCGTATCACCTTATTCAATTTTTTTCTTCTCATTTTGGTACAGAATATAATTCTTTAAGATTTATGGGTTCTCTTATTTTTTTATTTTGTTTTACTTGTCTTTTAAATGCTTTTGGTCAATAAGTAAGGCATTTAGAAATAATTTATTTAAAGATTGGATTCAGTTGGGGACAAGCAAGCCTTACAGAATATATACCTATATAATATATCCATTATTACCTGTAATATTACTCTTTTCACTTTTAAACATATTTTTTTTAAATAGATATAAGGGGTATATGACCGGTCAGTTTTCATTCACCCAAGGCAAAAATCTTTTGCATTGTATGGTGATACCTTCTTAAATTTACCCAGATGAAGAAATATTTACACAGATTGGATTGATTTCATACCATTTCTTTCAGTAAAACAGCTGCTATCTGGAGACAACGGGTCACTGCTTCAATCTGTTAACAATTCTGAGGTACTTAAGCCGTTTGATAGTAGCAACACTGAAATAAAAAAAAATATATATATATTAATATACAATATAAATATAAGCAATTTGGGGAAAAAGGTATTTGAAGGAGGCTAATTTTGGGATTTCCTGGAAAAAGTCAGTTTTCAACATGACTGGATGTGTGACATATACTACTTATTGTACTCATGAGATTTTTCATATTCACTGGGGAAAAAATTCTATTGATTTAGAATATACTTTCACAAGTATAAATGTCTTGTTAAATATCTCATTTCAACTCTTCTCACATTTTAAGACAGAATAAGGCTGAATTCCAAAAGATAGGTGGCAGTCATTCGTTACTAAGATATCTAGATTTTTATGTGGTAATGCCCTGTTTTTATTGGGATGTCCTGTGGTTCAGTATCCCCAGAGAACATTTGACATGCACAAAGAGGTCATCAAGGCTTGTCAAAGTCTTGCAGGTGTAAATCTTTTCACGACCACCTAGTCCCACAAAATTGTCGAAAAAATCCTTTAAAAATACGTAGCCTGCTTACAGGGTAGATGCATTAATATAGCGTAGCATTAATATGATATTAACATGTAACTTAATGTTACTTTTTAAAATATATAGACTTGAGTATTTATATGGCCTTCTTTATATTTTGCTAAACAAGATGTCTTCATCTGTCTTGATAAACTTTTTAGTCATATTTAAAAATAGGTCAATATTCAAATTTGTGCTGCGTCTGCACATATATAAACCACTGACAAACAATGTGTTTAACCTCTCAGTCAATGTGTACCAGTTTTGTTATTTCTTAAAAACCACATAAATCTTTATAATTTGACAGTTGCATCGAGTTTCAATAAAACCATTCAAATGTATCCATTTGAGACGTCAATCAGTTTTCAATGTAGGCTATACCTACAAATAATTTAATCTATTTAAAATGGTTTTACTGTGCTTAATTTGTTTTCACAATAAACTAAGGAGTCTTACCACAGATTTGCAAGAAGTATTTCTTAAAGATCCTTCTTGCAACTCTTACTCAGCCATTAAACTCTGACAGATGTGCAGACTTAATATTGACTGTAGTGAAACCGGACATTTGGAACAAATCCACTACCACAAAATCCAGTGCATCTCGTTGTCTTTCATCTTTGGCTTGTGTTTGTTCAGCTGGGGCACTGTTCAGTTGTTTGTATTAAACTGAAATTATGAGCTCTGTTATGGTTGGCCATTCTATGAAAATTCCACTCACTGGCTATTATGGTCCCTTTTTACAGATTGCAAGGACAAGATTACATTTACAAGCAAATTTGGTGCATGCTAAAAAATCTGACTTTGAAAAAAGAGGAAATCAAACACTTGTGTGTCAATAACGACTGGAGCTGAAAATGAAGATGAGATAAAGCAGGACCACTGCTGATGGTTATTGTATCCGTGTTTATTTTCACAAATTAATATTCCCCAGTTTCAGAGTGAAGGGTCACTGGGCTTGGATCACGGCCCTTCATTCCTTAGGAGCCTCTGTAGCTAATGTAAGAAAGGTGTTTGGCGTGAAAAGTTTTCAGAAGTGTTCGCAGAAGAGATGGGGGTCACTCAAAGCAGGAAGCCCGCGCCCGTGGCTGCAAAGAAAACAGCCAACTACAGAATGAAGGCATCAAAGGGTTGCTGGATGCTGTCCCCAGAGTCATCTCACACACGCTGGCTCTTCTTGAAAGTTACCACTGAGTGAGGGGTGACCCCAGGACAAACTTCAGTCAACAAGTCCGCTCTTGGGTTTAAAGTTCAGCCCATTTTTTATTTTTTCACCTGCTTCCTACAGCTATCAGGAAACTTCTAAAGAATTGGCCAAGAAACTGTATCTAGCAACAAAAAAAAAAAAAAGGACCTTGGATTGTTTACATTTACAGTACAAGGCACACAAGAAAGGCTAACCTTTGAAACCAATAAAGCAGACTTGTGTGTGGTGCCTAAAATTTAACTAACTAAGCCAACGGCAGTCATCTCAGAGGATGAGGTTGGCGCCTACTGGTCAACCACAGGCTCTATCCTCTGGTGTGAAGGGCTTGTAGTTTCCTTCCATTGTTCAACAACTACACAAATGAAACGGTTCAATAAAAAGTAAAACACAGGTCTCATTTCAATAGCATTTTTTTTTCATTGTTAATTACAATAAGTGTCATATTCATCCATGCTGAGTATTTTAAGCATTTCTTAGTTCTTAAAAAATCTGACCCATTTATCACAGAAAGTATAGTGCAGTAACTGTAGAGTTGTGCTTTGGCTGAAACCATGCAACAAAATGTATTAAACAGTTATGTACTTCAAGTTAAAAAATCTTTAAAAAAAATAAAAAAAATTTTAAAAAGAGAGAGACTTAATTAATGTGTGTTTATACTCTTATGAAGTATAAGAACTTTTATGAACTGGTTTAGTTACCATAAAATTGGGTTGTCGGAAGATTGGGTTGAAATATTAACCAAAGAAATTGACTGAGATGGCACTCCAGTGCACCGCTGAGACAGTCGGTCCCTTCACAATTCACAGCTCAGCAACTACATTACAACTGTCTTCTTTTACAGAAGATTTCTTGTTATTCATACCTGCTGTAGTTGTCGAGTTGATCAGCCCAACTCAACCAACAGCAGTCATTTAATAGTATAATTTATAAAAGGGAGAAAGCAGGAGGTGGTTAAAGGCATGGAACTAGAATGTCCCTGGTTAAAATCCTAAGAAACTGATGAAATCGAGTTAACCGGAATTGCTTCGGTTGACATCAGAATTAACTGCTAAATCGAAACATTGTGCTAATAGCTCTAGATATATGCCTCAGCAAAGCTAATTAAAAATAACTAAACACTTGAGGTGGTCTCACTTCCAGTATTTTATAAGGTACATAGATAAACAACAATGAAGCAAATCTCTCCACGGGTAATTTTTACCAATATTATTTAATTAACTCGACTTTATGCTCATCCAAACCCAAATCACAGCAAGATGCTAGATCAGATATACCTTGGCTCTGATGGCTGGTTGGGAACAGAACACTCTTTTCTGACGATTCTTATATCTCGCAACCTAAATTTTTTCCTCCCCTTAAAGAAAAGCTTCCTCTGATTTCAAGACAGATTCTCAACAAGGCAAAATACACTTCTGTATTCAACAAAATTCAGTCATTTAGACAGTATTTTACAGTCACACATTACTCAAGTTTGCAACATCATGCCTCAATCAAAACCTTCTGTCATAAATTGCATCGCTCTCCAGGGGCAAGGATGTAAGCTGCCAGGAGAGACTACCCAAATCGGTTTCAACACAATTCAGGACCACACACATATAAAGAAGCTTCTAAAATTGAAGCAACAGTCTGTCAAAACATGTGCACAGTCATTGATACTAATGTCTAATGCAAATATACTAATCTTTACCTGTTTCCACCTATTCTTGGAAGTGTGTAGGTATGCATTAGAGTCTATTTCAGCACTTCTGTGCATCCCATTAAGTACACAACAAACCATACAAAAACATCAGAAAGGAATGTGCAAACTAATCTACAAATACCTTCTTTATTGTGACTTAAAGAAACCCCAACACCAAACGGAGAAAGACAAAAACAAAACAGTTTATTCCAGCTCCACAAGAAGGTCACCTTCTCCAACAGTCTCTCCTGGCACACAGTGCACACTTTTCACCTGAGTGATTGCAAAGAAAGAGTTATTAATCAATCAATCAATCATGTGATGTAAAGTGTGGGCCATCCGTTTTAAGCATAGATTGTAAATGGGGGAGGGGGGGGGGTTCTTCTTGACTTACCTTGGCTGCTTTGGCAGCAGTCATGCTGTTCTGCATCTTCATAGCCTCTATGACGCAAATCTCTTGTCCTTCTGCCACCTATGGAATCAGGATAAACAGGATTCACACACTGTCTCTGTGTGCACTATGTTAGACTTCTATAACAGCTGGTAGAGTTACATGCTCTTCATCTAAATCAGTGAAAAATTTAACTGCATGCAAAATACGAAGAGATTCTCTTTCTCCCCATTAAAAGGCACAAAATGCTCCAAGACATAGATATTCCTATCATCAGATAAATTACTGGAATTGTGTTTTGCAGCTGAACAGTCACATGACAAACCCGTAATCCACCTGACAGGATGCCTTCCGTGTTAGTTTTACAAAGCGTTCTCAAGCCCCAACGTCTCTCTGATAAAAC
>JAOVYW010000031.1:59890-77907 GCA_025775045.1 Hiodon tergisus
TGACCCGCTGGATATTTGTGAAGTTGAAGAAATTATGATGAGGCTGCTAAAGCACGATGGCTCTGGTCACCAAAAAAACAGGAAAAATACTCTCCCAGCTTCGCAGATTTTCAAACAAGGAAGCCCTAACTTGTTAATGGATGAAGAAAATGTAGGGGAAAATTTTTTTGCACACAATGAATGAAGATCTGTACAGGATTTGTGTCAGATTACCAAAATGAACTGAAAAATGTTGTGTCCAATGTACATATTTCTGATTAAAAGAGGAAAACGCTTAATTGTACTCTTGTTGTATTTTTAACACAAAAGGAAGGTGATAAACAACCAACATAGTTGACAAATGTTACACACACGTTTAATTGCATTCGGATTTAAATGGTGAACTGGTTTATTTGATCATTGACATGATGATGAAAATGGTTACATCCATAAGAAAGGTCAGTACAAAAAAGGTACAGAAAACCTGACCGATGTCAAACATACAGAGATTAAATATTGACGACTTACGGTCATTTCATGGTAACTGTTGTGAAATGATAGAATGGATGACGGCTGAGGTTGACGAAAGACACAAAATAAAGGTGAATCAGAAGCACTTCTGAAAGAGACCGGCGGTTCAGATGTGGAAACCTCCTAGTTTCAAGCTGCCGCCTCATGCAATGAGCCTTTGTTTTTGTACGAGAATAATTAATTGAAACTGGCTCAAATTTTCCTGTATTATGTTAGGTCTGTACAGGAATAATAGAGATAATTCATTGATTTTTGTGATGGACCTATTGAGGCAGCACGTGTGCGTTTGGCTAATAGAACAAGATCAGAAGAGCAACATTCCTCAAGCTGGGGACACGCCAATCCCGAGGTCCCCCGTCCGAGTCAGGCGGGGCTATCAAAGGAAGGTTGTGGGGTTTCTTTCATTCGCTGTTACATCTGACCACTTGCGTCTGCTGTAAAGGAGGTTTCTTAGCCGAAGATACAGACAGTGCCCGAGGCCAGCCGGTGCTTATACTCGTGCAGGTAGAAGGACGCCTGCGGAAAGTTGCACCTCATCTCCAACTTCCCTGGGACCACGTGGATCGCCACCTTGCTGTCCAGGCCCTCTCTGAGCTTGTGCAGCATGCGGGAAGCCAAGTACATCCGCGCCTTCTCGGGCTCGTCCTCGATGGTGGCGTAGACCTCAGGCGGGGGGTTGGGGATCTTCCACTCCAGTTCTGCGATCAGCTGGTGGATGAGGCCCTTATCCAGTGAGGTGGGCGCAGCCCTGTAGCAGGCCACCACGTGCAGGCCAGGGGCGTCCGAGGCCACGGACAGGAAGCCCTCCTGCTTCTTGGCATCTCCCTGCCCTTCCGCCGGCTCCAACCCCGCCGCCGCGGCTGGGTGCACCATCACCGCCCAGCGCAGCCAGTCGTAGTTCCTCTCCAGGGTTTTAAGGATGCCGTCGGCCCGCTCCCGCGGGAGACTCTTAGCCCGCAGAGCCTCCTGAAGCTGCTGCTGAATGTCCTCCACCGCCTGTTCCTGGAAGTACCCAGAGCAAAGGCTGCCCGTGGCCTTCATCTTCCTGTAGAGCGCGGTCATCCTGTCCGACCAGGTCTTCATGAGCAGGGCTTGGTCTCTGCCCAGCAGGAAAGCCTGGGTGAACAGGCACAGCAAGCCCGTCCCCAGGACAAAATTCACCTGTCAATAACAAGAGTTGGCAGAATTTGGAGAGAGCACCTTGAACACCATAACGACTGCCAGATAGGTTCCAAATCTTATGGGGGGCAGGTGTAAGTCCTTTAGGATCACAGCTTTGAGTTTTTGACAGTTTTCTAACAAAGATTAATTATAAATATTCTCCTAACCAGTGAAGTTATGAAACACTTGCTTTACTTCTATGGGGCATTGGGCCCAATGCACCGCAGAGTTGGCAATGGATTTTGTGAGGTTTAGGTGACGAGCGTACGATATCTCAGACCATGTTTGTTTATAACCCACAGTCCGCAGACTCAGCAGTGTTAATGTTTAGTGTGTCTTGGAATCAGATACAAGTGCAGTCATACTCTGGGAAGGTCACTACCAAGGTGCTTCCCCCAAGGTGTGGAAAATTCTGCAGAATCACATTGTGGAACTCCAGACATCCAAAAATTCTGCAGAATCACATTGTGGAACTCCAGACATCCAAACATTCTGCAGAACACTGGTTTCTTTGCTTGTTTTCTCCTTTTCCCTTACTTGTACTTGCAAATTTCAAAAATTTGTGTTCTACCTTCACCATAGAAGCATATATGGATGCATGAAATATGCTGAAGTGATAATCCACTGTAGCTCACAAAAATAACAGAACCTTGACTTCTAGGATAAAGAATTTCCAGTGTGCGTTATTACATGTAATATTAATAGTATTCGTAATATTAAGTCAAATGCATGGAATTTTTGAACATGATAAACCATTTACAGTTAAGTCCACTGTCTTACCCTAACCACAGTTACTTTACTACAGTAAACACCAGACACCATAGACATGTCTTTAAAACAGGCAAAACTATTTATTTCTTAAAATCTAATGATGGCCTGAAATGCATCTTCTCTTTTACACTGAAAAATGGCTACCACAAAATTGCTATTGGCAATCGACTGGTAACTGAGGGCAAGAAAAAGGATGCGCTTCCTGACCTTCTCACAGAACACCCTCAGCTCCCAGCGCTTGGGCCGGCGGCTCTGGACCAGCTCCTCAAGCAGCGTTGGCTGGCAGGTCAGCGCGGAGACGCCCATCAGCCGGCTGTGCAGCGCGGTCAGCTGCCTCTCCAGCCGGTGTTCCTGGACGTATCGCAGGAACACCTCCGTCTCCTGCTTGGTGTGCGCCGGCTGGGCCCTCACCAGTGACCCCAGCTGAAAGTACACCACCGCCAGGTCGCCTTCCAGCTGGTGCACCTCCGCATCCGCCAGCAGGCCCTGGCCGGCGACGTCCAGTTCCTGGTCGATGTGGTCCAGGTTCTTCCTCACACTGTCCAAATCGTCAGCGGTGGCGCTGCCGTCCAGGTAGGAGCAAACTGCCTGGGCTAGACCCCGCAAGGTCTGCATGTATCCTACGGGTTCCAGAACCTTCCCAAACAAAGCCATTTCCACAGTCTTTTTCAGATCTGAATAACCTGGGGGGGGGGAACATTTAAGATATTGTATAGAGTCGAATATTGAGATGTTCTAGTTGCACACATACACACACATCACCGACAAAAAACTATTTCCATGTTTTGCAATCTTTTCCAATATGGTGCCACGGCTAATTATTTAGTTGTAACAACATTTTTTTTAAATTACAATCTTGAACTGAGCGCTCTAGTTCTTACCCTGACTTCATGCAGAATGAATTCAGTTTGAGATAACCTTCAGTTTGTCCCCAGTATTTGTAGTCCGTTGAACAAAGGAAAATCTGATAATTCGGCTTTTTACATCCCTATTAACCTTTAATGTACTTCCTTAATTAATTTACGAATAAACAGACGTCCAGAAAGCTGACCGTGGCCAAGCAAATTCAGAAAGTGATGATGCACAAAATAACGTTTGCATTGAACAACGTTGTCTGATTATATAATGTTTTGCGCTAGCTTGATGGTTAACTTTGGTTTATAAAACGATTTACTTGTAGAGTCCATAATCTAATGAAAATGAATCTGATTGTTTTCGTGTGCTCAAAATATTGTTGTTTGGATTGTATTTCAGTTGCTTTAAGTATCATTAAATTCATACAGGGCAGATAATACAAGCGTTTCGTCTACGAACCGTTCTTTAGCGTATCAACTCCGCCCTCTAAAGGTGTCTCGCGGAAACGCATGAATATGTACGGCACAGGCAGAATGGGCAGAAAGGGTGAACGCAAGGAAGGAAACGCAGAGCTGTTTAAAAGGGGAATAGAAAAACGAAGGGTTATGGTTAGAGCTAGGGTTAGGTTTACAGTTATGGTTATGGCAATTAGGCATAATTAGGTCGCATTTGTGTCACGAACCGAGTAAGTCATAACCAAATCAAACATCAATTTTCTAAACCCCACCTCCTCTTATACAATGCAGGGATAGCAGGTAACCATGGACTGCAACGGAGGGACCGCGTCAAACAAGGACAAAAAGTTAACCCTACCAGCCTCGGTTGAATCATCCGGGCTGCTTTTAGGATAACAGGTATGGTGGAGACCAACAAAACCTAAAAATAAGAATAAATTAAACTGGAAAGGAAAAATCTTAATGAAGTAGGTGTCACGGCTTGTAGTTTTTAACCTAGTCTCAATTATATCATCTGGCCTGTTTTTAAAGCTAGTTATGGTGGTGACAAATCAAACAAAACAATCGTAAACAGAAATGTAGGATAGCAGGATGTACAACGTTAGCGTACACCTAACGTTGGTGTTGGACGGGTATCCCCCCCCTAAAAAAATACCGAAGATATGCTATAAAAGTTGAATAAAGCCAGAAAGCTAAACACATAAAAATAACCTTTTCCGAAACCCAAACTCTAACCCTAATCCTAACCCCAGCTCTAAACCCAAACTTAACCCTAACCATAGCTCTAGCACTAACCCAAACTCTAACCCCAGCTCACACCCTAGGTCTAACCCTAACCCCAACCCTCATCATATATCTAACTCAAACCCTAAACCTAACCTGAGCTCTAATCCTAACCAAAACCCTAAATACAACCCCAAGCCTAACACTTGGGGCCAAGCTCTAATCCTATCCCTAAAATCAACACTGGCTCTAACCCTAAACTTTTAGATTAAAAACAAAAATTTATTCATGCAAAAACTTTTTAATTTACACCATTTTCCCTGGCAAGGATTTGTCACTCATTTCTTCAGGCAGTTCGAGTTTCACTTCCCTGAACTTCAACTGGAATGCTGGGTCACATGAGGATTAAATCTTTTAAAAAATAATCCAAGAATCGGAAAGGCTTTTCACATTTCTGAAATGCTTAATTCATTCCATTACCAAAAGCCATGTTCTCACTGGAAACAAATTTCCTCAGTCCATACCATTAATTTAATTTATAACAAGAGTCTGTCTGCACCCCCAACTCATTCCACTGGTCCTATAGACATGACTTGTCTTCATTATGACCTTTTCCACAAAAGGAACATTGCAGTTGTTACACTGGCATTGGCGGTCTTCAAATTGCATATCTATGGGCCACTTGAGGATCAGCTGACACACTGCAGTCACGAAGGACGAGATACTTCTTACATCTCATGTGGAAACGGAGAACCAGAAGCTGAGAAATATAAAGAAATTAAACTCAGAATACCAGCTCACCACAGAATTCCATAGCATACGTGCGTTTCAGTTCAGTAGCTGGATATTATTTAACCTGCGTTCCTGGAGACAGACGGCTAGATACACAGCAGCTATGGGAAATTAGCTAGCAGCAAAAGTTCCAACTGCCCTGTAGGGCATAGCATGCCTTGACTGTTGCTGCCCAACATGCAAGACTGCCCAGTGGAACAAGAATTTAACAAACCAATAGAAGCCTTAAAAAACGGCATGTGATTAAGAGTAGCCGCTATATAGGTTATGGGGTTGTGAAGAAATACCTTCCCTGTGGGAGCCAATGTACACCCGTGTCTCTCCAACCTCACCCAAAGAAAGACATATACAAGTAACTACGCATCCAAACAAAATAAGCTTTATTGGACTTTATGGACAACTGTTTTGCTCAATACAATATACCAAAAAAAAAATATTAAAAGCCATGTGAAAAAAACCCACTTAATGACAATCGGCAGGAGAACACTGCCGTGGTCACCATTCTGGATGATTGGGGGGGGGGGGGGGGGTCACATGGGGCTATCAGTAGGGCCTCATGCGACCTGGGAGGGGCGGAGCCCTGTTGGGAGGCGTTATGGCAATGTCCAGGTAGTCTCCAATCTGAAAGCGCTGTGACTGCAGCGTCATGGAATCATCCGCACCTTTCCGGCCCGACACCGTGCTGCCGATGTCCTTCACCCTGAAACGCGCACACACACACAATCAATCAATACTGCCCGATCGTCAAGGCTAAAACAATCTGCTCAAACATTTAAGATCAGAATTTTGCAGCTTAAACATGTTTGAATTGTTATCTTAAATCAACCCAGATATTCCCCCCCCAAAGCTGCGGGAGGCTTTAGAAAGACCCCTTTCAGTATGTAGACATATATAAATTTAACATAGCGCTTTACAAAAAAGGTTGGTCACACACAGCATACAAAGCCACTCCAGAAACTGATACCAGCGCTTAAAACTGAACATGGTCTAAATTTAAATCTGCATTAATTTGATCAGTACAACCTTTCTTATTCTCCCTAACAGAAATATATCATGCTTTCCAAAACACTGCCGATTTCAACACATTACCGATTACTTAAGCCACGGCCCGAGAAATTTAGATAAAAGTTATATTATTTATGGATTCTTTTATGCACAACAAAACCCTGGGGCTGCGTGTATGCCATGTGGTCAATGCACTCCTCTGGGTTACCTGTAACCTTGTCTTTTAGGGTCTGGGTAGACTATGGCGAAGCCGAAATGTGTGCCCTTCTTCCGAGCTTCTGGATAGACTTCCTTCACCAGACTGGTTAGTTCTTTGAGCGTTGCATCCATCCTGGGCCAGAAATTAGTTGTCATAACATGCAGAGAGCCACAATGCACGCTCTAAAAGATGAGGCCAAAACCCATTTATAAATCATCTGAAAGTTAAGGGTGAGGGTGGATGTGTTGAGGTCAAAATCTGTTAAATGTTCAGTTTTTTTAACAGCAGCAAGGCAGGCGGAAGTCTGCAAACCTTCAAGGCAGCGGTCTTTTACAGGTCCAATTACATCCTAAGCCAGGCATGTAGGAAAACCGATAAAAGAACAGCATTTCGTAAGGTATGCTTCATGACCTTCCTTACCAGGTGTAGATCTGTAGCTCGCTGGACGGGACATTTCCCCTAGCGAACTCGTCCATCCGGTGATGCCTGCCATTGTTTGTAGTGAATACCCTCAGAAGCAAAGGACACGTCTGTGAATAATAAATTAGTAGTCACTTTTTTTATTCATGCGACGCAAAAAAAAAAAACTGGGAGTGCAGTTAAGGTAATATTTATCAAAGCTCACAATGTCCCAGCAAACCATAGCTGGTGGTAACTTCGTCCTGCATTTAGTCAGCCACCACCTGAATTCTAAACTTCTAGTCCGGGTTTGGAATATATAGTGTTAAGTCTTTCCCGTACCATTTTTTTCCCCATTTACGGCGTAAGACACATGGCGCGTTTTGCCTGCAAGTATATGCTAGCTCTTCGAAAAATATATTTAAAAAGTATACGACTACTCCAAGTGTAAACTTAATAAAAAACAATTTCCTATATTTTCTAAATTAAAGTTAGGAAGCGCACAAAATCCACAATCGCTTACAACCCATTTCCGACCATAGTATGTTTGAGCAATAGGTTCTCACGTTAAGTTTACATTCAGCCGTGTAAATCATACATCGAGTAGCATTATCAAACCTTTTCTCTGTCCACTGGCTTTTCGGGTTCTTTTTTAATCTCTTCTTGTGTGACTCTAGATTCAACAGCCATTTTTAAAAGAGTTTTCGTCTCTTTTTCAAACAAAATACAACCGTCTGCTCTCCGCGCAAGAAATACAATATGACTCTTTCCGTTTCCGGGTCATCGCAGTGGCGGACTGTATTGAGTTTTAACCAATTATAACGGAGCAAATCTCTCCATTTAGTGACGACATATGATTTCACAGTTTCTCATGTTTGCGGTGCCATTTTGGGAGTCAAGACATGTATTGAGAGTCAAACGAGAGACTAGAACTCGTTTTGTTTCTGTTAAAGAAAATGGTTCACACGTGCGTAGTGGTGGGCTGTCGGAATCGTAGAACTCCGGGAACCGCTTTATCGTTTTACCGCTTTCCAAGGGACCCAGAAAGAAAACAGCGGTGGATTGCCGCCGTGAACCGAGAAGGGTGGTTGCCAAACGATGGGAGCCGACTATGCAGTACACATTTCATCTCAGGTCTGTATCTGTAAACGCGAACGATGAACACGTTTTCTGAAAAGCGACTGCTGTGTCACTTTTCACGTTATTACAAATTCGTTTTGACATTAAAACTGTATGTCAAAGTAAAGCTGTAGTATTTTATAAGTAGTTATGTGTAGTCGTGGTATTTTGTTTATTGTAGATTTTTAAATGGTATTTTAGGCTAGTATGATTACGTCACTAACATTTCTTAAGTGTTTCTTTTTCTTGTTCACGAATTTGGATTTCATAGTGTAAGTTCAAACAATTGTGAAATGGTAATGCATATTAATTAAGGCAACACTTGTTCAGACTGTTAACAGTTCATTGCTTTAGTAAGTTACAAGTTGCTTTTCAGACAGACGTACACAAGGAAAATAACTTGGTTTGATTTTAGAGGTTTATTATTTTTCCCCCCAGGTAAACAGGTGAAGAACCCTCGTTCACCTGACTACGTCCCATCTGTGTTCAGTACGGTTCCACACCCCGATGCAGCAAGCCAGGTGGGCGACTTTGAATTCTTTGACAAACAGCAAGCTCAGGTGGAGGCGGCCAATGCCCTGCTCTACCTGCAAGCGCAAACCGCTGACGTGGGCCTGGAGCTGAACCCCAACTGCGGCAAGGCCGAGATTGTGTCGTCTGTAAGCAGCAGCAGGAGCAGCTGCGAGATGCCAAACCACAGCGTGGCCCCAGATGCAAGTCCAGCGAGCAGTGAGGGAGAAGATGCCACCGACCACAAAGAGGAGCTCCGGGCCCTGAGGAAGGAGAACCGGGTACTCAGGGAATCGGTGGATAGAATGTCCCTCACCGAAGCCTGCCTCCGGAACGACCCAGAGAAAGTGAGGTTCTACACTGGCCTGCCCAGCTACTTTGTTCTGGAGACGGTCCTGTGGCTGCTGTCGCCACACATGAAGGGGGACAAGAGCATCAAACTCTCCAAATTCCAGCAGCTCCTCCTTACCCTGATGCGGCTCAGGCTGGATCTGAAGAACCAGGACCTGGCCTACAGGTTCGGTGTGCAGGTGGCCACTGTGGCCAGGACCGTCAATGGCGTGGTGGACGTCATGTCTGCCACACTTGTGCCCACCACTGTGTTCTGGCCCTCCCGGGACGAGCTCCGGAGGAACCTCCCGTCCTCGTTCAGGTCTACGTATCCGGACTGCGCTGTGATAATCGACTGCCTCAGAGTGGTCTTTGAGAGGGGTGTGGAGACAGATGCAGATGAGCGCACACCCTCCTCTACTCGCAAGCCAGGTGGCAAGGCCCTGAAGTATCTGATAGGCGTTGCTCCGCAGGGTGTGGTGACCTTTGTCTCCAGAGGGTCACCGGGCCACGTGAGCGACAAGGAGCTTGCCGAAAGCTGTGGCTTCCTGAACAAGCTGCTTCCGGGCGACGTGGTGCTGGCTGACCGGAGCCTGGACGTGGGTGAGTCGGTGGCGGCTCGTGGGGCCCGGCTTAAAGTGGCGGGTGCGGGCGAGGACGAAAGCACGGCCTGCAAGGGGAACAAGCTGGCTGAGCCGGGTGCCCAGGAGAGGATGGTGGTGCGGAGGCATGTGGAGCGGGTGCTCTCCATGGTGAAGCAGAGGTACGCCATGCTGACAGGCCCGGTGGAGAGCCCCTTCACCACCATGGACCACTCCTCCAACATGAACACCTTTGATAGGATCGTTCAGGTTGCCTGTGCATTAAATAACTTGTGCATATCTGCGGCTCCACTGGAGTGATTTACAGCAGGCCCTCTTTCGCAGTTTTAGCCTAATTCTGGATGTCCGCATGAACAGGTCTCCTCTACCTTGGTCCTGGAGGGCCACGATATGTGTATGGGCTCCCTAACTCTGGCCCTGGAGGTCTATAACAGTCTATAAAATTTCTTTTTTCTCTCCTTATTTTCCCAATGCTACTTCCTAACATGTTTTGGAAGTATTTGGTCTGGTTTTGGGTTTACTTTCAGGTACTAAAGCCTCCTAGGATCAGTGTCGATTTGTCCTGTTGGGAGTGTGGCTGTGCTGGCATACAGTTTCAGGAACTCTGCAGGCGCTCTGCCCTTTTGGGACCATGTTTTAATTGCAGGCACTGCAGCTCTGTCTGAGAGGCAACTGTCTGGCACTGCGTTTTCCAGCTTTGTTTTCCAATCCTGGCACTGTAAAAAAAAAACTAACAAAAAAACTGAAAAGGACAGTTAAATATGTGCAGTCAAAGCAGATGTATATCTTTTAATGAGGTTACAGGCACTCCACTGTTTAGTGAAAACCTGAAAACTATTCAGGGCCCCCTCAACAGAGGGGCCTCGGACTTGATCATCCAGCACAGTTTGTCTCCGAGTAGGCATCAGTACTTTTCTCAGGTGTTAGTGTCTTACCGTGCAAATGAAGCCATAATCAGTTGAGTTGATTCATCTTTAAATCAGCTAAGACTTGGCTCAGGGACATGCACCAGGATGGGTGGCACTGATGGGGACTGTGCTCTGGAACCCTTTGTAGATGCCCGTCTTTCCTCCCCATTCCTAACTTCTGAACTCCCCCTTGTTTCTCATTACCTGCTCTCTATATTTTTGTGTGTTGTTAAAGAGTACTATGTATCAAATGAGAAGATTAATTTAGGGTTGGAAAAAGCCACTTTCAGTAATGCCCCCCCATACTTGCTCTGTATGAATGAATTTAAGGTCTTGTGAAGCGTTCTTAATATTTAAACAAATATGCAGCCACAGAAGGTCTCCTATGATGTCGAACATCACCAGTTTTGTCAAGTACTGCCGTTGGTTATGAAATAATCTTTCTAACAAATCTGTGGTTTGTATTTGTGTGCGTGTGCGTGTGTCGTTACTTGTTTCAAACTGCTGGTCGTTGGCTGCGGTACCGCGACACGTCGGGATCGCAAGAAGACAACCCGTGGAGCCCGGTCTGGATCCCACTGTCTTGGTATTGTTTCCTGGGTTGTTGTACCACAGACTGAAGCACCAGAACCTATACCAACCTATACACCCCAGCAAAAACTCTGTTGTATAACTGGGTTATGAGTAAGATATATCATAGTTCATGTTGGACTGGGTGATGGATAGTTCAAAGAAAATCATGATATTTGTGGTTTGTTCTGTGCTCTTTAGCTAACGGCGGGTGTACTACACAAGACTGCAAATGCATCCAAGGTAAACCATGGCTATTGAATATAAACGGGAAGTTGTATGTTATATACCTTCCGTCAATACCACTCTTGAGCTGATGATTATAAAAATATGGGATGAACACAAAATACTCTGGGGATTAGAAAGGTTATGGGGGAAACGACTAAGAGATGCTGAAAGAGGTAAAATGATTATTGTGTGGCGAGAGTGTGGTTTTTTTTGTGGGTGGACCTGACTGTAGGGCTGATTAGGGAAGACACGTTATCATATTCCTCCATCAGTGATCTCAGTTGCCCTGTAGTTAGATGCTGCAGCAAAAGCACAACCCTGTGTGTGTAATAACGGCACTTAAAAACATGGAAATTTGTTATATTGAGAGTTTTCTTAGCCCCTGCCCAAAGAGTTTTGAAAAGGTACAATAATAAAGGGACAGTAAAATGTTACACATCTGAAGGGTACAGTAACATAGATGGAATTCTGGGGGGCTGGAAAATCTGTGAATCAAAAATGTAATGTAATATACTTCCACAGACAAGGGAATGAAATTGGTCTTCTGTAATCAGTTTCAAAACTGAGTTTCGGTTGAGTAAGTTTTCTTCGGGCTAGGCTTCATTCCAGTCCGAGGGATCTCTGCATTTCATTGAGAGCAAGGCATCGACGCTTTTGGGAGTCGGAGGATGGCCGGGATCAAAGTAAGGCTTGTAAGCAAACTGAAACCAGCAGAAGTTATAAATATATATGTGTGTGTGTGTGTGTTGTTGTTGTTAAGTTTCCTACGTCGTGCACATCAGTTCTAAAATCATCGCCCGTTTGGCTTGTGTGAATGTGTCGACATAAGCCAGTTTAACATAGTTATCTTCTTTAAAACGGCGCTATTTCACTTTAATAAGATTTAGATTATTATTTAGAGTATTATGTACTCATCGTCGAGACCCGTTTTCCTCATATGCCTGTTCATTTGCTGAGAATCCAATTTTTTTTTTTTTTTTTTTTTAAATCAGATAGCGTTTTGACTGTAGGAAGCCCCGCCTAGAATATGCGGAGAGCTGACGTGCATTTAGCCTTCACGTGACTCCTTTGGAATGTTAACAATGCAGTAGGTGTCCAACTTTGTACTGCATTTTAATTCTGCCGACAGTTGAGAGAAAATGGAGTCTATTCTCAATTCAGTTTGCTTACTCTAGAAAGAAAAAAAAATACTCGGAATCCATTATCTCGTTACATCGAATAGTAAAGGGCTTGAAGTTAAGGTAATTGGGATTTTGTTTTTTGCTTCTTAAACTTTTTATGCTTTTCATGAGAAGGTTTTGATAAAATGCTTTTTAGAAAATACAATTACTATTCGGAAGTACATTTTAGATGTGTTTGATTGTAATATAGAAATTATAATGTATATTCTTTGCAAATATAGGTGAATATATGCAGGCCCTCTGTCGCTCGTAGCTAAACCCGTGGCATGGTTTTGGAGTGCTGATAAAACTTCAAATTCTCCCTAAATTGGAATGTCGGGCTGCTTCTGCGGATCTGCGTTCCTCTCACTCCAATCGGAGATGGATCTAAAAACTTTCAGGCTCAGGTTGAATAGGCTGTGTAAACGTTCCGCTTCATAATCGTTTACCTAAATATTTTTTCCACTCATTAAGAAAATGCATAGTTACTGGAGGGAAGCGAGTCAATATTTTGTTAGGGAATTTGGATAAAGCCGTCATATGGTAATGTATGTTGAGGTTTTTGTTTTCTGCAGTTGGCGACTTTGAATAAGGAATTAAGGCAGAACAGACTGACTCAGTTACTAAAGTGTAAAGCAAAATGCAACACTGATTTAAAACTGTACATTAGACCCTTTACAATAACAAACAACGTGGGGGTACTCCTGTTCGATTGTTTATGTCGTGTTTAACGGTTATTGTGGGAATTCGGAAATGATAATTTAATTATTTCTCTAAAACTTGCATAGAGCTTTGCAGATTATAGTCACTCCGTGTATATAAGAAATTACAAAAACCAACGTGCGTTTTTTCGCTAGTTCGTTTCACCTAAGAAAATTTCTAAACGGCTCAATTCGCCATTTCGCCTTTTTCCTTTTCTATTTTTTCCAGAGGCCACGTCGTTTGCAACCAACGCGTCGTTTATTTTAAGTTATAAAACTATCTTGACACTGTACACGGAATGTGATTTAACCAATCATATTCACAATCGCAGCGATACTCCTGGATGATCATTGATGCGTTTCATATTACGATATTAAACATTTCAGGTCACTACACCCCTTCTGTTTATGTTTCGCTTGTCCACCCCTTTAGGGTGAGCTCGTCAAGTAATTTATATTTCTGAACATTTTTGTGGCATATTTCATGCAGTCGTGTTATAAATTGGCTTCCAAATAGTCCACGTGTTTCGTGAGCATTCGCAGTAGACAGGTTATTTAGCCACACCAATGGCCTGCAGGGTATGATGTGTAACCTGAGGACACATGGTTACCTTACGCACCTATGAACTGTAGAGGTTCAAGGGTATTCTGAAAAACCAAGCATCGTGTCTCTGACTTTTGTGTATCCTCTATCTTTGTGATGTAGTTGGCTTGTTAAATTAATTTGGTGATTTGATGCTATGCTGTGAGTTTTCTTGTATTTTTTTATGTAAATTAATGTTGATTGGATGTACTCCTTGGAGTTTGATCATGGTATTTGGGCAACACGGTTAAGGCAGTGTAGTGGTATGGTCCAAAACAGAGTTTGTCTCAAGGGTAAAGTGAAGTGTCTGTTTGTTTGTTACTTCGGGAAGAGGGTTTTACTTATTGGCTTCTCATTGCTGTTGAATTTCGTAAAGGGTCCATTCTAGCAACTTGGTCTCCTCTAGAAAAGGTACTCCTAGACTGGTAGCGCCAAGTAATGTTAAATAAAATCCCATTGACTCTAAGGAAGTGCAAGGCAGCCTTAAACCTTGTGTGATACAGGAATGGTAAGAAACCCTCAGACGGTAATGACAGGCCATGTGTCAGTGGCTCTGAGTCACACTGTCCCCTGTCCCCACGCTGTGCGATACGCTGTGCCCGTGTCCACACCCCCCCCCCCCCGAGATGAGTATCGCCAGGGCAATGTCATTTCGCAATGCGCAAAAGCACCCGGGGCCTGCTGTCAGAGCAGCCCTCTCTGTTTTGTGGGTTTTTCACATCTCTCTGCGAGACACACATTTTTGGTCTAACCTCGGTCCAACGAGGTGTCACGTGACCTCAGTCATACGACTGTTTTCGATCCACGCGTATGTGTAAAAGAAAAAAAAACATTGCCTGGTTTATTTGCTCAGGGGTGGCTATTATCCAAAGCCTGAGTAGTTATTTGCTTAGCGGTTAAATTATTATTTTTTGTTTCTTACCTGGCTGTTTTACTGAAGAAATTTAGTGCGTTGCTCAGAGGTAAAATGTGCTGTGCTGGGACTTGAAGTGGCAACCTTTTGGTCTGAGACCTTTACCACAACACCCAGTGTGCAAATAATTCTACACTGTTGCTGTTGAATGAAAGGAATTGTGCTTAAAGGAAACGTGCACCCAACAAACGTCATGAGCTGAAACACTTAATCATTGTTGCCACCATGTTTTTAAGCTTTGTTAAAAAAAAAAAAAAAAAAAACATTGCTTTTGATTATTAGGAAAGGATCCTTAATAAACTCTCACTTATTTGAACACATCAGGGTTTTTTGTTTTTTTTCCTATTTGTTTTTGTTTTGTTTTTTAGTCTCCTAGACCTTGTCCCTAATGGCCATGAACCTCTCACCCGTAAGCAAGACTAGTGATTCAGTCTGCCCCCTGACCCACTTATTTATGTCTTTATTTATTCATATCTCCACAGGTGAAAGCCAGGATGGAACAGGGCAAACTTGCCTGTTTGTGCCTTCACAAAATGTGGGACAAGAAGGAACTTGGCCCCTAAAGCTGTGAGTGAAGAGTAGGATTATGATTCGCTGGCCCAAACCGAGAGATCAACAGTCACAGGGAGGTCTCTCCAAGCAGCGTTCCAAAACCGTACCGCGCTGAACAAGAGAACCCAAGGAACGCGCGTGTGTATGTTTGTGTGTGTGTGTTAGTGTGCGTGTGCAACTGCGTGTCTGGGTTTGCGTGTCCCCCACACCTTCTCCGCGTTAGTTTAGTGGAAGCAGAGGGGTCGCTCCATCAACCATGAGGCCGAAGACCTTCCCCGCCGCCCCGTATGTGGGGAACACGCGGCAGCGCCTGCAGGAGATCAAGGAGGGCCTGAAGCAGCCTGCCAAGCTGGTGAGCCAGGCCCTGCACGGCGGGACGCGGGGTGAAGGCGGCCGCGGCGGCGGCGGCGGCGACTCCAAGGGGAAGGACGGGGGAAGCAGGCAGCAGCAGCAGCACCTGCGACCGCCAGAAAAGTTCAACAACTACCAGAGCGCCCTGCGCGAGATCCGCAAGTCCCTGATGCCATTCGCCAACGACTCGGGCTCCGCCCACGCCAGCGGGGACGTCAACCGGCAGATGCTGCAGGAGCTGGTCAACGCTGGCTGCGACCAGGTAGGGCCCGTTTAGACCGCCCTGCTTCACTGGTGCCGGTTCAAAGTGTTGAGGATGGGTTCCGTAGGTGACGAATGGCGAGAACTGTAAAGAAGTGGCGGTGAACCCGTCCTTGGAGCGTGGTAGTGCCGTGTTGGACAGAATTTATCCATTTATCTCTCCTGGTTGTGGGGGACAGTGGAGGGTTCGGAAGTCGCAGGATTCGAACAGGAGTACCCCACGTTGTTTGTGTGTCCCAGTGTCTGCACTACGGCCGCAGCAGCAGCAGTGGACTGCCAATACGGTGTTATTTTTACCAAGAACGTTTGCCGGATGACGATGAAACTCTTTAAAATGAGTATGTATCCTGCAGTGTTTTTAGTGTATTTTATGAGTATTGATGGGAGAAAATGTAACAGAGCCAGTTTGTTATCCAATTTATGATATGGTTTAAGATCAGTGCCCCTGAAATACCCGCTTAAATATTTGTAATGCTGATCTACCTGCTAGAGCTAGTTCCTAGTTAATGTGAGCGAACTATAAACTGTGCTGATGTTTAATTTGAGCAGAAAAGTGCCTGGGGGAACCGACCTGGGCACGGCTAACCCTTGAATTGTTACATAATTTCAAGTGTAGAAATGTTGAAATAATCTGTCATATTTCAAAACAAGATTTTCAAAAAAAAAAAAAATAATTTTTTTTTATTTTTTTTCCTTCTGCCCTTTGTTACGAGAGCATCAAACTCCCGGAGGACAGGAAAGCTGGGAGGGAACGTTTCCTGTGGGAAGTTATGTCCGTGACGCGCCGCTTGCCTTTCTGCCCAGAAATATGAAAACATCACATCCACTATGAGAAGAGGGGCAGTTAAATGGACCATGGCCAGCGAATGGCCCGGGTTTAATGGGAAATGCCTGTGAGCAGATTAAAAATCCAAATCGAAGTCCAATTCAACCCATCATATCTCAAGTCCAGTTCCATGGTATGCCTGAGTGTCGCCAGGGCCTTTTTGGGTCTGTCTGAGACCTCATGGACACCTCATGGGGTTGTATGGAGTTCTAGCCTTTTATACAGTAACTCCATGGTGGAGTTAGAACAAAGGAGTATGCTTCTGAAGTATGCTGGTGAAAACAATCTGTGGTGCTTTGCTCACCAATGAGACGTCTCTTCTCATGAGCGTTGCGCAATTCATCCTAGGTAGTTCTGTTCCTCTTGCTGATATCTACTTTCCACGTTTACTTCCCAATTCGAGATGATGGCATGGCATGGAGGTCCTAAACACGTTGTTTTCCGATGCTGAAACTGTATAATAAAATATGAATATGAAAGCGTTGATCATGTCAAGGGAAATGACATCACAATGTTGGATTTTTTTTCAAGTGCGCACTGCAGGCCACAGAGATCAGTCTCTACGTGAAAGAGGCGAATTGACACCCACATGTAACGCATATGGCTGTCTGGGTATTCTTCGGCAGATATAATATCCTCCTTAACAAGGTCTAGCAGACCATTTCCTAAAATGTGCTAACGTCCTGTTCTCTGTCGTTCATCAGTGAGAAAGTCATTCATTTTGCTGTTGGAGACTTCTTAGATTCTTCTATCCTTCACAAGTAATCCAGCTGGTGCTACCTAGTCAGTTCTGTTACTTCTGTGTTTTTTTTAATTGGACGCGTGACCCCTGTCTATTTTAGCCTGATAGGTTTATGCAGCCAACCACTTCTGCTTGCTAGCTTTTTGTCTTAAACTGGGCCTCTCTGCTAACCCCCAGACTCACCCCTGAGTCTGACCAGACGAGTCTGTATCAAATAACTTGAGACCAAGAACCAGATCAAGGCTCAGCACTCAGCCTAACAAAGATAGATTGTAGATTGCGGTGAACGGACGTCTTCAACACGAATCACGCGACAGAAATTGGCTCCAGCCCTTCAAGCCAGCAGAGTGGTCCGTTTCACATTAAATACGTGGAGTAACTGATGTTGTGTCACGCCGTGGAACCTGATGGAATTGAGTAGATGGGACCGTCTGAGGTGCAAAGACGATGTCGTGTTTGGCGTAAGCTTCGCCGCGTTGGTCTTTCTGCCGAAGCCTTTCTGTGGCGTTTCCCCTGGAAAGCCTGTTGACCCATTGGCTCCTCATTCCAGAAAACTGCACCGTGATGCCAGGCGTTACATAATCAACTTGTTGAAGGAATTTATGTTTGTGGTGGGTGGGGGGGGTAAGGTTGTAGAAAATCATTCCTTTCTAATTTTCATCTTTAGAAAGTGTCTTATCATTTTATCATGGGGGGATGGGCTCACAGAAATAGTGTCTGAATAGCCTGCAGCCTGAGTTTTTATTTATTTTATGGATAATTCTGGTTGTGTGTGTGTGTGTGTGTGTGTG
>JAOVYW010000031.1:115036-125081 GCA_025775045.1 Hiodon tergisus
GAGGTCACGCTGGTGATCATCAGTTTCATGTCCCCCTGTTGGGATGACCCGACAGCCGTGACGGCGGCCTCTGAGGAATCGCCGTCCAGCGTGGAGGCGGAGCCCAGCGTGGAGGCGGAGCCCAGCGTGGTGACGCTGGCTATCTTAATCTCAGAGTCAGGCTCCGTGCTGCTCAGGGCCCCGCTTGGTGGCTGAGCGTCTGGGGCCGAGGAAGAGTCTTTCTGCTCGAAGGAGTCTTCCTCGTCGTCGATCACTATCGTCTCGCTCAGGCTCTTGGTCGGGGGGGCGGGGGGAGGAGTGGGGGCCTCGGAAGCATCCGCGTTTCCGGGGACGACCGCCGCGGGGCTCTCTTCGACACAGTCTGCGGGTTTGGAGACGGGCGCGCCAATGGGAGAGCCGTCCGGCGGGGAGGGGGCGGGGCTGGGCCCCTTGTTGAGGGGCGGGGCCTCCACCAGCACCACGTCGTCATCGTCGGTCAGGTCCGTCTGCGCAGTCTCCGCACAGCCAGCATCCGGACCGTCCGCGGCTGCGTCAGTCTCCGCCACGGGGGCGGCGCCAGTGGAGGACACGTTCCCCGTTGCCACGACGTCCTCCACATCCTCCAGCCTTGGGTCCGCACTCTCAGCCAAGCCTCCGTCCATCGCTTAGGCAACCACCTGCCAACAGACACAGGGCTGTCGAATGAGGGAGGGGGGAGGCGAGACAACGGAGAGACGGTTCACAAACAAAACGGACAGTTTTTTTTTTTTTTTTACTTCTCTGACAGATGAAACCATCTCTGAATTAGGGTCTTCTAGCTGCAATGAGGGATGGGAGGCGAGCCTAGTGCATCCTGGGCCAGGTTCCCGGAGGACCAATTTGACAGGAGGGATGGTCCACAACCTATACATACTCAACAGTATGCATTCCTCTCGATCCAAGCAGCAGTTACTGCTGCAGACCAACCTGCCCCTGAATATAGCCCCTTACCCCACACTGAAATACCTATCTACAGAGGTTTCTCTCATATGACTTGTAATCTGCGGAAAATAATGATCATGGTTGTAATTGTTGTAAGCTTGTGGCTGACTGTTAAGGAAAGCAACTAAGATTAGAGACAGGTGGCGAGGCCAGTTCAAATTTTTATTTTTATTTTATATATTAGACTAAAAGATTTAGAAACATTTTCACATTTCACCCATGTACACAGGCGAACACACACAGAAGCAAGAGAAGTGAAGAAACGTTTCCAATGCCACAACCGGGAATTCATACTTCAGTGGAGGAGAAACGCACACCTCGCCCAATACAGCCGTTCTACACCTTTTGGCTGTCAAAGACCACCTTCTTACGGTGTCCCGAACAAAAAATGAACAAAAATGTATTCAACCTTGGGCCCAAAACCAAGAACCAGGGAACCAAGAAACCCCCTAATTGCAGAGGACCTGCTTCCATCTGCCCCTCTCGCTCGTGAGTGGTGACGCACCTCTTGTTGCCGTAGTGATCAGACCACCGAAGGGATTGCTTTTCTTCTCTAGGCAGACATCGGGTTCATTGTGTGTATAATATTAAACGCACATGCACACACATACACCACCACCATGACAGATCTAATCTTCAACTGCCGTCAAATCACCAGGTAGAAATGAGCGTCACTGCTATGACACAGGATCCAGCGCTAACGGTACACATTCAGATGGTAAAACAAAATGTAAAAACCCCCATTTCAAATCTCCCAAATTGGTTCTGAAACTGAATGTGTAAAAACAAGATTCTAGCCTTGGAATTCAGTCGGTCCCGGGGCACCGAAACACGAAAGGCTTCGGTGCAACACTGAAACAAATCCTAGCACAACACTAAAAAAGGCACCCATTTCTCACAATCCACCAAGCCCCAGCCACCATCTCCTTACCTAGACTACTGAAACTCTATGCTGGCTAACCTCCCCAGTGTGCAGCTATCTGTTTGACAATTATTTGCACTTAACGCAGCCAGCGACAATGATCACATAAGCCAGTCTGAATAACGGCGGCTTTTCGGAAATAAACGTATAACCTTCCATGACCGGACCTTCCCACCACGCGCTATAAGACGGCAGCGTTTGTTTGCCGAGAACTGGTTGCCTACCTGGGCCAGGTTTACATGGCACATGCTACATTATTTAATCTGTCTACACGGCTTTTTATTACCTTAGCAGTTTTATTCGACCGACCAATGAGGCGAGACCCCAATGAGATTTCAGCATTCTTGTTGGTACTCACGCCTGAACCCTGCAGTTCAAAGTCCCCTGACCACTACCCAATAGCGCTGCTGAGCAGAAACGGAGGGAATAATGATTTGGGAAAAATAAGATAAGCCTCAACAAATATTAACGGATGTCTCACAAGTATGCGAACACCCGATCTTCAAGGGTCCAGGGCATAATTTGGCTCATCTTCTACCCCAGCAGAGTAATTACTACTTCAGATAGATTTATTAAACATGCAGCGAGAAGTCAACTCACCTAGCATTCTAAAAATACACTTAACTGAGAGAACAGTCAGGTCTAAAATGAGTGGAACTGCATCCGTCTGTGACACACACACACACACACACACACACAGAATTAAAAGCTACCCGTGTCTGTGTAAAACAGCCTGGCGGCTGTGTCGAGCTGGGACCGTCCCTGAACAGAAGGTTGCGGTTTACCCTTAAGAAACCAAAAAACAGGGTTTAGCATAGTAGTAAAAACAAGGGGGATGGCAAAGAGCAGGTTTCGAACCTGGTGGAGAGTACAGCTTATTTTGGTGGTAAAACACTGAATAAAAACATTGAGCTATACCAACGGGCGGAAAAAAGAAAACCACAGAACGTCAAAGCTACACAGGGGTGCGTCTGCTCGGCAGCCAAATAACGCAATAACGCGCAGGTGCTAAGCAATCAGTACACGTCCAGCGAGGGTGCCATTTCGGACCAGGTGTCTTGATACACATCAGAAAGAGATTCGCATTTGATCAGGTAACTCTGTGTTAATAATTTACCACCCCACTATTCATACCGCCTGTCAAGTTCAAAACCCGCTTTCCGCCAGTCAACCCCCCCGTAAATTGTCTGCCAAGTTGCCAGTCAATCTCCTCAGTCTCCTAAAATGATAATCCAAGTACAGACCAACGGCGAACATACGGCAGGAAACGCGCGTTAAGTTCTGTATTATCCGGCTTATTCACCATTTTGGCCCATTTGAACGATTTGCGCTTAAAAAAAAACTACATAGGAAGGCCTTACGGGCATTGGATATTTTAGCAATAGCAATAACATAACGTGTTTAACAATAAACACGATATGCGCGAGTAAAACTTGGCCCAGGTTCTCCATCCTTATCAGTGATACGAGACATCACTGAAGTAGTTCTGACTGTACGCATCCTAGCGAGCTCTTGGTACTTTCGACAGCAGGCACGTTTGATGCCGAGTCAATCTAAACTCCTATAGCCGATTCTCCGCACTTACACCGGCATCAACATCAGCTGGTGAAGACTCCTGCCTAGCCATCATCTGTTGCATGCTCTGGCGTCCGTGACAAATAGGCCGGTGCCGCGGCCTGTAAATCAAGGGTGCACACTGTACAACAGTGAAAATTGATAACGACTGCAGCAAAAAACACTGCCACCTGGGAAACGTAGTGCTGGTTTACTTGGAAGACTTGAAAACCAGAAGGGGGTCAGTTCGCATCCAAAGAAGGATATTGCTGTTGTATCCTTGAGCAGGTTGCTTAAAATTAATTGTTTTGCCAAATATTGAGCTGTAAAACGGGATAAAGACGCTAAATTATGAGTTGCTATGCATTAGAGTACACGCTATGTTTTGAGTGCAATCATCACAGGACCATTATATTCCTTATATTATGCTTGGAAACGTCATTAATTTTCGTAGCCGGTGTCTTGCATATGAATCAGTAACCCCTTTACATTTGTCATCTCCGGTGACAGAAAAATATCGCAGATAACATCTGAGCGTATGAGGTTCAAGCACAATAGACGAGGCAGGGCTGATCACACAACGTTTTGAAAGCGTACTCCAAGGAGGCAAAGTTACGTTAGCCACAACTGTGTCAATGTGTGGGCGGGGCAAAAGGAGACCGACGTCTGTAGTCAGCAGGATACATTCCAGGTAGAATAGCTCAGAGTAAGAGGAATTGGTCCAGGTGGTAACACAAAGCTAGTAGTGTGTTACTGGAACGAATGCTTCAATCTGGACGTAGGCATCTGCAGCATAAGGCAAACTATTTAATTTTATATAATAAAAGCAATCCACTAACATACTAACCTCTTGTGTACAAAAAAAAAAAGAAGAAAAAAAACTGGTACTCCGCAGTTAAAACCCCAAAGTGTGTCAGCTTGGCTTTCCCACCCAGGATCAGACTGCAATGCAGCTCTGAAAGCCGTTACACTCCTGGTGGGTGTCAAGTGCAACGTTACCGCGGCAGGCCCTGCCGTTGAACTACAAGACCACATTAGTTGGCAACATTGTGGTGCGCAGTGAAACTGGGAAGTAAAGGCTATTCCCCAGCCATGAGTTTCTAGCAAAAATATTTTTTTACGCGCACGTTTTGCACGCTGCTAGAGAAAGCACTGGAAAATTTTGGCTGTGTTCTGAAGGCAGCCCATCATGGTTTTCTCCAGATTAAACACTTCAATCCCTCCATAACCCATTTTGTAACACTTACATTCACTATCAGTCTCTGATTCAAAAGGGGAAACCAATTTATATATTATTTTTTACACATACAGACACACACTAAAATCGAGCCCATATTAAATCTGTTTATAATATCAAATATACCCGTATAATAAAGACTAAAACCAAAACAAAACCATTCCATATAAGCCACGCCTTCATTGCACTAATATCTTCCCCCATGTTTCTAATTGCGTTTCTTTTGGTTAATAAATTAAAAGCCTACCATACACAGAATAATGCGGGCTCTCCCTCAGGCCGTGCCCTTGAGTACGAAAAGGACTCGAACCCCTTTTCCATCACGAGGACCGCCGATCCATCAGCGTCAAGGCAACCGACGTCAAGAGGACTACGATTGGTACGCAAGCTAAAAATGTTTCTAAAAACTTAAGGTAGTTAAAACTTGTGAGTTTATTGTTTGATTGTGGGCGCTGTGACTGCGGATCTTCGCAAAAATCCGGCGGCAATAGTCGATGTTATTAGCTAGCGAACCGCAAACGCGCTTAGCCGTGTCTGTTCCCTTCCCACCCTTGGCCTCCTTCGCATACGGAGCCATTGCAATGGATTAGCAGCGGACTTGATGGAAAGCGAGGTTTGGAAGACTGCGCCATTGTTATTTCCTAGCGAGATTCCGTAAATTGTCACAAGTAACTTGTGACAATCGGTCAGATACCTAATGGCTGATACTTTATGACAACTACATCATACGCTTAGCTCAAAGGAAAGCAAGCCTAAACGCGTGTCATTATCTCAGCCCGTAATTCAGATGTCAGTGTGACTTTAAGTAAAAAATAAAAACTCTTCACTCAAGACTGCTAAACCTCTGAATGTTAATTATATTATATGTAACGTTCCAAATATTCATACTGCATACTCCAATTCTTAATGATGTATTCTGATACAACTCTTGTGGCAGTATAACGTTTAATTGGAAAGTTACCCTTCAGCGACTACCCAGGGCAATCAAAGAAAAATACACCTGGTGACCCGAAGGGGCGCTATATAGTGCTTATTATTATTAAATCAACTACTGTATTTTAAAATAATATATAAACAATAAACTTGAAGCCTTTATGGCCTATAGATGTTTATTGCTATACATTAACTAACAAATCTCGCCTTAAATGCCCACTCCAACAAGGGCTTCTATTTGCCCCCCTCGAGTAGCACTGCCTCACGTCCGCCATTAGAGAGCGAACGAAACAATACGAGAGAACAGGCAACGGCACC
The DNA here is from genome assembly GCA_025775045.1 of Hiodon tergisus. NCBI lineage: Eukaryota > Metazoa > Chordata > Actinopteri > Hiodontiformes > Hiodontidae > Hiodon > Hiodon tergisus. Next base: position 120,961 of record JAOVYW010000031.1, read on the forward strand.
CTGCCACAACAGAGAGGGGGAGAAATCACAGGCGGGGTAAAATTAACTGCTGTGTCGTAATTAAATTTTACTTAACAGCGCAACGGGAGACTCGCGAGCTTCACTGTATACCCGACCAACACCACCCATAGTTCCTAAAACTTTGGCCAATTAAGCATAAATTGCAATAAAACGTGTCTAGATCTCTTACCGGAGTCGAGCTGGAAACGATATAGCGCCACTTTTGTGCCTTGACATAAATTCTGAAGCGCATGCGTTGAAACGTAGCGACGTTTTCTGCGCGTGGGAGGTGACATGCAACGAGATCCTTTTCCATTTCTCGCCTTTCATTACTGCGCAAGCGCACACTGCTAAGTCGGGTTGCTGCGGTCGGTATTATGCAACCAAGTTGGCCCCAAACATATGCCTACAACTGTATCATTAAGTATCTAAAGTTAAATGTATGTGGTACAGTGATTCGTTTTCTTCTACTGTTCTTACTGATACCACGACTTTGTTCGTATAAAGAACCCCTATACCTGGTCATTAAAAAGGATATTAAATCTCACTTAAAATATAAGTTAACTATGTTAAAATATGTAACGGCTTTTTGTGACTCCTCTCATAATGGTGTCCAAACTTAAATCCCGCAAGACAATCACCAATATAAACCAATGTAGTTTATTTTCCTGAGAAGGGTGACGGGGATTATATCCTTCCTCAATAAAGATTTCCCCATTCTTATTGTGTGTGAGATTCAAAGGGCAACTTCTTCAAAATTATTTATAGAAAACTATAGCGAATCTGGACTAAATTAAGTTTAGACGTACCGAATAGCCTGCAACGGCTGTGTGGTTCAGTAAGCGCGCCAAATACGAATTGAGCACTACAGTCTGTCTTTATGTTTAATGAAGATTGCTTATTGATCTACAGCAAACATGAAACGAGGCTAACAATGTGGAAACTCCTTTCTTGCCATTTTCAAGGTATTCACGCACTTGGTTTACTTTGTTTACTTCTGCAGTATTGATCCATTCATAAACAAACACACGACCGAATCCAATATTCCTTGTCATTTTTTACAAAGACTTGAAGTCGGACATTTTGAATGAGGTATCTGTAATGGAATACTTCAAACAGAACCAGATATTGATATTACAATATCAAATTTGATATCGCTCAGACCTGCATTTGTTTATCATACCAATTGCATGCTTTACAGTGTCTCCGACTACTATCTGCGAATATTTTGTAAACAGCCTTCTATCAGTGCGTTTGCCAAATAAACATAATGTGTTCTAATAGTTTACGAATGGGGCATCACTGTCTTCTCACAGCTAACATCTAATCCCAGATTTGTCTGTCATCTGTTATCAGAAACCTTGCTGGTATATCTAAGAACTAATATACATTTTATGTTAAAAAAATTATTTCGTTGCATTACGAATTTTATGTTTCCACTGTCCATGGTACTGACGTTTAAATCTGCCAATCGAGTACACATTTTACTTTTAAAATATTGAATTTATTGTGTAGAGACACATGTATACTTGTTTATTAAGACTAATATGGGGAACAAATTGGTTAATCTTAAAATTATCTGAAGGCAAAAGATGCCTACGAAGTACGAGATGATGACGTCAACAACTGCTGCAGTGAGACGCTCTGAACTGAAACGCCATTTTGGTCTATTAGACAGAGTGGAGCTGAGAGTATCGTTCCGTTTTCCGTTCGGCACAGTGCTTTTACTCTGTACATTTTTTATTTTATTTTTAAACATCAGTGTGCTGACAAGAGACGAGCCTGTTTTAAGCTAATTCCTTATAATGGCTAATCGAAATCTAAAATCGGTTAATATTCAAAACAATGCATCTTCGCCTAGACCTCAAAGCACAAAGCGCAATTCGGAATCGCCAGTCGATGAACATGGGCCAAATTTGGAGGGGCCGACAACAGCAGCAACGGACCCCGCAGTTGAACCCGGAGTCGGGGAGCCGCTGGAAATGACTCTAGACCTGAAAAGTTTTAGGAGACCCGGAGAAAAGACATTTACCCAGCGTTGTCGGTTGTTTGTAGGCAACCTACCTACAGATTTGACGGAGGAAGATTTCAAGAAGATGTTCGCTAAATATGGCGAGGCCAACGAGGTGTTCATCAACCGGGACCGAGGGTTCGGTTTCATTCGACTGGTAATTGCTTTTTCCGTAGTTTTCACCGAATGTGTGCATTCAATTCCTTACGTATGCGTTTAGTTGTGCATAAGTATATCGTGGTTTTTCTAGCTAGGACTGCACGCGTTTCCTGCTGTTTGGGACGCTAACTGAGATTGATTATTTTTTTCATGGAGGCGCAACAAACTAACTAGGCATATTCAGGTTGCTAGGGGAAGTATTCACCGACTGGAGTGAATACTTTTTAATTTAAATACAGTGCGTAACTGTTTCACTTTTTTTGCTGGCTTTGTTATTGTAAACATGATGGACATGTCGTACCCAGCTTACTGCCACGCGTAATGCATGAAATCAATAGTTTCCAAGATGCGTAGACTAATTGGTCAATCGGATCACAGTGTTGAGGGAAACTACGGTTGATGTTATGACCAATCCTCCGTCCCCTAGCGATCGCCTATAGTTTGCGGTTCCGTAGATTGTTTTTTTCAGTAGAGCAGTTTTCCGTTACGCCACAACCCAAGTGTACTATAGCTGTTTTCTTGCGGAGGGGATGCCATATATTATACTTGATATACCGAAATATTTGCCTTCTCTACTGAGAAGATTGAGGACGCTAAATATTAATGCTCGTGTACAATAATAGTTGTCATCCCAATGTTTCATTTTACCAAATATAATATAGGATATTATAAAATTATTGCCCGGGTGTTATTTTTATTGAGCATTAGTCCGAAATGCCTAGTGGCTGTGACAAAGATGCTTTGTGGGCATTGACTCTTAACCTATGAATGAGTATGAGGTTGGCTTGTGGGCAACAGTGGTGACTTATTGAATAAATTGAGTTGTTTGCAAAATATTGAAGCCATTTGAATGCAACACAAGCAATGCAAGCAATGGAAGAAAGGTATTAATTATTTCTCAGTGTGTGTGCGCGAGTCTCCCACACCTGAAAATTGGGAGTCCTGGAAAAGCACTTGGGTTTACCGTTGGTGCTGCATAATGTTCTTGCATGGGAAGCCCTGAGTGCAAAAACAAACCATATTCAGTTCAACTGCGTCAAATGAAAGTTTTAGATAGCGTGTGACTTGGCACAATCGTAAGATTCAAGTTGGTGTGGTGATTTGTTGCAATTTTCTCACAGAAGCTATCAGTACGACATTACCTGTACAGTCTTCTCAAGATAGCTGGGGCCGCTTCTCTGTATTAGCCCCCCCCCCCCAAGTAGTATATTCTGGGGGAATGAGGTTTATCTTCTAGATCAGAGGAATTTCTGGTCACGTGATTTATTGGGCTGTTGCCACAGAATTGAAAGAACGATGTACCGACGGCTGCTAATACAGCAAATTAACATGAGCGTTATGAAAAACCCACAAAACTTTACAAAATGCATTTCAAGAATCACGTGTACGGATAACATTATGTGTGCGGTTTTTATTTATTTCTTTTAAAAATGTAACAGGCAAGTCTCTTATGAACTTGGTGGGACTTTGATAAAATAGTGTCTTGCGGCGAACCGGACTTGACAGAAACTTTGTTTTCAGGAAACCAGGACACTAGCCGAGATCGCAAAAGCCGAACTCGATGGGACTGTTCTGAGGAATCGTCCGATCCGGATCCGCTTTGCCACCCACGGCTCGGCGCTGACCGTGCGCAACCTCTCCCCAGTGGTGTCCAACGAGCTGCTGGAGCAGGCCTTCTCTCAGTTTGGCCCTGTGGAGAGGGCCATCGTGGTGGTGGATGACCGCGGGAGGCCAACTGGCAAAGGCTTTGTGGAGTTTGCCGCCAAACCCGCCGCCCGCAAAGCCCTGGACCGCTGCTCAGAAGGAGCGTTCTTATTGACCACGTGAGTGGCCGAGGTTCTTTACTCTTTTGTCAAAGGCCTCTTGTGAGATGTAAATCGTGTTGACAGTATGTGGTAATGCACAATTCTTATCAAATCTGGGCAAACGGGGGGGGGGGGGGGGGGGGTGG
>JAOVYW010000031.1:128030-143915 GCA_025775045.1 Hiodon tergisus
TAAAAGTAACATATACTTATTTTTTTTCTGTTCTGAAAATAAGCAATTTTGGCACCAGCCTTAACATTTCTCAAGTTTCGCTGCATATTCTTCGGCCTTGCCTGGATGACATTGGTTCTGACCCAATTAGACCAAAGTGGCCATCCATCTCTACCCAGAGAGCTTTGGGTCACTTTGGTCTGAACGCTCACGGGTTTAGCGTAACGTGTTCTAACGAATGCTTTAACGCCAATGCTGCTAAATCTGGTGATTTGAGTTTGTCTGGAATAATTTCATGTCATGACGCATCGACCTTTCTTTACAGTATGGAATTTAAGCAGTGGCTATCATGCCGATGCAAATTAAGGGCCATCTGAACCACGGGTCATGTGAGTTAAATGACGAACTAGGCTGCTGCTGCTACTTCATCATTTGAACAGTCTGTTCTGCCCCTGCAGACTTAGACAGGTTGTCAATGGATATCTTTCACCTGCACCGGAGTGATTAAAGAGCGCTGATTGGTCCGTCGGTGCTTAAAAATATCTGCCTGCTTGCCTTTGTTTTGGGAGACAGAAGGTAGTTACTAATGACAGTTCAAAATGATATATATGTCCGTTGGCTGACAAACGGGCTTTAAACGGCCACTTGTTTCAACAAACTGGTGCAAGTAGGAATTTACGGCTGTAGAATGCTGACTCGTGTCAAAATGACATGTATGTATGCTGACTCATGTCAAAATGACATGTATGTATGCTGACTCATGTCAAAATGACATGTATGTATGCTGACTCATGTCAAAATGACATGTATGTATGCTGATGCTTCCCCACATCCCTCCTGATGCTTATATTCAGAGATCATGAAGGTCACAAACTTTTAGGAAAAAAAGGTGATTTTTTATTTTTTATTTGGGAAGAACCAGTATTTTGATTGCATAGCTCTAATAGGAACTAAGAAAATAGCCCTTTGATTTAAACTAGCAGTAAAAGCTTCCTAATATAACTGTAAGGTTTTAACAGTCTTATAGACCTGCGGTCATTAGATCTGTCAAACAGATGATGATACAGTTTTACAAAATCTTCCCGTGCTCCCCACCCAGGCTCTCCTCAAGAAGGAGAGTAGAGTCGAAGCTATGATCTGAAATGCATTAACGATTCCAAATTGGACAGGGGGAAAAAATTAGGTGAGTCTGAATAATGCTTTAAACAAAAACAAATTAAATGAAAAAATGGCAACTGAAAACCAGTTAGGGGTCAAATTAAGTCATGGAAGAGAAAATGGCTGTCACAGGAAACAAGAAGTCCGTCTAGTGGTACCCGAAGTACGGCACGGACGATTATATTAGCTGACCACCAAGCAGCAATATGGCCTAGTCACTAACGGGAGACTGACTGCCAGCCAAATGCTTAATTTGTTCACGCTGACAGGATAAAGCCATTTAAAGTCTATGATATCTTGAATTAAGTGTGTAAAATAGTCATCCACGTTCAGTTTAAATGGAAGCTCTGCTTTTCCAGGCTTAATCGAGCTCCCTCTACCCCACCATGTGGAACAAACCTTGTTTACCAGAACAAGCAGGGATTTGTGGTTCTTTTTATTAGTATACTACTCTGGGGCACATCATCTTCAGCAGGTGGCCAGTGGAAGACAAAATGTGTCTCAAAAAGTCAAGTCGCCGTGGTGATCCCTTCCCTGGTGGTGGGGGGTGGTGATCCCGCCCCTCATATGACTTGTCCCATGAGGTCTTTACAAGTGAAGGACCTGCAACGTTGTTCTACTACAGAATTAACTGGGAAGTATTTTGCAAAACATGCTTCACCAAAGCTTCACATGCTGCTCATATCTTTTAATTTGTAGTGGATATATATTTGTGTTTATGTATGTTCGCTCTGGACATGGCACAAAAAAGGACATGGCAATTAAAAGCTCTTAAATCCCTCATGCAGGCATGGCACGTATATATAATGAAGCGCTAGTCCGTACGCTGTTATAAAAATGAGTCATTCCTGGAGATTTAGTCGAGAGTTGAGTGCTCCGGAGAGGAGGATAAGCTTTGACTCATGATCCTTAAGCCATGTAATATTCTCAGTTGAAACAACAATCCGTTCCCAAGTGGGGCAAAACTACGGCAGTAATCAAAACAAATGTGTGTTTTTTGTTTTTTTAGCAAACTTGCCCCCTCCGTCCCCCACTTAACATCTGCTTTAAGCTAAATTGAGCTTGAGTGATTTTCTGTGTATGACTAATACATTTCAAATGTAAATAAGAAATTAAATTGAATGTTTTAGTAAAGCCACGCTTACTGCTGACTAGTGGGTTACGCCTGTTTGGACAAATGTCTGACTGAGTTAAATTACCTGTCTGAGGAATATAAGTAAGTATTTGTATATGAAGTTAAGCTCACAATAAACTGCAGCTGTGTCATTAAAATCCTTGGCTGAGTGACTTCTGGGACAAGGGGAAAAAATACCCACTTGACTCTGCTGTCTAATAACTGAACCCTTTGTAAACCAGGTCCCAGGTAAACCATATTACGACTGATCTCTAAGGCTCTGCGTGTTTTCTCAGAAGAAAAGCGAAGTGTCGCGCTCAAGATGGCGGTGGTAAATTAACGACGGCGTTAACGCCCTGTGAATGAGGCGCTTTGTAGGTCGTTCCCGGGTGCACGTATAAAATATTTTTAGCCCCACTTAAAAAAATTCTGCTTTGTTTACACAGTGGATTTATTTGGTGGTATTTTCTTCCTACACGTCTGCATTCGTCTATAGAGCAAATGGGAACCTCTCTTTTAAACGCAGGTTGAACTCCTCTCCGTTTAGGCTGATGGGATTGAGAGATGAGTGTAATACTCTGTGTGACCGTATTGCAATACGTCAGTTAGGCCAAATACATGCTGTTTATTTTTATAACTGCTTTCACATCGACTGCCACGTTGAAGACCGTGTGTGTGTGTGTGTGTGTGTGTGTGTGTGGAGCGCACAGCTGATATTGTTCTATAAGCTGTACATTAAATTTATATTGAGTCTAGTTTACTGCACTGTGTGTTGGCTTAGCAACCTTTTTAATCATTTCTGGTATTGGCTAACCTATGTTTTAGTGTGCAGACTTCAAGTGCTGCTTTTGTAACGTGGAGCATGTTTATGGTGGTTTTTTTTGATTGATAACCTGCTTTTCTCCTCTTTTTTTCCATTGTGTGTGGAAAGATCCTAGAAGCAGAGGACCTGCTGGAAATGCTCTAGAAAACCACTTTTCTAAAACTGGAGATATTATAAAAAATTTTTTAGTTTTAGGCACTCTAGAGTAAGTACTTAAATGACCCCCACCCCTAGTAAAAAAAAAAATAATAAAATAGGTTGTTGGGGTTGTCATTATGATTTTATCACAACCACACTAATCAGTTTTATCTGTTATTTAATTTTTTAACATGACGTTCAGTGGGATTTCTTTGTGACAGATTTGGTGAGTTTTGATGGCCATTCATACGTTTACATTATATTTTAGTCATTTAGCAGACACGCTAATCCTGATAAGTGTAAAGGCCCAACATGCGGTTTTAGATACCGAGCTACATTGTCCCATTGTGCTGCTGGAAGGTGCATAGGTTAGTACTGCTAAGGAGATTACAGCGTACACATCACAAATAAAAAACACACAGCTGGTATAACCATCCATATTGAAACAATCACATGTAGAGGGTAGTTGTCGATGTCTGTCCCGCATTTAAATATCATCGTCACGCGACGGGCTCCGTAGAACTCCGGATATCTTGACAGAGGAATATTGGCAGGGGGGTTAGACGCGGCGTGCAACATCTGGAAGGATGGGCGGGTCTCTCAGGCCAGTAGACTAATGATAATGACGTTCTCTGCATGAAACATACAGGCACCCTTTAATGAAATGTATTAGATTTATTTAATGTGAATTGAAATCAGTCAAAAAATATATGACGAGGTTGGGGGAAAAAAACATTTGGCCTGAAAATTGACAGAAAATTTCTTTAAAGGTATGTACATTTTTGCTGAATAATAATTTTAAGTTTCCTTTTGTAAGTATGGAGAACATACTTTAACGAGTAGAGTTACTGGCTTTCATTTCATTTTTTGGTTTCCAAATTTAGACTTAATACCTGAATTTGCACTAGTCACACTTTTTTTCATTTTTCAACAAATTACTTCGGACAGGTGTTTTTATGCCGTTACACCAACATTTAAATATTGTTTGATCCCCCATAATTGTAATTTAAAAGGCTCTAGAATGGACTCCTAAAGTTGAATTGAAGAGCTGGGAATTGGCTCTCTCTAATTTGAGATCTCTGAGTGAAACAGATTTGATATAATTTTTGAAGAGCATTTTTGGGCCTTCGCTGCGGGCGGCTACTACCGTTTTCGCGTAGCGTTCTCTGCAACCAGATGTTTCACCTGCAGCTGGATTTCAGTTCGGATTTCAAGCTTACTACTTTGCTTCCTAGCTTGTGTAGGACGAATGACATACTTTACGGTTCTAACCTTCGATCCAAGAGAAGTTTTCGCCTTCCTGAGACACCAAAATGCTTTTTTCTTTTTTTCTCCCCCTTTTTGATCAAATCGGAAGCGTTTTCTTGACTAATAACGAGCTGCCTCGCAAGGAACATAACATAACAGAAGGAACAGTTTTTTTTTTTTTTAAGGTTACGAGGGTATACTCTAATCAGTAGCGCCCTTTCATATTCAAATGCCTACATTAAATACAGCAAGGGCGATTTTATTGTGTGATTGGTCCAAATGGTTCATGTACTTAACAGCATGCATTTTACCAGGCATTGCAGAATTCTTTTTCTTTCTTTTTTTTTTGCAAGTCTGAGCAATCCCTGTCACTTTAGCTACCACCGCTGTCCAATGGGTTCCTGAGGACAAAATGGAATCTGAAGGACCATTAATTTCAGAGTGTATATTGTCCACTTCATCCTAAATTTACTCTAAATGGTTCTGATCGAGCCAAGTATTCACGGTCCACTTTTCTTTACTTTTTTATTTTGTCGCCTATTGCGACTGTTACTTGGTTTGCAGTTCTACCTGTTGCCCCCATGTTGCCCGTAGATATATTGGCACAAGGTGTCGGCTGAAAACCCTGAAATGACCAACGGGCAACTGAGGATCTGTACCTCTGTCCACTGGGCCTGGTCAACTCCACCCCACGGCCCGTTGACAAACCTATGATGTCATAACGTCTACGGGCGTTCTCTAGGACCCAGAACCAGATGCATGCGCTTACAACCAATGACAAAAAATGTAGTTTTTGTTCAAGTGCATAATTGATCATTCTGTATTTTAATGAAGAAAAAGGAAAATGACGCACTCTCCCTGATTTCAAGATAATGTAGAGTATGCTGCCGCAGTCCAATCTGGAGCAGCGCCTTAATCTTGGAAATGCACAGTAAGCCTGTGTTTTTGTGAGAGTGGGAGAATGGTGCGTGTTCATGAGAGACGAGGAGAGAGAGAGAGCTTCGATGAGCAAGAGAGAGACGTTCATATGTTGGTTTACATACTCTTGTGCTTGTGAATTAATCAAGAGTTTTTGAGTAAAAACAAAGGTAAGTTTATTTATTTTATTACCCCCCCCCCCACACACACACACACACACTGACCTATTTTTCTGAAAAGGTTTCTGAAATGCAAGCATGTTCATTAACTTGATCTATACTTTACGTTACTGATGTACACTGTGATGTCAATAGCCTTGCTTTGAATTGTCAATATTTATTCCAGTTACTAGAATATATATTTTATTACATTCAAGTGTAGTGCACTTAAATTGGCAACAAGCAACTTGATTTTACAATTAAGTGTCAGAATGACAAGAATAAGTTGGCCAAGTTCCAAGCTCTGATCATCAGTTTATTTATTCATGGATGTATTCTTTTTACGTTAAAGCTTTGTTAGACACAGAAAAACTACTTGGTGCATACATTTTAACCTGATCAGACCGTAAAGGTGCTGACATATAACTCAAATCTGGATCATGTCTTCTCTGGGTGGATTTGAGAAGCCCAGTCATATCTCCACATCCTCCCCGTGTCCGGTAGCAGATTCCTAATTGGGTGGAAAGTGTAAATTGCTTTTCCATATTCATGGAGAAAAATAATCTTTGGAAAAAAGGTATTGTTCCACGTTAATTACCGTTTATAAAATATAGGTGTACATCTTTCCCGTTTATAAAAACCAGGTGAGGTGATGAATTGATGAAGTATCCTTTTCTTGTTATAAATGCAGTTTGTCAATCATTGCCGACATTGTATAGTCCAGTACATCTTATTATATCTTAGGCTACTGTCGTGTCTTATGTGTCATTCTAGAACAGTCTGTGATGTTTGTTTCCGTGATATTTTGTTTTTGTTATGGAGTATTTGCTATTTAAGATTCATTGTTTTGTGTGTTACTCTTGAAATTCTGTTTCTCGTCTGATGTTCTGGTTATTTACGCAGACTTCTTCAGTGACACTGCAAAATTATTTTATTTAGACATGTAGTGTTAAATGTAGTGTTTTTGTCTACACGTATCTGATGTTCATCCTACCTAATGAACCTAAGGCTACCATGAATGCTAGAGGCAACGCATTGATGCTTAACACTTTTATGCTAGAATAACAGTGTGTACTCGCATGACGAGAGACGGAAGCCGGGTGTGCCTAAAACTGAATCAAGAGACCATAATGTACTGGAACTTGAAGCTTTTTCAAATTTAATCTTATTTGCCAACACCTTTGACTATCTCACGTGATTCATATTATACTTATATGTATGTATGTATGTATAGTGTTTTCACTAAGTAATTCATCATTTTAAACAATAATTCCAAAAATTCTACATTGAGTGTTTTAAAAGAATTTACAGGCGTGACAATTCAACTCCATTGTAGATTAATCGTCAGAATGGAAGGGGATGTAATTAATTGGCATAATGACGCATACCTGAACAAATGACGGATGTATGTATGTATGACTGATCCGATCCCTCGCTCCAATGGCTGTACTTGCTGTATGAAAATGACTCATTTGCATTGCCTTGCTTTGAACCACTCACACACACACACACGGGCCAACGCATAAATTCACATCGGAGTGTGAACAATGTGTCAGCCAGGTGCATGTCAATTTCGGCTGTTCTTATTTATGACATTGGTGTTACAAAGCATCAGTCAAAGGGCATCTATAGATGTGTAGCGCTGAGCAACATGCATTTAAATACTCGCCATTATGAATACATGTAGTATAATGGGTATAAATGGTCTCCGTGGACACACATTTGACTATAGTGTCTTAAAAAATGACAGTAATTGATTCTGTTGGAGTTTATTTAAAATGACCATCTCTGACCTTTTGGTAAAGTTTTCTGGGGAAGAGGGCTGGGATTCGCTTTTCTTTTTTACTTTTTGTTGCATTCATCTCACCTGTTGCAGTCATCTCTGGCTCATAATTAACTGGCGGAAGTTCACTAACTTACTACGGTATACTTCTGTACGATTACTATGGCATGTTCTACAACGTGTTCTTGGTGTATGTGTTTCGCGTAGTATTCAACAATAACAAACTAAATCATTCCAGAGGATTGTACTATTTTCACAGTAGAGTCTCGGTGTTATGTCTCATTATTACGAATATTCTAGTGATTGGCACTCAAGTTATTCAATCTGTGGGTATCGTTCAAAATGATATCTTTTAACTTAGTCTAATTTTATTTGAAATGCACCCAGACACACACCCCCACTCCAAGGGACTCGCGCACTCACTTTTTGTTCCACGTTTTGGATGCTAGGTGATCAGCTGGTGACATACATTATCTTAAGACTCTAGCATTGCACTCAGTGGTGAATATATACAATTCAGTGCAGTATTTCAATACACCAAAAAACATCTATAACTGATAGCTAAAAGTAGCTAAACCTGCTTTGATTGGTAGGGCAATTTCCCCCTCCACCCCCCACCCACGGTGGACTTCTTGCTAATTAATATAAAACATTATCTACATTGTAACATCATACTGGTCAATACAAGTTCCGCTATATTTGATAGAACATGAATACGTTATTTATGATCTGTGATTTAGCTTTATTTTTTCTCTTTCAGTGAAATTGATTTCTAATTTTATTTTTATTTTTAAATGAACGATATCAATGCAGGCTTTTTCAGATTGGTGCCCAACACTAGAATATTCCCAGAGTGTAACTTTTGTCTGTGAGGTTGACCCGTGCCAAAATCTTTTCGTTTCCAGAGAGAACAGGATATGAGAATGGGGGAAATGGGTCCTCGTGGAACGATAAATATGGGAGGTAGGGTCATAACGAGCCCTTTTAAACGGTGGACCAGCTGTGTGGGGCTCCTGGCGCACCCGGCGCCCCGACCAATTTGGGACTGCACATTACCTGCGCGTCCTGTTCTGTGGATCTGTGTGTGTCCTCCTCAAACAACTCTCAGTGCGCGACCCTACCTGTGGGCTTACGGTCGGCCCGGAACGCGGGGAATTCGCCCCCATTTCTCCTCTCAGCGTGTGTCCGCCTTAACCCCCACTGTGCTGGAAACGACTCCATCTTTCAGTGTCTGGACAGCCTGGCCTGGGATTATTTTTGTGAAAGGGATGAGGTCTTGCATAATGTGGATTATACCGAAACCCCGTTTGAGAGATGTGTGCTGTGTCTGTGGTTTTGTAACACTGTTGCCCTGTTCAACGCCTGCTGCTTGATGTCTGCATGCATGAGTGCGTATGCGAGTTTTGTGAGACTGGGCCACATTCACACGGGCATAGTTTCGCTTTATGTCACAGACCAAGTGTGCAGTGTAAACTGGGATATCTTTTTTTTCCATCTTTTTTTGCAGCCTCTGCTGAGCTGCTTTATTTAGTAGTTTTATCCAGAATGTATCTGGAATTGATTTATTACTTAAAAATGCATTTTAAATCTAATCAGAGGTCGTTTTATTTGGGATGTGTTGTCATTTCCCTTGCTCAGTGTTAGTGACCATACTTACTCATACTCATATTATAATCTATATTGTTTTATGTAAATCAAAAAGCTGGTCTAAATGGGCAAATTTGTGATTTATAGTGATTTATTTGCATAGTTTTACTTTGTTTTCATAACATTATTTTCCCTTATCCTGAGCCTACAGTTTTAAACCATCTACATCTACTGTTTGGCTTTACTGAAGCAATATTTGGCAATTTAGACAAAATGAGACTTTTTATCTCCTCCTCCGCCCTGTTGTTGTTCTGAGCAGGTGGGATCAACTTTTCTCCGAGTCGCACTATATGTTTTACCCAGCCATAGTTGTATACTGTCCAGAACCCCACCAGTCGTATTCAAGCCTTTCACCTCATTCTGTAGATGGCCAAGCCGGTCACATCCATCAGCGTCCGTTTCAATGCCTGGCTGTTACCTGCTGCACTCTTCAGCTAATCAACCAGTTACTGCTCCATCACAGTCTTAACAAGGTGGCGTTCCGCCTGTCCCCAGTCGAGGTACAGTTGTCCAGGACTGTGAGACGGGGTCTGCGTTAGGCATGGAGAGAGTTCCGTAGTCACCTGGAGGGCCGATCCTCAGATCCTTCGGTGGGGTCCCGTTAAAATGCAGCGACGCAGCAAACGCATTAGATCGGATCCACTTGTGCAGAGGTCCTCGTGCTAGCATGGTTCCTTTGTAACTGTGGCATGTGGTGACTGGACCAGAGTGGGAAGGAAAAACAATGCCACAGATCCACACGTTACGTCGGGTCGGGTCGGGTCGGGTCTGTGCATTTCTGCTTCTGCTCACACTTACGTTAACCATACTAATTATGGAGCGTTTTTCCAACATGTATTTATGTGTTCACATGCCGCTTTACATGTGTTTGTCAGTCCATGTGAGATACATATTTTATATATAAATATATATATATTAAAAAAGTGGATTTAAACTTGTAAGCATTTTACCCCTGACTTATTTAACAGTGCGTGAATTTTACCATAAGAAACCTGCTGCCATTCATCACGCGTGTAGTCATTGGTTGCCACTCTTGGCAAATGACCTTGTGATGGTGTGTGAGGGGGCATTACAAGCAGTTGAAAGACGTTTTATTCTCATGAGCCGTGCTCCGAGGTAATGTGCAGTCCCAAAGCTTGACCAATGAACCACGCGTTGTTCTTTCACTGCAAACCGCGTTGACAAGGAGCGAGCCCCACGCAGCTCATCCCAGCTTGCTCCATTCTGTGATGACAGTCCTGCTATTCAGCTCAGCCTGCAACCCACCCAGAACCGCCTGTGTAAAACCAAAATCCAACCCCACCCCACCCCCTCCTCCAACACTGTTTTGCGTAGATGCGTATAACGCAGCTGCCTCTGGTGGCAGCCAGGGGCCTCAAATGATGGGCATGAACATGACCGGCCGCGGCGGAGCCCTGGGGCCCGAGGGAACGGTGACCATGGGAACGCCAATGATGCCCGATAATGGAGTCATGGTAAAGTATTCATGCATAGTTTTTCTTTACTTTACACCTCATTACCCGCGCAGTGCCGCGCCAGAGTTCTGCTTCTTTTGCATCTAAGTACGTCAGGCGTCAGGTAGACGAGCTATGGAATGTAACTGCATGATGAGAACACCGCCGTAAAAAACTGGCATATAGTGAAGTGCTGGCATATACTGCCCTGTGTGATTTGTACACTAAAGTACTTACATGCAAAAATGTAGTAACTGTCCGATCTCAGAGGAGTACTCGTAGTTGGTGTAATGGGGCTGAGTTTTCTCATGGCATCCAGCCACTGGGTGTAACATCAGTGTGTGTGGCATAACGACCGGTTAACGCAGCAATCATTAGTTTGGTTGTTCCGAGAAGTTTGCAAGGGACCACAGAAACGTCCTGAAATAGCTATCCATCCCAATGGCTTCCACTTCCTGCTCACCCCTTATTTGCAGTATAAATTATTTGGGAAAATTAAACTAGGCACATTCGTAAAATCTCAGAAATAGTTTTAGGTAAAGTGTTTGTGTGGGAAACTACTTAACTTGCTTAAATTTTCTCCTAGAGCAACTAATGCAAGCAGCTCTCTTTTAAAAGTTCTCTTTTCCTTTTGCATTCATGCCTAATTTTGAAATGAAGGATTTTTGTTTTGGAGTACAAAGATAAAGATTCTCTTCGTCTTCTAAAACCCTACAGACCAATGTTTCATAGCAAGTCTGATCATTTTTAGAGAAGGCTGTTTAATCTTCCGCATGTGGTTTAGCACAGTAGTTTGACTGCAGTGTTTGCAAAATGTAAAAACATCCAGTTTAGTCAGTTTTAAAACTAGTTTAATCGCTAGAACCTAAAATGTGAGAGAAGTCGGATAGGCCCGGGGCTCCCAATCCTGGTTCCATGGGACTTAATTTGGGTCCTTTGTTCCGTCTGACAGTTCCATCAGCGCTGCCGTTAGTGGGTATTTAAGGAGAGACTCAAAGCCTCCTAGATAATATAGGTTTGCCACGATCAGGAGAAGGATTTCTCACCCCTGTGTAGGCCGTTCCCTGGTATACCGAGGATTCTGCACTGAGCACATGTTGTACAACTATGCTGAAGTCTATTTAAAAAGTCAAGTAACGTCTGCACCCAGTGGCGTGAGGAGATGTCAGAAAGGTTGGATTAGAGAGGCTCTTTCTGAATTCCCCCATTCATTATAGCCTTTATAACACTGTGGCTAAAATTAAATACAGAACAGAATTTATGTTTAGAATCAAGTGGCTTTAAATGCGGTAAGATTTTATCAAAGGCCTTTCTGACACCTCTTCTCTGCTTTCAGGGTATTCTTTGATCTGAATAGAAAAAGCAAATCAATGCTCCCTCATTCACTAAGGCTGCTTACAGCCAGCCCCGGAAACGTGTTCAAAACCACCGTTAACTAATTAGGGCAAAATTTGTGGGTTTAATTAAAAAAAAAAAAAAAAAACATACATCTTTTACGTTACTGTAGTTTCAGGTGTTTTTTCCCTGTGTTTCCCCACCGCCCTCCCACAATTCCTTTTTTTTTTTTTTTTTAAGGAAAAGATACGTTTTGTCACATCTAGAGCCGTAGTGAATGGGGTGGCTATATGGGTGGGACGTGGATGGTGAGAAGATTCCAACGGAACCCACAGGACTCCAATATTAATGGGCGTTTAAAATCTAAAATAGAGTGTTGAGTGAGATCAGTTGGGCGTAGCGACAAGAACGTGCAGACATGGACGCTAAGTTCTTAATTCCCATTTCCTGCTACAGAATTTAGTCCATTTTGTTTTAAATTCCCATAATGCTGACAATAGTTTTGTGGGTCCTTTGGCTTGCGTGAAAGATCTCGCCTTCCAGTCACTGTGTAGTGTAAAACTCTTCAGCCCATCAGCCATATGAAGGTCACTAATTAAATCACTCCTTTTTTTTGTTTTGTTTTTTTTCTCCTCCAATGTTTGATCCTGGTTCTCCTGGGGACTCTTCTGGCTCCCACCCTTTCAACACCTACATTTGGATCATTCTGTGGGGGATGCTTTTCAAATTTATTAATTGCGAACTCATCGTCTTACTGCATGGTTATCCATCCTCACGCTGTAAAACAAAACCGTGTAGCGCAATGACCGGTTCCCCCAGGCCGGTGGTCCCTCGCAGATGGGTTCCCCCATGGGCAGTCGGCCTGGAGCGGAGGCCCCACAGCCGCCGCCGCCGCCGCAGCAGCAGCAGCAGCAGCAGCAGCAGCAGCAGCAGCAGCAGCAGCAGCAGCCGCCCCTGGTGGGGGCGGGTCTGATGGGGGGAGCGGGTGGGCCTGGTGGGTTTGGAAGAGGGAACCAAGGCGGAGGCTTTGATGGGCCCAACAACAAACGTAGACGATACTGAGCTTGTGACAACAGGCTCTTTCTCAGTATTTCTACTGTTTAAAAAAACAAAACGGGCACCTTTTCCCAGTCTTATGTTTGATGTTAGTTTTCTCATTTCTTTACAATTTTAGCTTTCTTTATGTGCCTAATTTTAATTAAAAACAAAAAAAACACGGTGAGCTAACCTTTGTAGTCAAGTGTAGCAACGAATGGGCAGTCAAGGTTCCAAAAATAAAATTAAAAATGCTTTAATAAAACCCCAATTCCTCCTTTGGCAAAAGATCTTATTGCCGTATATAGTCATAGTTGACGGAGTGGGAAATAACTTTTTTTTCCTGAAAAAAGATTTACTCACAGAACCTAAAACAGGAGAATTTGGTGGGGGGCATCAACTGTGAGTCATCATCCACTCTAGATGTAGATTCTTCTTGCCTTGGCAGTTGCACAGATTGCTTCTTAACGTCCATATTTTTGTCTTCTGAAACTTAAGGCGTCAAATGTTATGTGAATGAGAATTTATATTAGAGTAGGCTTTAGTGTTCCAGTGTAAAATTGCATGCAACTCTTCACTTGTACAATCTGATGACGGTTTTAAGTTTATCGGTGGAATGTCCTCCAGCACTCTGTTCTAGAATTTCAGTGGTTGTAATAAAACAGTTTTGAAATTCTAGCTGTGTGCAGTAATACCTGAAGGTTCTAAATACTTTTACAGCTCTGTCAGTTTTCATGCTTCTAACCAATCTTGTGGTATTGGTGAGTTATTCTGAAGTCTCCACCATCATTGGGGGGTGGGGGGGGGTTGTTATGTTAAGGTTTTTTCCATTAGCATTGATCAAATAATAACTGCTATATTTCTTAGCTTTCATTGTTTCTTTCCTTCAAGCAAATGAACAAATGTAAAATATCTGGTTTAAATAGCAATCTCTTATAAAGCTGGAAAAAGTGTATTTCGGGTGTTCTCTTTTAAAGTTTGAAAACAACTTCACTGAATTTGAGTTTTAGCACCTGTAGTATATTATTATTTGATTTGTGTTTTAGAATTTTAATCGTTGATCAGATAAATTTGGAGATGATAAAAATTTGAGAGATGATCAATCTACTAATGTTGCTAGAAATTAGTCATGTAAATTTTATCGAAAGGATTTAGTTTTTGACTTGATTTTCCTAATCCATTTTGTCTCCTAATTTTCATATTTAAAAAAAAAAAGTATTCAAAAAATATCACCAACAAAACCAATACTTTTTCTTAAATCTGAACTTTAAAAAGAACATGGTTATCCACTAATTAAGATATTCTAAGTGTGTGTGTGTGTGTGTGTGTGTGTGTGTGTGTGTGTGTGTGTTACTGTCTTGTTGCAGTAAAGACAATTCTGTATAAATGTGAAATACTCGAGGCATGCAAACTGCTGTTAACATGCTTAGCAGACACTTTTAAATGAAAACTGTTCGGATTTAATATAACTGATGCTGATTGGACCAAAATGTAAGAATGGGTTTTAGTGATTCATTAACCTTCCTTGTCTTCTCAGCAGCACAGCAATCTATACTTTTAGGTAAACTAAGTGACCTGATATTATAGCACAATATGTCTTGCTAAAGGGCTAAGATCAACTTATTCGGTCTTGGAATGCCTTCCAGCTTGCGGATAGACTGTAGCAGGCCGCCTTTATGCCTGTGCCGGATCTCTGGTCAGTTGGCTGCTGGTTGGATCCCCTTAGGAAAGCTGTCCATGGCTGAAACGTACCATACAACTCAATGTATGCGAAGTGAGGCAGCTTTGGTGCTATTTTTCCACACTGATGCTCATCCCCAATCCCAGTAAAACCAGCATGAATTTAGATTAGTGTGATCTCTACTACATTCCGTCTCGTAGAGCCTCAGAATTCTATGCCATGCGTTGGGTCTCGGCTAGTTAGATTACTGAAAATCAGGAAGTATTTCGGTTTCACATTGGTAGAAAATGAGGAATTTGAAAATTGCCTAACTTTTGTGTGTGGAGAATGAAGGTTCCTCATGGATCCATACACGGACCCCCTCTCTTGCTGGTTTAATCGATCGTCATTTTGACCTTGGCCATGGTTCGCACCATATTCTAGCCTTCTAATATATTTCTTTAAGTATTTAGTAATTATACATAGTTTTACTTAATTGTTTTGGGTTGCCGAAAAAACTTATGTAATAGAGACTCACTTTTGGACACTTTTTTTTTTGGCATTTGGTTTCGCCGATTGTAATACTCGATTACTACTAATACTAATGTTAACATCAGTGTTTTCAAAGTTTGTTAACTTCAGAAAACTTTGGGCTAAGTGGACTTGTACCTGATTGGACAACACATGTAATTGGGTATTATGATAAAATTGTATTTTAAACGTGGCTTAAGTAGGGTTGCCTGTTAGAAACCATACTAAATGCTGCTGTGTAGCTTTAAGGGTGTAACCCACATGCGGTTGGAACATCTCAGTGTTTCCTGCCTTGACGATTTTCGTGAAATATAAATTACAGTGCAGCCATTCAAAATCACGCTTTGGAGCGGTGTCCCTCCAATAGCTACCATATCATCCTGTTCTTTCCTGCCTGGAGTGGTCATATTTCTTTACAGGAGTGGGACATACACACACAAACGTACGTTTTGTTTACTTATTCCCCGGAGGAGAATAAAATCGATGCGTTTCAACCAGTGCCTTGGTTTTAACTTTTCTGTGCTATACCTTCTTCCGGGTAATACTTTGAAAGGTATTTCAATTTGCAGTCTGCAGTTTTTACTAGTAGTGTAAACTGCAGTCCTTCTGTGCATATACTATGTGGGCTTTTATCATATTCATTTACTCATGTCGCCGTACTAGCATAAATGGTGTTCCAGTACAGCATAACTTGTGGGACTTGGTCTTGCTGCAAACAATGAATCAAACTTTGTTATAGAGCATTTTTACTAATAGAATTTATCACAAGACGCTGGAACAGCAGAGGGAATTTAAAAAAACAGAAAACCCAGTGCCAAACTGGAAACACTGGAAAATGATTCGCTGAGCCGAGAGACAGTGCAGAGAAGTCCTGGACAATGGCATAATAGCAGACACATATAGA
>JAOVYW010000031.1:186417-197957 GCA_025775045.1 Hiodon tergisus
CTTGCATACACGTGGCACGAGTCACACTCATTGCCAAACCATGAATCAACTGGAGATGCTGTATCACAAGCCTCTATTAAATCTGCTTGGGATACTGGCAAGAATATTCAAGTAAAGCGACATGGCCACAAGGAAAGGAGGAAAGGTCACAGTCAAACAGTTAGTGTTTGGTGTGGGTCATTGTATTTTTTATTTTACTGTCTTTACGTTTGATCGTAATCGAGTCTGTAAACTGCAAAAGCCAATGTAACCAGAGCTTTTATTAAAGTAATTTTTTATGTCTGACCTTTCAACTTGACTTCTGTGTACGTTTGCCTTAGCATGTATAACAGGTGAGAAGGTAATGGCTTCTGCAGCGCTGCCGTTACCAAGAGCAAATTCATGTCCAATTAAACCAGCTCTGTAACCAGAAGCTCTGCCCTGACTAACTGCTCTAGAAAGAGTTCATATCGATTCTATTTTTGCTTGAGAAATGTTGAAATTCTGCCGACGAAGCACAGTATTTTAATTATCCTTTCAACTACCTCTTTAGAAGTCAGATAATTAGCTGCTCAATCATGCTGTTCATTAAGGTTGTTACAGGAAAAAAAAAAAAGGTTAATTGGCTGGCGCTGCAGAGGGCTGGCATCTGGCAAGGATCCACTCAGTTTAGACTGGCTACACGCCAACCCTAGACAGCAACACTCACCTTTGACCTCTGCGTAGGTGGAGTGACTGCACTGTTGCTCAGCTGACAACTCTTCTGTCATATTCCAGGCACGCCCATCCTCTACTTGTTTGTAGTAGAATGAGCTACCTGACCCATTCACACTTTTTTTCACCACCCAGTGACTAGTGTAGTGTGCACAATCGCGGTCCCAGTGACTAACACACCTAAGTGTGGTGGTCCCAGGGACTAACATTAACTACAAAAAGCAAGTTACCACACCAAAGAGGGCCCAAGTGATTAACATTAACAACAAAAATGAGTGCAACGGAAGGCCACCGGGGAAGATTAGACACTTCACAACTTTTATTTACACCAGCCATTCCAAGTGTAAAATAGAAACTTTATTCAAGGAAATGCTTACAAACAGGCATTTCTCTGTACATACTCTTTTAAATAGTTCCCAAAAATTCACTATTTACATGTGTACAGCATATTCAAAATATTTCTGTAGCACCTTTTTAAAGTTTATAAAGAAACGAGTATGGCAAAGATTTGGTCCCTGGGAAACGGACTGGGAGTTTAGAAATGTTTGGCAACTAATATACAGGTGTAACAAAGGCAGGCGGACAGGCAGGCAGGCAGGCAGGCAGACAGACAGACAGGCCCAGGATGCTAGGCTCTCCGCTGCCTGTAACAGCAGTACCCTAGCCTGGGGACACATTCTGTTGTAGCGAAACTTCCTGCCACATTCCATTCAGTGGTCTACACATTAAATAAAATGACCATTTATGCTAAAGAGACCCAGGCGAATGTCTCACATCAAATGTGAACGTTTCCTGAGACACTCAACTTCTGATGACCACGCAAGGTAAAATTAAAACTGACAACTTTGTAGAGGACTACAGAATCCATTTTTAAAAAGAACCCATAACATATGGAATCCATTATAAAGGAGTTCTATTTGGTCAAGTTTGAAAAAAAGAAAAAAAAAGGTTTCACCGACATCCAGTGTGGGGAAAAGTTCTTTCCAGATCTGAAAGACAGACTTTGGCTCCTTTTCTGTGCGACCCGAACCGTCTGCCCCCTTTATTAACCAGCATCATCCACAGGATCAGCCAGAGGAATCAGCTCAGTGAAGACAGATTCCTAAACGAGAAGACGGTCTCCTCCGCAGCCTTTACCACGCCGGTGAGTGGAGTTTTTTTGTTGTCCTCAGCGAACAAGGTCACGGAGCAGCGTTCTGAAAGGGACTTCTGTACCGGGTGGACTGGAGCCCCAACCATTTCACCGCCAAGGCTTACCGTTACCGGGCGGGGGACGCGGAAGACCAAAGGTCCTTGTAACAGCTCTAAAGGTTGCCGCCTCCTCGTTAATCATCTTTGGGGCAGAAGGACTACCCAGTAAACGGAGACCACAAGGGTCGCAGTAACGCCCCCCCCCCCCCAACAGGTCAGGAGCTGCTCTGCCACGCCTCCTCTTCTCCAGCGGCGCTTGGGGCTCCAAGTGGCTGTAAAGACTATTTAACCCCACCACAGGAGTTCTGCATCTGCATTGGGCCTTTGCCACTGCGTCAGTGCCTGGCTGGCTGTGTGTGCGCGCCTTTGTGCGTTTGTCCCCGACGTCACTGCCCTCCCAGAAATGGCAGGTGTCTCCGTGGCTGGGCGAACCGCCGTCCGGACCAGACCCTCACATCCCGTCCAAATGATTGGCATTGTCAGCGCGCGTGTGGATCTCCTCCAGGAACCCCTCAAGCTGCTCGATCAGGACTCTCTTCTTAAACCTGCAGGGGGCAAGAGAGCCGGTCGCACTTGGCCTCAGTAATAGGTAATAGTAATTGGCCCCGAGTCAAGTACCCCTACCCCCCTAAATTAGTCCAAAGTCACTCCAAAAGACAAAAACGTGGCAAAACGGTCACGCGAGACAGCCAGATGCTACATCAGTCGAATTCAGGTGTCTCCATTAGACACCATTTTACCGTACATGGGCCCGGTACGCATCATTAGGAAGCGTTCAGTAAAAGATCAAAGCAGCGTTCCCCACCGTGCGGCTTCTTTGATGACATTCTGCAGGAATATCAACCGTGTGTTCAGGCTCCCCTGGACTTGCTTCAGGAAATAGAAGATATTTTCATAGCCTAAAACGGAAAGTGTGTGGAAAAACAATGGACAACAATTTTCTCCAGCAGAAACTCTCTAGTACCAGCAAACGCCGTCGATCGAAAGCCGAGTTCAAGCAAAGCCTTCGGACCTTACGCACCACATATCCCAGCATGCACCTACGAGGGCCCCATGGCAAACATCTCAGCAGTACTCACATCTCCCCGGCCTCCTGATCTCTTTGTTGATGAGGGCCTTCAGCTGAGCGTTCATCTCCCGGCCCTCGTTGTCACGGAGCTTTTTCAGCTGAGCGGGTGAAGGGCAGCGCAGGACGACCTCGCGGTCCGGGTGCGTGCGGTCCTCGCCGTCCTCCTCGCCCACGTGGTTGCTCTGTCCTTCTGCGTAGGACGACCCCTCCAGCCCCGCGTCCTCTTCCGGCACAGGCGCCCTCTCGGGGTTGTAGTGGTTCCCCATGTGGTTTGCGAACACACTCTCAGCTATCCTGTGGTTGGCCTCAGGTGCTGGTTGGGTGGAGGGACAGACAGTGAGATGGTACAACAAGCTGCATTGACAAACACGAAAAATGGCCAATTTTGCTCCAATTAGGAGTGGACAATAGTGCCAGTGGCCCTCGTGCCAACGCGATCCCGCTGATCACGGCCATCTCTGGGGTGGCACTGACGCTACCCCGCCGCGGGCATACCTTTCTGCGCGGGCAGCGGCTTGGTGCAGTTGGCCGAAGGCGGCGGAGGCGTGGGGCTTTGCGGACTGGGTGGCGCGACGTGGTTGGCCACGATTACGGGCGGCGTGTACGCCCGGCCGGGCCGCAACAGGGGAGACATGCAACGGCGTCTCTTGGGGACGCTGCCCCCGTGCATGCTGGGATCGCCCGGGCGCTTGGCCTTGTTCTGGGGGCTGGCAACGAACTCGTCCGCCTCATCGATCATCATGCCCTGAAAGAGAGAAAAATAAATAGATTTTAGGATAGATGCAGAATATTCAGGACTTTCAAGCCGCCCCAAACAACAGACTTGGGATAAAACAAAATAGATTTTCTGTGATATACGTCTGCGTTTGACCTACAACAACGCGCATGTTGTGTCTGCGTGAGAAACCAGCAATTAACAAAGCGAGCGGGAGCAACTGACCAGGTGACGAAGGAACTTCCACCGGGACAACAGGCGAAAGGCCATTACCTTCTTATCGAGCTTGAAGGGGTTTCCAAAAGTGTGCAGGCGCTTGGGCTGGTCTGGGTCGGCCTCTCTCAGGGGCTGAGGAATTTGCTTGAGAAAGTCCTGGTAGTTGCCCATCTGTGCTATGGGAATGCTGTGCAGATGGTCTGAAAGGAACACAAAGCCACTTTTCAGCATATACGGGCTCTCGGCCGATTACGTTAGCCAGCAGGAACATGGTAAACCAAATGTCATATTCCTGTCCTGTTTAGGAACATTAACTTAATCACAAAATTAGTTTCCCCCGTTTTACACTAAAATATAATTTTGTAACTCACTTTTTGAACAGTAGGGGGTAACAGACAGCTCTTAATGGCAGTATTACAATAAAAATTACACAGTTCAGCATTTGCAAATCAAGGCAAGTTAGTGAAAGGTGAATTTTGCCCAAACTACCTGACCTAGTGCAGTTGTGTAGATACCCCCCCCCAGTAATTCTGATGCCATTTCGGTCATTGAGATTCTGCCTGGTGCTGAATGACCCACTAATCGCAGGGCATACGGGACAGGGGTGCACGGCGTTACCTTCGTCCTGCCCGCGCAGGAAGTAGCCGGTGGCCTTCACCAGGTTCCTCCTCATGCGGGTGAGCTGATCCAGCAGGTGGCGCCGGGGAATGTCGTAGGCGTTACGGAAGCTCTGCGGCTTCACGCTCTGGGCAGAGAGAGGAAGGAATAGGAGACCAATCAGAGGGCGGGTGCTCAGCCACGCCTCCTACAGGGTGGTTCTAAGGAGAGGTTATTCTGTCATACTGGCCTTAAAGGCTGTTTACTTCCATACATTTACCGCCATGCGAGATATCCAACGTAATCTCTTTACATACCCCGGTAGTTTGTCTTCAGACATTTACTGCGACTAATCCCTAATCGCAGATGTCCAGCAGGTGCCAAAATTCCCACAAATACCCAGGGTTCCAAAAGAGGACATGACACCATCCAGTTGGCCATCCTGGATGGGTTCATAATTTCTCCTGTGTACATCTTAACCCGACGCTACTCCTGGTGTTGGATTTGTTCAGGCACGGCCAGGTGAGCTCACCTTGTTGAGACTAGCCAGGTGGAAACCGGCGAATTCCTTAGCGTTGAGCTCCAGCGGGTTGGCGGGTCCGTCCCCCACAATGCTCTGCAGCAGCTGAGAGAAGTCCCGGTGCTGAGCCAGAGAGAGGCCGACAGGGCGGGAGCGCACCTTGATCCCCACCTCAGGAGCCACCTTCTTCCCGACAGAGGCGATGACCCGCTCCGCCTCCAGCTTTGTCTGCGTACAGAGAGGGCGTTACAGCGCCGCGGGCGGGGCCGGGCTGGGCTGGGAGCAACACGCAGCCCAGAGCAGATCCAGAGAACGGACAGAGCACGCTCTCGCTCTCTGTGCATGCATCATTAGAGGACTCCAACAACAGGCAACGCACAGACTGTCGCATCAGCCCCCTGCTTGTACAAACGCTTCCATGGAGCGTAGCAGCAATAAACCAAAACACTGCGCTGGGAGTACAATCCATGCATTGTTGAGCAAAATTCCAATAACTTCTAGACTGGCACAGTGATTCCTAAGCCGAACTAAACATTATTCAACACTTAACATAAATCAGCAATTTCTCCAAACCTAGAAAAATGCAATGCGTTTGTCATTTCATTCCTTCTCCAGTACTGTACAGTATTGCAACTTTATAGGTTCACAGCTCATAGGTGCAACCCTTTTTAAAGCAACGCTGCCCCTCCAGGGTTCCAACGCTGAGATCCACAGTCAAGCTTCTGGGCACTGCTGCCCACAGCCAAGACCATAGAAGTAAATTGTAACTGAAAGTGAATTGAGGAGCGCGGTTCAGCGTCGTTGACACAGGGGAGAGACGGGGAGATCCTGCCAGGTACCTGCTGGCTGAGCTTCTTCAGATAGGACACCACACTGTAGCTCAGGCCGTACTCCATGTTGTCAGCAAGGATGTTGGGGGCTCCCATCATCCTCAGGGCCTTCCTCAAAGGCTGAGGGTAGGGACAGAGTCGGGAGTGAACATACACCAAAACGTACTAAAGCACACGGCGCGTGGAGAGTCAATGAGGACTACATTACGGAGATGTTTCAGTCACACGCTGATCCCCGGGCTAAAAAAACAAATAATCACACGCCGTTACTTTTGTCCAGATGCACAAAAGAGCCTCAAATCACACACAGTGGTCTGAAAGAGTCTGAAATCCTTCCCACGCACATCCTCCACTCACCCCAATGTAATACGGGGGCATGCTTTTCAGGTAGCTCTCAAAGGACTGTCGCCACTTCACCGTAGGTTTACACTTGTGGACCTTCAGCAAGTCGTCTGCAGAGGAAAGGGAAACGGGTGAGAAGGGCTGAGCACCCCACCCCCCGCCGGTTCAGAGCGAGACCACGGAACCAGCAGGCGGGAGCAGAGGGGGTCTCCCGCACTCACCCAGCAGGGGCAACAGGACGGGGTAGTTGTACGGCATGACGAAGAGGTTGACGCAGTTGAGCGCCGTGCTGGCCTTCAGGTAGCCAAAGGGCTGGCCCAGGTCGCTGTACTTGGCACTGTTGCACACAAACACCTGGAGGGCAGACGGAAGACCAGTCAGGCTGCTTCCCAAAGCAAAATGCAACCCTATAACGTTACATCACGACATTCATTTACTTGGCATACAGCCCTGCAATGATAGTAACCGTTCACGACGACAGTGCTGGTGATCGATAAAGCTGGGCTTTCGCTCCCGTATCATATTCAACAGTCAACAGCAATATCACACTTCCTGTCTATCAAACTCTTCCTCCAATAAAATACCGCAGATCGGCGACAAGGTCTCCCTCTGCAGTCCCAGGCAGTGGGAGGACACTCCACCATCTGTGGGGCGGGGCTACCCACCTGCCAGCAGGTGTGGGGCGACTTTCTCTCCAGGATGTACTGGGTGAGCGGCGAGGGCTCCAGCTCGTACTTGTCGAAGGGCATCTTGTCGACCACCATGGGCTCCGCGTCGGCACAGGAGAAACGCACGAGGGGGTGCGCTGAGCGGGGTGGCTGTAAGCAGACGAGGTGCGGCCAGGCTGGTCAACGGAGCTCACAAACGGCTGCTAAAATCACGCAGCTTCTTACGCGTCACGGCAAGCCCCAGAGCCAACGAGGAGGTGAACAGCTTTTTACACCATGCCCGTTATTACCCACAATTCCTCATTTACAACCTTAGGGGCGACCAGGAAGAAGAAGGACAAAAAAAACCCAGGCAAAGTAACCGAACCCCACCCCACTACCAATCTCTCACCAAAGTGGGCGAGTTCTGATCCGGCCAAAAGGATTCTGGGATTGGCCAGTGCCCAAGGGGAACACCGGTCTTGGGGTTGGGGCGCACGTAGATCAGCTTGTGGCAGCAGTGCCAGGGCTGTGGGCCGGGCCTAATCACCTCGGCAGGTCCGTCTGTAGAGAGGTCGGGAAGTGGAACATGTAAAACACGATTCGCCAGTCAAAGGAGACGCCCCCCCTTTCTGTGTGTGCCCCCCCCCCCCCCCCACATACCTTCCAGGGGCAGGGGGTCGGGCCCAGACTTCTCAAAGTTGATCACCACTCCACTCTGGACCTTCTGCACCAGAGACTCCAGGCACTGGTTCAGCATGCGCTGGGAGAACACGCTGTAGGAACGACCTGGGAAAGGGGGAAACAGGAGGGTGAGAACAGGCACAGGGCTTTACAAACAGCGGCAGACGCTTGGCAGGGGTAAAAAACAGGTGGTGCACCAAGTCCGCTTCAGCCTTCTGCCCCAAACCTTCTAAAATGAATCCATCATTCCTGCAGGTGGTGGAGTGAGTGTGTCTGTGCCCCCCCAAATACACTTTACTACAGCACCCCCCTCCCCATCCATCATCACATAAAGTTCTGCACTTCCTTTCAGACAAGTGCTGTTGGAGCACACGCGCACCCACACACAGCCAGACAGCCAGCCACTTCATATTAGCTTGTCCCCATTGTCTCAGATCTCTGATCAGCAGTACATCCTGGTTTTGCACACCCCACACACGCATTCAGTTCACACAGAGAGCTGACTCTGTTCAATGCCATTTTTATCTTAACAATCATCAGCACTATTTCTGAAACGCCACCTCAGACCATACCCAGCCACATTGTTCCCAACTTTACACTCCAAAAAGGCCTGCCACATCACCACCAGGGACAGTCCGGCCTGGATTCATCCAGCCACTTTGGTCAGACCATTTAAGATGACTGGTCCTGATCTATGTCCTAATCTTTAGTTACCATAGCAACTTGAGCATGTGCAAAAATTCCATAAAAATTGACCTGAAAGGCTCTCCTAACTTAGGAGTATTCTAGAACCCCGTTCAGATTCAGATTTAAAATCCATGTCCATAAAGCCATAGCAGGTCAAGAGTCACCACTTCTGTACCTAATTTGGTCCAGAGGGTCTAGCTCTTTAACCATGGTTCTCAGAAACTGAATCAGGTTGTCATCTTTCTTTCTTTGGAGAAATTAATGGGCCTTCTCCCATTACAGCACTTTAATTTCCCCCCAGTTATCAACCAATTTCCTCAGAGCAACCAAGCTAAAATAGGCCAAACTAGAAAAGCACTGTCAGATAACATTTTCTTTATTTATGCACTACAGCTTCAAGGGAGCTGAACCATACGTAAATTCAAAAACAGGTAGCCCTAATGAGGGAAGTCACAACGCATTGTACTCTCAACACGTCCAGTTCTCTGGAAACCCCTTAAAACCAAATGAATCAGCCAAGCTCAAAGTGCTACAAAATTTGGCCACTGAAACTAAATCAAAAGCAAATCTGCTGCGTAAATCCCTCCACACACAGTCTAGGTGTTATCGATCCTTGCACCTGTGAGGCCACAATGGGTGCCTTTACTCAGTGAGCAATGCCCATGTACCATTTTAGACATCAAGTCATAATGAGACCTTAAGCCTTCATCCCACATGATAACAATAATAATACATTTGGGATTCCCCTCTTATTTTTAGGATGCATGGATGATCCTCTCATCCTTAAATAGCTTACATACTTTTTACAGCCAGACATTTG
This sequence comes from Hiodon tergisus, assembly GCA_025775045.1. Taxonomy (NCBI): domain Eukaryota; kingdom Metazoa; phylum Chordata; class Actinopteri; order Hiodontiformes; family Hiodontidae; genus Hiodon; species Hiodon tergisus. The sequence goes on from JAOVYW010000031.1 coordinate 195,429, forward strand.
GTGAAACAGATCAGGTTAAGCAAGTGGTCTTTAAAATTTTTGAGCTTAGCGTAACATACAACTGTGATGTCCAAACTTTGACGGTAGACCAGATATGTCCTCATTGCATTTTCATATGTTTGTAGAGTAAATTCCGTCCTACACCCCATAAGGGGGGCGTGCCCCACAGTTGGAATACCTAGCCTAGCTAAGCAATTTGCTAACAGATGCAACGGCACACCGTCACAGATGAAAGACCCTGCCGGGACGCCCCACCCCACCCGAGACTGACCTCCCGTGACCTCGCACATGGGGGTGATGGCAGACTCGTCAGGCGGGACGCCCCCCAGGGCCTCGGGCTCCACGGCGGCATGTCCCGAGATGCGCAGCACAAGGGCGAACAGACGCTGGTCCCAGCGGAAGGGCTCCTTGGTCAGCTCACTTCCTGGCAGGGGTGTGGTGAGTGGCAGGTGGAGCTGGAGAAACATTTTGGAAAAAAAAGACCAAAAGTAAACAATGCATGACGTTCACGTAAGATTTAAAAGGCTGAAAGGATGTCAGACCCGGCATGTAGTCGCGAAAAAGGAACTGGAGCAATCTCCTGGACATGTCTGTCAAAAGCCGCGCATATCCAAGGAGAGCAGGTGCAGTGAACGGGCTGACGGGGACAGCTCCGTCATCAACCAGTTAGCGCTAAATGCTTTTAGCCTCACGTCTGATCCTCAGACCACTACAGTTAGTAAACAACATCAGAGTCATTCTTTAACCCTCCCTAAACTCTGTGGAGCTGAGAGGGAAAGATCTCTAAACACGAGAGAATTTAGGAACAGTCATGATCCATAAACTAAAGTAGAAACATTTAATAAATTTAGCCTTTTCTTTCAACGCCACTTGGTTACTATGCTTTAGGCCAATGTGTCTATACGCAGGGGTTTTCATCTGTGTTCTGAGCCCAAACCCCTCTCAGAACATAATGGTACGGGCCATTTTTAGGGCAACTCGACACACTAAAGGGATACTGTGGAGAACCTCCAAGGAGGCAGCGCCTGACCTCGTCTTGGACCCCGCTACTGCTGGTGAGCTTGTTCCCGTCTGTGATGGTGATGACGACGGAGGGCTCCAGGAAAAAAGGGTTCCTTCCCTGCACGGAGACAAACGGTGCAACGGTGAGACGGACAACGTGCAACGGTGAGACGGACAACGGCAAAGACCTCGCGCCATTCAGCCGGGCCTTCGCCGAGTTCCGTTTTTGTTCTGTGGACGAGACGTTTGGGGACGTTACCCGAGGCACGTTCGGAGTATTTAGACACTGCAGGATGGAAACCGAAGCATTCCCCCTGTGAAGACCAGTGGCGAAGATCCAGCCATCTGCTTTCCGTGGTTATACCAGCCCATATAAAAAGCAGCCACACAAAGCCTGCTGGAAATGGGTTCCCCCGGGGCACTGCAAGCCAATTACATACTCGCACGCTTTCGTGAGGACGACCGCTGTCCTGCTTAAACAACCCCTCCAGCCCATACAAACTCCTCCATATTAAACAGGATCAAAACAAAAACTTATTTCACTCAAAACAGTTGCCTGTGAAGGAGCAAAACCTGTCTTTTTTTAAGCTTCAAGTGCAGACATAGCCCATTAAAAAGTGAGATTTGCATAACAAACATGCAAGCACCAATTACACCAAATCCTTTACCCCCCCCACTAACAGCTAATAAGGGAATGGTCAGACATAATGACCATGTGGTCCATCTTGACTGTCCTTAGAGGGGAATTCAAAATATTAAAAAATATTCTGGAGGGAGAAAAAAGAATAATCTAATCATTTCAGAAATGCCACAAAAACATATTTCTGCTCATATGATTTTTCCATAAAAATCTTTGCAAATACACAACTCCCAAATGGCCTCTCATTTAATACAGAGTGCCAATTAGATCTCGGATAGCATCCATTCAAAATGAACATTTTACATTTACATAATTTTAAAACACATTTAGAAACCCAGGAAGATTTGAGGAGTCTAATGGTACCCAGAACTGGAATTGAATGCTGTTAAAGAACAGCCGAGGGATTGCGAACTCGCAAATCATTTACCCATAATACATTTAAAAACAAAATTTAATTAAAATTTTTCCCTTTTCCTGGCTGCCATAGGTAGCCATGCAATTTCACGCCAGTTACTCAGAGGAAATATCTTGTTCCAGCACCGCGATTTTCACAAGCCGACTCCTTTACCACGGGTGACCATGAGTACTGGTGAAAAAACATTTTTTTTACACTTTTTTTGGTTCTGAACAGACATTTAAAAAAAAAAAAAAAACAGGCAGGTTATGTACACTCTCTCTCTCTGTCACGGTACCACTGGATCCACACGGAGGCAGCAGATCAGACCTGTGGCATGAAAACGTAACCGGAACCTGTGCTCTCCCGAGGAAATGCGACGCGGGTTTGTAGGACAGTCTCTGGGAAACTACATCTCCGGTGCAGGTCAAGTACCCTCACGTATAAGGGCGTGGTCAGATATAATGGCACCGACATGGGATTGGCCAGATAT
>JAOVYW010000031.1:198057-211130 GCA_025775045.1 Hiodon tergisus
ACACACACACACACACACACACACACACACACACACACACACACACACACACACACACACACACACACACACAGCTAACGTATATAAATACCACGCTGGTAAACGACTGCCACTGGAGCTACTTAAAGGGACAGGACAAGCAAGTGTGTCTAAGCGTCCTACAAGGCTGGGGATGTAAAATACCAAAGGCCAGCATGGTCTGACGTTTCTCAGTCAGCATATGATTATGCCTGGAATATCCAAGCGGGACGATACTTCCCTACCCCTCATAATGACTCCAACCACATAACGGGCGGAGGTGGAAGAAAAGCCCGTAGGGGACCAGTGACCAGTGAGTTTGCCACTTCTGCGGTGGCACCTCTCACCGCCACGGGGTGGGGGAGGGGTATCCGTGGGTTAAGATTGTGAAAGGATTACGTTACAAATGAAGGTTAGAGGGTAGAAAGGAAACTCGGCCATTGGAAAGCACAGGAATGTTACGACCACTGCAGAGAGAGAGAGAGAGAAGTACAAAAACACATTGTCTGCGATAAGCATGTACACCAGCTCCTACAAAAAAAAAAAAAAAAATCACACATTCAAGGCTAACGCAGCCGCCTCGACAGGTCAGAGCCTGAACAAAGACAGCTCACCACTGGGGGCATGATTAACATATAGGTCTGATCAACATTAGAGCACCGATTGGTGCCCGTCTGACGGGGGCAGATTGAGAGACACATCCAGTGGATTACACCTCTCAACAACTGGTTTAAGACACATTTTTTTGTTTAGGTACCAGATGCTGGGAGAGTGCGAGAGGGAGAGGGAGAAGCCAAGGACACCAAGAAGGTGCTGCAAGCTAAAAACGTTCAGTCCCAAAACAGGCTACATTTTTAGCATTTCGTGTTTCCTGGTCAACAGCTGGCTCCTTTCATTTCAATTTTGTTATTTTATGTTGGGTTTTTTTTTTCAAGTTAGCTTTTTTGGGGGAAGAATTTTTATTGTTCCATCTGTACTTTGGAGCAATGAATGTTGACCCAGCCAACTGAGAGTACTCGCTGCTCGTGCACGCGTGGTCTGCAAGACACCATCTGCCTTGTCACCAGACAGGCACAGCTAGCCGCCCACAGAGGAAGCAGCACCGCGCTTTGCAGCAGCTGACAGAACGAAATAATCAACCGTCCCACTTTTCCTTTCAACCACCAACGGAGAGCATAACTGAATCTAATGGCATTAACTCCCACCCTCAAGACCATGAGAATGATTAAGACCCTAACACTGCAGCTCCGTTTCCTCCACAAGTTTCAAACCAGGCTTTTAACAACTTCCACAGGACCTCTCGTTGTCACCTATTGCTATCTGAGGCTCCCAGGAAGCGCCAGCACACATCTAGTTCGACAGTAAAGGTATAAATGGCGGCAGAACACCGCAACACCCCACCCCTCATCCGTCCGCAGCATTGTGGGAGGCATCTTATCACCACCTCTACAGGAAACAACCGCTGGCATCCAAATGAATCATTGGATTTACTATCTGCCTGGTTCTTACTAGTAATTCAGTTAAAAATAGTGTACCTTAAGAGTTTATCCTCCAAAGATTAAATATTTGCCAATTAAAGTCAGACCTATGACACCATTCACATTCTGGCACTATAAATGATGTGGCACAAACGAGCCGAAAACAAAAACTCTGTTCCGTTTTTTCACCTACTTAAGTGTGAAAAGGAAAGTCAAGCCCCTGAGATTATGCAAACTAAAAACCAAAAGAGATACATTTCCAAAAATCTTAAAATAAAAAGGGGTACTGCCGCTCAGGAAAACACAAGTGAACATTAAATGAACAATATATTTCCTATACTGAATTCAAAAATGCCTGTATATTCACAATTACAGTTTGCATCACATGGGGGCGGTATCATTTCTGAAAATGCATTAATGTTTGATGCTTGTAACACTGTGACGCTGGGGGAGGGACGGGAGAGAAAGGTGTGTGCTTGGAATTATTCTCTTGTGCACATACTGGCACGTCCATGTACACCACTTTCTTTGTGTACAACATACCTGTCCATAGTTGTCTATCCCAGACACTAATCTATTGAGATTGAGCAAATCAAAAGACGTCCTTAATGCTTGGCCGACAGTTGTGAGTCCGACCGCTTGCAGGTTCTTCAGTTCTGTCATGAACGTGGTATGATTTTCCTTCCATCCTGCCTTAAGAGTGAGAAAAAGTAAAATTTATGAGTATTCATACATTACAGCAGACTTGGTTAAGAAATGTCCAAAATACTCAAAAATATTTTTGAAAAATACAAACTATAAAGTGATTACCTGCATATAAAGTAATTAACTTGTTATACAATAGCATTCCCTTTAGACCATTTCCATGTAAAAGTCTACCAAAAAGCACAATAGTGTTAAATGAGCAAGCCAAGACAAGCTTAGAGTTAGCTATAACAGTTTCCACATTCACCCCCAGTGCAGAAACCCTTGTAAACCCTGCTACCCCTCCCTTCCCTCCCAAAACTTGACACTGTGAATTTGTATAACTTAGCATCACCCACAATTCATTGCTGCGCACTGGAACAAAATGTCGGCCATGTTTTCGAAGGGATACGAGTACTCTAATGATTTCGCATAGCAAGTGTCATATTCGAAACCTGCAAAGTAATCATGAGAAATGCTAGCCGCCAAATAAAAAGAGGGATTGACGGGGAAAAGTCTCGTTACCTTGATTCCATAGGGAGCGTCTTCAAAAGATACCAACATATACCTGTCTCCTCGACTCGCCGGATCTCTGGCTCTTAGCTGTGAAAACATAAAAAACGAGAAGTAATAAACGAAGAGGCGAAATTATAACAGCCTTTTACCACAAACAGTTTCTTCCAAATGTGTCTGATTTCTTTCTGTGTAAGGTTCCTCCGTGGCTTTCAGTACCTTCATAAAAGTCTCAACAGCGCCTTTTGCTATGTCCAGATAGGTAGTGCCCAGATGGGTGCGCTGGTTCATTGAAGCGGACGTGTCTATCAGAAAAAGTAAAACGGGCATTGTGCTGTAGATGACACGTTCTGCATGGACTTTGTGTCAGTGCAACCGGCCAAACTAAAAAAAAAAAAATGTTGTTCGCCTCTTGCCGCTTCAATCATTTAACTAGCTAGCACGCTAACCGTCTTACACATTCTTTAAAAAGTGTAAGAATAGTGAGTGTAGTTCCCCTTTCCCCTCAGTTATTTTAAAGTAACTTCAAACCCTGGGGGGAGGTTATTGATTAACAAGGGATTTATGTTATATTTGTTATTCGTTAAATTTAACGTAAGTTTGTTAAAAAACAAAGTGTCATATTTCTACTACAATCTCTTCCTAGCTCTCCTTCTACTAAAGTCTTTCTGTATTTACTCACTGGTTTTAACTCGAGCTCGAGATTTGGCACCGCCTCCCAAGCGGCATTTGAGTACCACATGCCTACTAGCGCATCTACTGATAGGCTACTTTCAGCATGTAATTAACATATCCATATAAGGTAGGGACCGTGAATGTTGTGTGCGCATGCTTAAACTGAGAACGCCTGGTATGAATTTAAAAAAAAAAAAAAAAAAAAATTTTGAAAGAAAAAACTGTCAAGCGCATGCGGTTAGTCTTTTGTGCAAACACAATAGGCGAATGTAATGTTTTTGCGACATATGCAACGCAAGGAACGCATTCGGTTTTGTTTAGAACATAATTATACATAGTAAATTGGATTTATTAGCCACAAACCAACTCCTAATGGGTCCTGGGTGAGATGAGACGTATGAAAAGATAACGCTGTGGGTGTTAGCGCTAGGTTTTTAAGCGGTGTTTTTAAGAAATCGTTCGTAAAATATGTTTCGTTATGCTCATAAAATAGATATCAGTGTTTTAAAAAAACGCGATGAAAGCTTTGAAGCTATTCGTCAACAATACAAACATGAAGTTATATTGAATATATCGGATGCAATAACATGGCGGATGTTAAATCTGAATTTTTTTTCTGCGTTATGATTTTACAAAGCTATCCCCCGTTTCCCCTCATTTCACGAACGCCTCCAGAGCAATACAATCTGATACGGAAAACGATGCAAACATAAATTTTAAACATACAACTTAGTTATTAACTGTAAAGGTAAATTATAACAGTTCTTAATGAGAGTTGTAAATGACGGGAACTGTAAATTATTCAGATAATAATAATGAAAGCGCAGCCTTCTCTACTAAGATCAAACCCGTACAAAAGCTAAGATTTTTTAAATGACATAACTCGATACTTTTCTCTTCGAAGCTACATGCCCTTCCCTTCAGCTTTTAAATTGTATCCGTTCCAATAGCCAGACTCAGAATAGATGCGTCCACCCAACAAGGATTGATTATGTTCTTTCTATCCACTACTCAAACATGAAATTACTCCTGTCACTACCAGACTTGTGCTAGCTTTTTGTCTAGACGTAACCGTTGTTACTCAGTTTGATTGTCTGACTGATGGATCTGTCCTGCCCCTGCTCCTATGTGGCTCAGGTGTCTTGTACCTGCATTGCAAGTTACCCTGGATGAAGGCTAGAAGTCAGTCTTTAGTAAATCTTAGCTGTTTCGTTTTTTTTTGTGGTGCATTTTCCAATGACATAAATGGCCTTCAACCAGGCTTCAAAAGGATAAGATGCCAGAAAATTGCCCATACTCTCACTTTCAGATATACCACATCACTATTAACTTGATTAGTTTATCATGGATCCGAGGGCCATGAATGCCAATTAAAATGTTTACGAGTGCCAAGATATCTTTAAATTTCATATTCCGATATAAAGAGTTTATATTAAATTGAAAAGCATGGAAAACGGTTTGATTGTATGTATGTGTCTTCGCACAATGTTTGTACATTGTATATTGAATTAGTGCATAGATCTGGATAACTAGAGGAAATATGTGACATGTTTTTATTAACTTCATTGTATTTTTACCTTTTATGAGTACATCCCTTGTATTTTTTAATTGGGATTGTTGTGTTTTCATATATCCGGTATTGATTTTGTACACATGGTAAATGTGACTAAAACATAACAAGTAATGTTGTTGAGCTAAACTCCATTGTTATTTTATCAAAAACCTTAAGGATCACACTTTCTGTAATGCCACAGCATAGGCCAAAGCCTCTGTAGGTAAACAATCTAATTTGTATACAGAAACACAAAAGGCAGAATCACTTTGAGAGCAGAATAATACAGATAAGCATCTGACAGACATCTAAGAGCTTTTATGTTTACCTTTTGCAATTTTTCAGTTTGAGACAGAACCGTGATGCCTTCTGACTACACACCGACAGTGAGAGACTACGCGGAATAATTTATGACTACATACTGACTACTGACGAGGCAGGTTAAAAAAAAAAAAACTAATATCCAGAAACTCGTGTCTAAGGGCTTTCACTTGCCGATGGTGAACCTCCATTATGGGTGTACAACACGGGGGAGCTGGGTGAAAAACAATTAATCCCAAACAGCACCCACCCCCCCCCAATTCCCCATTTGTAACCTAACCCACGCAAGCTCTTTGTTGAATTTGCTATTCTATGCTGTGAAACTCAAAGCTAATATGGGTCCCTTGTTTGGCTGAAAATACCACCCAGAAATAATTTACTAAATTTGTGCCAGGGGTAAGCACATAAAGGTTGGCCTATTAAAAGTGCATTGTGCCCCTTTCCTCTCACCTCTTGTAAATATGCTAATTCTGTAAACCACTCTATACAATAACAAAGACTATATCAGGCCCTTCTCTGAATTCAGTTCTAGCATATTTTGTGTATTCCAACTCTCCCAGTACTGTCATCTGGTGTAGTATTTTGCATGTTTTAAAACTAAATAGGCTGTTGACAAAATTTTGCAGAAGAGCATTTATGTATTTGATCTGAGGGCTAGAGGGGGTTTGTAACTGTGGCGGACACCTACAGCAGTTTACGTCATTGTAATTACGGATTTTGAATTACACAGAACTGGGCCAACTCTGCGCTGTCAATACGTAATGTCCACTGACTCAATTATTTACCGTGTGTGACATCAGCGAGATTTGTAAACCACTGAGAAAAAGGCTGTGCTGGGTTGGTTTTATTTTGCCTGCGTTGGGTTGGTTTTATTTTGCCTGCGTAGGGACCTGTTCACGGAGCATGGTCGTGTTGCAGGTTAGGAGCAGGCAGCAACATAAGAGGGTCACCGAGTCCTGGAGGATCTTCACTTCATTTCTGTAAACCCCTTAGGCCCTCATGAGTGTGTAAGCGCTTGCTATTTTATCTTTCTTCTCATTATTATTATCATTTTATTACTAATACATTGATTTGCGGTGATCCGCACTTACAGAAGGTTGCATATTTGTTTGTTACTTACTGCAGGAGTAGTAGTAATTACTGACCCTTCGCAGAAGCGAGAATACTTCTCCCAGTCGGTCTGTCTTTTTCACTCCCTTTGACGCTGACTCCAAGGCACACACTGCTGAGCGATCGCAAAGCGGCGTTTTAGTGTGTCTTTGTTCTATTTGGAGCTGGCCCCTCTGATGACATTGGGATTCCCAACCCTTATTAGGCAACCATCTACCTAGTCCTACACAAGGGAATGCCAAGTGATTCTGGGACAGTGTTGCCGGAAGGCAGCAGATTTCCAGTTGGTTGTTCCTCCTTGACTTTTGTTTTCAACTAGAATGTAGCCTGAAAGATATTTTAAATCCTGACTGGACTGGACGAATTTTTTGTAAAATTACTCATGACTCAGTTGATGCCACCCAACAAGAATGTTTATGTATTTTATCCATATCTATAAGTTGCTTATCGGACCCTTGGTCAGGAATCTAACTCCCTAAGAAATCATTTTCTTGGAACATAATTTTATGCATGTAACATTTGCCGGTAATACGCAATTTGGCAGGCAACTATATATATATATATATATAAACAGTGCAACCTTTATAAGGAATTGGGGCCCCTTTACTATTTCCCCCCCCTTAAAGATAAAGAAAGACTATCATTCATTCCAACTGGAGACAAGGCCTAAATATTCTCACAAGAAGCTAGGGGAATTATGGCACTGATCCACCGTTACATAGTTTGACCTGATCCAAATTTCCTTGATGGATTTAGAGCGACCACAGTTAATAAGATTAGGCCAATAATAGGTAGACGGGACACAGTTACTTAGAAATGATGGTGCCCCCTGACATCCGAGGTCAGTATGGACCCAATAGATCAACACGAGGCGTATTGTGCTGGCCGCGTGAAGTTAAGCGTGTGCAGCTACGTAGTTAACACAAGTACGCTGTCACGTGAAAATTTCGGAAGCTCTCAAGCGATCTTCCGCACATACTACTACTTACCTGCCGCTTCTATGGAGCAGCGACCTACCAGTATCCACCAGAGGGCACGTGATCTTCCTGCGCCTTTGTGGCCGTTTGTAAAGTTTTCTGTGGTTGCTACCAGAGAAGAAGATATGGTAGCGTATATGTATTTTATGACAATATGTAGGCTACTATTTAAAACGACTTACCGGGCTGGCTAACATTACAGTATCTTCGTTTAGAGTGGATTATGACGATTTTTATTTAGCTGTCATGTTAATGAGGAAAAGCACATTCATTTTAAATTAATTATAGGCTTCTCTTCGTTCCAATTGTTTTCTTGGTATTAACTTCATTGGCACGTATTTTTCAGAAAGGCGTGTTTAATAGGTGTGCTTAATGGGGATATTTTTATTTCCGTGCTTCTCATTCCTATAATTCCATATGTGTTCCCTCCTTCCTAGCATGGTCATTTCGCGACGACCACACAGCGAAGCTACCATAAATGAGCAGCCGATGTTTGCATCCTATTTGGAAGTGTCACCAACCAGATGTGAATATGGGTGCTGTAAAAATAATATCTTGTCAGTTGACATGCAGCACAAGTGACGGAAGTTGTAAATGGCTAAAACCTTAGTCTCATGCAGTATGCATATGGAGTACAACTTTACAGTGCTCACGTAGGCCGTCCTCTGCCATTTTTGGTACATGTTCCAACGGAGGGGGGACGTAATTGAGATATGAACACTGACGTGATTCAGCTTACGGTACGTGTTGTCATGGTATCAGGGTTAAGAGCAAAGTAGGTGAGAGCAAAAAGAACATTACATGTTATCTGAATATTTCCCCTTTTCATCTCTTGGAAGCCTCGAGTTTCCACCACTTTCGGGCCCGGATAGGTTTCAGCTAGAAGTGCTCAGAGATCGGACAGTGACTGTTTAATCACCACAGCCTGTTTGTCTGGATGACAGTGACGTTTCATTTCAAAGGGTGGTTTATTAAATGGGGCATAGAGCGAAAACACATTTACATTAACATGGTCCATCAAATGCTGTAACTCATTATCGGGTTTAACATCGCCATATCAGCAACAGAGCCCAGGTGGCTTCTGGGATTTGGGTTTACCCAGGAGGAGGGCATCTCATTCAATTCATTTTTATTTTTGTTAAATGTTGAGCTACTTAATTACGAGACCACATATTTTCTAAAGCCCCTTTGTCCTAACCCATTATTGGTTTTATTATATTTAGTTTTTTCCCAACAATGCATTTTTATAAACGTGCAAGTCGCTGCTCTTGAGAGTCAGAGCACGCCACCAGTCTGAGGGCTTCACAACCAGTCTCTAAAGCGTGTCACCGTGGTTTATGTAAATGAGGCGTGTGTGCCGAACTCGCAATAAAGTGATTTAGGGTCACACTTGGTCGACTCCACTTTCTAATCGCTGATTGTGCCTGGCCAATGACTGGACTTCGAAAGCTCTGTCTATACCTTCAAGAGAGGACGCTCTCGACTCTTAAATTAGGACGAGGGGACAGAAGCACGAAAATGAGCTGAAAGTAGGGGGGTACTTCAGTTATTTATCTGGGTGTGTTTATTTAAACAGAGTGACTTAGAGAGCAGCAGCAGCAGATATAGCTACTAAGTGCAATCCATTATAAAATTTAAATGGTGAATATAGTGGAAGTGGGTCCTCCAGTTTATTTAGGTATTTTTTTACTACACATCTCTACCCCCACAAACATACTATCTGTAGCACTCTAAAAATGTGAATACGAGTTTTAAAAAAATACTATCCAAACGAGAAATTACTGTTGGTTTTCTCAAATGGAGAACGACGTGGGCAGTATTGAACGACGACAGTTGCCCGCGTGTTCTTTCCTTTTCCGTGACAGTATTGCCGCCTGAAAACTGGGCCCCCTGCTGGTTGGAAATCCTCACAGATGATTGTGAATGGCAACAGCTTCAGCTCCGACTGAGTTGGGCCTCCTGGTGAGGGGTGAGATAAATGCTTTCCTCGATCCCCAGGTAGTTCACTTGTGTTTCATTTTCTTGTAGACCATGGCTACAAGAAAATTGGAAAACTCTTTATTTATTGTTATAAAGAAAACAACACATCAGTACAAATAGATTCAATCAATTTTAAACAATTTTTTTGAAACGTCCTTTAAATAATTACTTCAAAAACAATCTTCTCGTCTATTTTCTATCTGTATTACTTTTGCATAGTTTCTACTATTTGTACTATTATTTAAGTATTTTATTACTTATTACTTTATTATTCTCTGCCTGTGATAATACTGTGATAATTCATGTTTTGACTGTGTTTATGATTAAAAAAGGTAAATCTTATGTTAAAAAAATAATAATAATTTTTTATATATATATATATATATTATATAAAATGTAATATATTTTTCTGGGGGCTATCAATGGCCTTTGCAGAAACGCCATAAAATGTGATTAGTGCTTGGGACATCACTTACATAGTGTCCGTGAGTTCCAGCACACTCGCAAGGGCTATATTAAACATAGCTTGTGTAGGGCTTTGGGTTACGTCGACGCTCTCCTGGTCAGGGTTATTCATGGCTTGTTTTGGTTTTCCAGCACTGCGTGCACAGCTAGCGACATAGCGCTATGTTACAGGCTTTCCTTTCGAGTAAAAATTAAGTGAAATGAGAAAGATGATATTGCCCATAGAATTTAGCACAGCCAATGGAAATAAATTGCAGGATAGGAGTCGTACCAGCATTAATGACTGTGATAACAGTAATACGAGGGTGAGACAGAGGTTTTGGGCCACAGGGACAGGAAGATGTATTTTGTTTATGAAAGCGGGCCGGTGTGGTTAAAGGTTGCGTAACACCGGCACGGGGGTCTGCTGGAGTGCTGGGCTGGAGTCCCGGGCCGGGGTCCAGCGGGAGGCTTGTTTTCTGGAAGGGCTCCAGGGGACCTGAAAATACCCATATGACTCAGCACTCTGGGGCTCCTTTTAAGGGCTGCCCCACGCGGCGGCATCGTCCCGCACCCTGTCAGGCAGCTATTGGGTACTCGCCGTCTCAAATCCAAAAACCGAGATCAACACAGCACATGGAAAACTTTACTGCATAGGTACAGTGAGGCCAATCACATGGCTCATAAAATCCCGTGCGAGTGTGACCACGGGATAGGAAATCCTGTTAAAAAGCAATGATGGATTTGAAGGGGATTACGAGTGCCCAGTCACAGATTCTGGGATGACAAACTCTGGCCGCAGTACTGATGCGGTTACCCCAACCTGCCCCCTTTTAGTCATTCTTTAGAGACACTTCCTGTCCCCACAATGACCCCACATTGTTAGAAGCGAGTCATTTTTAACAATGTCCTTCTCACTTTTGGCCAGCGCTGTGAAATCATTTATGGTTTTGTTGAACTTTCCGTTTAAAAAAAATAAAAAATAAATACATGCCGCTCCTCATGTCCCCAGAGGGAATGTGCCACACAGCTAAAGGATCATACCCAGAGAGTGGCCACTTTGACAGCAGCAGGGATTGGTTGCAGACCTCTGGGGCAGACAGGACCATCAGGGCGAAACGTATACCATCCACTTTGTCAATCATGCATCTTTATCGTGCATATGAAGTGGCTTTCAGTTTTTTTCACATCTTTCATCCATTTTCCCAAAACCTGTCTTTACAGGTTTGTTTAGTCTTTTAAAAAGGAGCAAAAATAATTATTACACAGCAGGTCTTTTTCCGAAGATCATTAGCATTTAAACCAACCTTGAATTTGGTCTATTTTTTGAGCATGTAATATGGGAAGAGAAATTAAAAGGTAACCATGGTAACAGGAGGATCTGTACTTAATGGCTTGGTAGAGGACCTGGTGCCTGACGACGTTCCACTCTTGGACAACAATGAGGAATAACTGACTAATCATTTCGGGAGAATCAGGGATCAGGGGATTACACTAGAGTCACATGTCACTCTTCTCCAAGAAGCCACCCAGCTCTTCAATGGAGTAACCTAAAAGAGAGCCTGTCTGTCTCTTCCAGCCCTGGCGCCAGCAGAAACACATTAACATTAACAATCACAATAACAATACATAATATAAATGCCGATTTTGGAGAGGTTTCAAAGCTGAATTACAAGGAAATGCCAAAAAGATGTGTAGTGAATGGTATTCGGTTATTCTTTTCTATTTTTAACAATTTGGAGTCACATTTCTGTATTTCTCATTCCAATTGTATTCACGCATCTTGGCATGTCCCCCAGACTCCTGCCACCTCACAGCGAGGGTGAGGAGGTGCGAGTGTTCCAATCCTAGTCGTAATGGAGCCACCTGTCTCTTTTTATACTCTGCAGACTACACAGCCTGCACAAGGTCCAGGAGGCACGTCCCTCTTACATACAGGCACCTGAGAAGATGAGAGGAGGCGTTCTTTAGCGAAGAGCTGAGAGAAGCCCAGCCAATTTAACCTGCCCCAGTACCGATTGGAGGAGAGGCACGTCCCTCTTAAATGCAGGCACCTGAGAAGATGTGAGGAGGCGTTCTTTAGCGAAGAGCCCCAGTACCGATTGGAGGAGAGGCACGTCCCTCTTACATGCAGGCACCCGAGAAGATGTGAGGAGGTGTTCTTTAGCGAAGAGCCCCAGTGCCGGTTGCATTCTTCCAATAGTGGACCACCACTGTGCGGAGTGCACACAGTCATAATCGGCCAATGACAACATTTTTGGAAGCAGGGCTTGAGCCAAGATGACGCCGGTGAACTAGTGTCACATGGTAGCCACAACAGCAACAGTACCAGAATGATGTTCTACCGTCTTTTTATCCCCTACTGAGTGAAACATTCCAAATGACAGCCTCACAATAGACCTCTTCTAATGAAAATATCCTTTCTGCAAAATTCCAAGGAACTATCAAAATTTTCTAAAAATCTACTTTCTTAATAACGTAGAAACAAACAGAATTTCAATTCATAATTCAATGGAAGATTTAAGACAAAGAAGTGCCGCACAACCAGTCTTTGACGAGGAGCTGGTCCAGGCCATAAATGATTAGCTCGTCCTATCAAACAACCTCCCATTACCCCCTTAGAGACCTGGTGACAAGGCCATATTTTACCGTTTTGTTCAAGGAAATCGCTGCTCACACCACAGTGTTCGAGAAGAGAGTTTATAGAGACACAGTGAGTTCACCTTCAGAGAACTGAAGGTATCAAACTTCACATTCCTCGGTATTCCAATAGAAAGCATATATACATGAATACCAATTTTTCATAACATTGATGACATTTTGTATAAAAATGAGGAACATATCGTAAATAGCCATAGGCTGGAGAGAATGGAGTATATCTTAGATGAAAATAACTTCAGCTAACTGTATATTTTGCAATATGTTTGAGGTGACACTTGTCACCCTATTAAACATAGAAAAAATATTGGGAGCAATAAAATCAACACTGTAACCCAGTGCCCCGACCCCTCAACACTGTAACCCAGTGCCCCGACCCCTCAACACGGTTACCCAGTGCCCCGACCCCTCAACACGGTTACCCAGTGCCCCGATCCCTCAACACGGTTACCCAGTGCCGCAGAGGTCAGGGCTTGAACTTCAGGGCCAGCTCCTCCAGCAGTGTCTGCAGCCTCTCCTCCTCTGCTGGGGTGGGCTTGGTGGAGGCCAGCGGCAGGTGGGTAGCCACTGGTGTCCGGTCTGCAGCGTGGCGGGATTGTGGGAAAGAGATACGGGTCAGCACAAATCAGGTCCGCATTGTGGCGGGATTGAGGAAAAGAGATA
>JAOVYW010000031.1:211230-224004 GCA_025775045.1 Hiodon tergisus
CGGGTCAGCACAAATCAGGTCCAGGGCGTGGCGGGATTTTGGGAAAGAGATACGGGTCAGCACAAATCAGGTCCGCATTGTGGCGGGATTGAGGAAAAGAGAGACGGGTCAGCACAAATCAGGTCCAGGGCGTGGCGGGATTTTGGGAAAGAGATACGGGTCAGCACAAATCAGGTCCGCAGCGTGGCGGGATTGAGGAAAAGAGATACGGGTCAGCACAAATAAGGTCCGCAGCGTGGCGGGATTGAGGAAAAGAGATAGGGGTCAGCACAAATCAGGTCCGCAGCGTGGCGGGATTTTGGGAAAGAGATACGGGTCAGCACAAATCAGGTCCGCAGCGTGGCGGGATTGAGGGAAAGAGATACGGGTCAGCACAAATCAGGTCCGCAGCGTGGCGGGATTGAGGAAAAGAGGTACGGGTCAGCACAAATCAGGTCCGCAGCGTGGCGGGATTGAGGGAAAGAGATACGGGTCAGCACAAATCAGGTCCGCAGCGTGGCGGGATTGAGGAAAAGAGGTACGGGTCAGCACAAATCAGGTCCGCAGCGTGGCGGGATTGAGGAAAAGAGATACGGGTCGGCACAAATCATGGGTCACCCAGGTTTAATCTAAATCGCCCCGACCTCCGACCTTCCGGCTAACTCAGGCCTTTCATCTCTCCTGAGACATGAAAAATCACTGATATTCCAGCAGCCAGAGTAAAATACAATACAATCTGGTTTCTCCATTAGCCTCAGTCATTTTTCCTTTTTTAAAAAGCAATCAGAATGGGGGCTCCTGAGTGGCTCAATTGTGAGTATTCAGATTCAGATTTGAATTTGGATTTTGATTTGGAAGATCAGGAGTCATGAGCGTGGAGGCACAGCATGGCCTGTTCTCTAACCCTTGTCCACCGTCGCTTGTGGACCCTCAGCCAATCGGCAGCAACTTTACCAGGATCACTGGGCTCAGCCAGCGCCCAAGTGGATTGACCATTCCATAGGTTAGCCCTTTTGCCAGACCCACTAGTAACACACACACATGCGCGCCTCACCCTGAAAGAAGAGCCCACTGGGTTGCTTGGCTGCACCCGGGGACACGGCCAGCCACAGCACAGTGTCGGCACCCTGGGCCTCCGTCCGCAGCTTGTTCTTCATCTTCTCATGGAAGTCCGGCATGGAGGATTGCACCGCTGCAGACACACAATTGGAACAAGGCCTACCTTTAAACCTACACACTGAATGCTCAGGTCAGCCAGGTTTGATGGTGCACAATGTTGCATTGCCACGTTTAACTGTTCTCTCCACCACAGGCTTTCGGTTTGACGAAGGCTCCCACATTGTCTTAGGGTGACGGTGGTTAGCCAGTGTGTCCGTATTACGTATCCATAACCATGAGGTTGACAGAGGGTACCTGGGGTGTCGGCCCAGCCCGGGTGCATGGTGGAGAAGTGGATCTCCTTGTGTTGCTTGGCCCATCGTTCTGTGAGTACCACCTGCTGCCTCTGCCCGACACACAAACCCTCACAGTCAAAAAGTTTTCGCAATGCAGAAGACAAATACAGCTGAAGAAAAGCAATCAAATTGCCTCCACATAGTCGTTGATTGAGACATCACTCAGTCACTGGTTTCAAATGCTAATAAACACACAATTGGCTAAATAACGAAAAAATCAGCAATGGTTTTTCCCAGTACTTTGTTCTGGGCGTAGGCCATGGTGCCGTCAAATGCTCCCTTCTCGAACTGCAGGTCGTCCACATTCAGCTTCTGGACCAGCATTCCTCCTGACGACACGGTCACCTGGGGGGGGGGGGACACACAATGTGTCTAAGGTCCAATGGGATGGAGATTCCGATTAAAAGTTTTAAGCGCTCGGCAACAGAGAACGCGTTCAGTTCAGAAGAAGTCCTCCACGTGCGGTCCATGGACTCCTGAGCACTGCTTAGGTGCACTTCCTGGAGAAGGTGTCGAAAATGCTGCTTGTCTTATCAGGGTCCATAAAAGCTCACACGCAATCTCTCCGCTTTCAGATAACCAAGAGGCCATAAAGGTACTGTCATTGTAAATCACACAATGCCGTTCTAAGTGCAATTCTACCTTCTCATTACGGTTGATGTAGTACAACAAACATTCTCTATATACAAGTATTTGCGCCAGTTTTCCAGTGGGCACAACGTGGCAGAATGAGGGGGGTTTACTGACCACTCGTGGGTCCTGTGCAGTCTTCAGGGTGGGTATCAACGCTGTGGTTAGAATGAATGTGCCTGGAAAGAAAAGCAATAGAAAATAAAGAATCAGGAGGCTCATACCCATTCTCTAGCACTGTAAGGACCTCGGTTTAGGGACGCCAGCTGTTACCGCTTTCGATAATGCTTTTCAGGTATACGAGAGAGGGCTGCAGGACAGGCTAGAGAAGGCCTCAACACTTTAGTTAGTAGCATCTGTGATACTGTAATCTATAGTGATGGTACCATTGCCACTTCAGCTAAAGGTGATCCAGCCTTCGGAAGCACCAACACGAAACATTGAATAAGACTGATTGAAAGTAAATTTCTGAAGTGGTTCAGCTCCTCTCACCTAAAGTGTTAGTGGCGAAGTTCATCTCCAGACCATCCTCCTGCAGCTCTCTCTGGTTTACCATGCAGCCAGCATTGTTGATCTAGAATGTAGAAAGTCAAAACCCATAAAAAACAAAAAAAAACAACAACTTTGCCACCTCAATGAAAAGTACATGTTCACACACAAGGAGTCCAAAGCATGACGAATACACACATACACACACAGCCGATGTTATAATCAAAAGGCTTTCACTGGAGGAAATGTGAGGTTTAGCGAGACAGATAAAATTATTTGGGAATTGTAGTCCAACTTCTGCTCTTGTGAGGCATTTTGTGATTTTATGAGACACAATCTGAATGGGAAAACTACAGGTCGGTCGATTTGCTCCATGGCCGACTGACTCACGGGAATCATGTGGCCACGGTGACCTACCAGCACGTGCAAGCTGTTGTTCTGTTTGAAGCTTTCCGCAAACTCCCACACCTGTCTGGGGTTGGACATGTCCACCACGTGAACACAGACATTCTGGGGGCAGAGAATGGCAGGTGGCATGGCAGCAGAAGACAGTTTAGCAAACAGTTAACAGTTATACTATACTGAATTTTATCCCAGCATGTCATCTTAAAACATTCTCAAAAAGCGACACCAGATACTCCAGTCTTATTTACCTCATTTTTGCTCTGCTCCACAATGTCCTCCTTTGCTGCCTCTGCCCTGCCTTTGTTCCTGCACACCAGGTGGACTGTCCCACCTTCATGGAATGTGACATTATTGACAACTATCAACATGCCGATTGGCCGCCAGGGGGTGCTCTTTCCTCTTATAGAAATGCCGCTAGAGGTTTAACACTGTCAAAGTGGTATTTATTTTTACGCCAACTCATCACAAACATAACATCGCTGTTACCCAACGACTGGTTTAATCGGTCAATTAAAACCTATTAATTGGGAGATTGAACTGCTACTGTACACGACTTATCAAATGCTATTTAGAGGAACACTTCTGCTAATTATAAAATAATTTAAGTGACATAGCTTCACACGTACCTCTTTTAGCGATTTCCGTAGCAGTGGCTTTTCCAATGCCACTGTTAGCGCCAGTAATCATGAAGACCCTGTCACTCAAATTCACATCCAGATCCCCAGGGATAAAGTGTTTTGAAGCAGCTTCGTAACCACCTCTACATAAAAACAGGCAATATTTAGACATTAGTAATGTTCGGATTTACGAACTTCAAGAGTAATCAAACAGGTAACTTCAGCAATAAGCAAACAACAGGATTTCATCGGTGTGATTTAAAAACATTAGCAGTCACGAACGACATACTGCGGTCAATTATTCCAATCGCCCAAGCTTTCTTGTGATTTATCCCTTTGAAATCACACACAGTATATACATATCGAGGTAAAGTACAATTTATTCTTAACGGTTTAATCTCGCTGCTTGTAACATTCACGTTAGGTTTTTTCAAAATACGCCGCGACATACTTAGTGAATACAAAGCTGTAGTAAATAGCGACCATATGCTACCCCAAAGAAGAAAAATCGCAAAGCCAGTCAAAATTTCATCATACAGCGAAGCAACAAACTCTGCTTTGCTATATTAACCTCACACATGGTTTACATGCAACTTAAAAGACTGTGAATAATGTCAACGCCTCGCAAACCTAATGTAGATATCTCACAGTACTTACTTTGTGTATTCACGTAGGCCTTTCACGAACCATACAGCATTCCTGTAAAATGACATATTTAAATTAATTGTGTTATTTGAAATAACGAAGCGATTTAAAATATTTTGGACGTTTGAACCCACTGCCAGTAAGATAAGACACGCCTTTCTGAAGTTTCATAACAATGACTGGTTGAATAACAGCACTTCCTACATCACATTGTTTGTCACATGACGCCTGAGCAGTTCCCATTGACAACTCAGCGTAAACGGGATTTTAAAAAGTATTAAAGAAAACACGTCATGGTTCACAAAATAACTTTACTGATTCATCATTTAATGTTTGACCTATCACCATTTTTCAATGAATATGACTTCAAATTCAACACAACGCTAAGGGTATTAGTCGCGCTGCCGCCAAAATTGTGTATTGTCAGGATGGCCGAGTGGTCTAAGGCGCCAGACTCAAGGTAAACTGCCTTCCATAAATATGGGTATTCTGGTCTCCTAGTGGAGGCGTGGGTTCGAATCCCACTTCTGACAAACATTTTTTTTTGTTAACCTGGATCAGGTAGATATTTTTTCTTTATTTAAAGATATCAGTTGAATATACGTGGAACTTTTTAAAATGGAAAAAAAAAATATGGAAAAATCTTAACCTTGTATACGGTTTATACAATTCAATAGCGAGTTGCATTGGGGCAATATTCACATTATTTTTTATTTTATTAAATTTTCCTTTAAATCTAGGATGCGAATGATGGAATAAGTAAATATAATTCTTAACTCATAATTATTTCAATATTTTATTGCACTGAAAAGTTGGCAATGGCTGATTTTAAAACTGTATAAATACGAATTGACAGGAGGGGGCACTAAATCCAGTTTAAGTCATTAAAACAGTTGAAGGCTCAAGCTTCTCAGTCCTAAATGTAAACCATAGGCTTCTTTCGCATAGCGATTGAAGGTGAGGCAAAAGAGGTTAAAACGACACATGATCCAGTTAATGATCAATACAGAAGTGTGAATTATAGTTGGTCCATTGTTTAGGCTAGTGGGGAAAAAAGTATCTAGTAAATAGTTGCCTGTTGGACTTCAGTATAGGGCTAATTATTTATATTCATTACAAATGTGTGCGGTTTCAACATGCATGTGAATTATTATCACAATATTTAAATACCGAAAATGTAAGTGTTCTATAACTAATATTATTTCTCGAGTTTTCTGTAGTAGTTTATTGCAAATAGTAAAATCTGCGACAAAATTGAATTTAAAAAAAACGCAAGATTTATAGACCATTAACTACTTACTGTAGTAGTAAATGAATGAAAATTAAATGAATTTGCTGATTTAATTCAATTCGCAGAAATGCGTTTCATCGTCAGGATGGCCGAGCGGTCTAAGGCGCCAGACTCAAGGTTCAACCTTCCACAGTAGTGGGTATTCTGGTCTCCGAATGGAGGCGTGGGTTCGAATCCCACTTCTGACAAAGGTTTTTAAAAAGTTGTTTAACTTACATAGTCACTTACCATACGTACTATGGAGGAATGAAACCACAAAGACAGATAAATTCCGCCCCATTATTGTAAAATCGCTCTCATGCGTTTTCATTAATTACGCGCATTTCCCAATAATGTCCTGAGTACGGCGCACTATTACAAATTCGTGTTAGCCAATACATTTGGCGTTTCTAGCAGATCAGTTGCTTGTAAACCATTGGTTGCATCCACGTAGACAGGAGGAATAACCTGCAAAATACCGAGAAAAATATATACATTTTCACTATTGTTGTGTTTCAATGTGAGGAAAGTTTTGTGCCTGCATTTTACATTAATTGTCCTTCTTTAAAAATATAGAACAGGGGAAGGATGTACGATTTACACTTAAATTGCTTCTTTTGTATTGTTTGTTTTTTTGTACTACGATGCGTCTTCCGCATCTCTAAACTTCTCCAGTATTGCCAAGAAGCAGATTGACGTCAGTCAAATGGACGTCCCTGTGAGATCAGAAATACTTCTGCTTGTATTCGAATAATAGGCGAAAATATATATATATTGTGTTGGTGTGTATAGGCCTAGACGTCGGTGGTTCTAACGAACAGTCCTTATTGATCATGGAATGACGATTAAGTGAAAACGACACTAACATTGTAATATTACTAATTATTTCACGGCTCATAACATGTTTTGAAATTTTAGTCGTATCGCTAAAGAGCGCTCAGAAAGTTTACGATGGATTGCACAAATACTACACTTTTTAAAGTGACCTTATTCTGCAACCTAATTAACGTATTGACATTATCGGGGATAATAATCCTTTCGTTGGCGATTCAAGTGATGTTTCATAGCATATTCTTAAATAAGACGCCGAATCACATATCACCAAAATAACACACTATGCAGTTCTGATCATAACCACTAGGCGTCGTCAAATACTCACAGTTATTAAATCTCTTATTCGTTTTGGCCTGAGTTCAATGTTGTACAGCAATAACGCAGCCGCAGTGGCCGGGAAGTCACTTCAGGAGAAAATTCACGAGGAGTTGAATCTCCCTCGTTAAGTACATGCAAAAATTGCAGTATTCTTGTATTACTATTATACGGAGGGGTGAATATGGCGACGTTGGGACCGGACTATCGTTCCCATTTCCAGGTCACTCCTGGCTCAATTCAAAGTAACATCTGCGCTCTGGGCTCTCACAAAAACATGCACCTCAATCGTAGTCTGGAGAGAGCTATGGAAGAAGCGGGTTATTCCGGATTATTAAACCTTAGCGGCAGAAAACTGAAAGAATTCCCAAGGACGGCTTCAAACCACGATTTGACTGATACGGTGGAAGCAGGTAACTGTATATATATAACTAGCAGTAGCTATTGTGCCGGTTGTCATTTTCCCTCGCCCACTTATTGAGTGGGTGTTGTTAAACTGTGAGGCATTTTGGGATTCGTAAAAAAATTATAGGCTCCTTGTACAAATATGCGACATAATGTTTTGTAATATTTTGCTACTATATCGTTCCATGAGTTTATTCGCCAGATCAAAATGCTGGATTTTATTTTATTATAAGATGCGACTGTGGTGGTACAAGCCAGAATAAACTTGTTCCTCACGTTGACGAAAAGTCAGAATTTGGCAAGACGATTAGTCTTCTGCGTATGTAGCCTAGATAACGTGTGGCACGTACATACTGCTCAACTATGTAAGTGCTATAAATTCCACGTGTTGTTAGTTTATAGCGAACATTAGTGGGATTAATGGGCGTGCTCCACTTTGTAATTGTAAATTGTTAGCCATAACTCAAGGTCTGCAGAAATTAAAGAAATTGTTCAAGAATTCCCACGATGACGATGCCTCAGTTTTATGTGGGGAAAATAGCGCGATACGTATGCCGAAAGACAATTTTTAATGTAAAAATTATGATGCCATTGTTATTACGTTTCATCCCGCTACCGCTATCGCAGATTTACGTTTGATAGATAAATTATCAATGTTGAGAATTAGATTGTCCTAACTTGTTGGATTTTCTTAATGGAACGTGAATTTACCTATAGCCACCATCGCAACTAAAACCAACGTATGTCAATATGAAAACCAAAAGCAATTTGTCATCTTTCCGACGCAGCGGAATGGCATGATGTGGCTCAGTACCGTCGTCATTTGACAGTTAATGCTTGTGATACTGTAATAGTTATGTCTGAAAGAAACTAGAAACGCGAAGCTCAATTTGACTGGGAGCGCTACCTGCCCACTCAAGATAGCAGCGGCACTCACCGGTGTAAGATAGAGATTCGACTACGCAGACACAAAGAAAATATATATTTAATTTGCCGTTGTTTTATTACATAATTTATTTTTGTGGTAAAATAAAAAAGATAAAACAGGCAGTGCATTTACAGAATTTGGCTCAAGATTTGTACCCAGAACTAGCCTTCACCTCAAAACAGGAGCATGACGCTAACTATTTTATATATTAAACCTTAACGAAGCCCTACAAAACTCTGGTTTAAGCAGTCCAACACTGTAAAAAGCTGACACTAAATTACTGAGAATTGAACTGAGTTGATCGTACCTGAAAAACTGCAGGACAAAGCACTGCATCTCAGGCTGATTTAACGCAGGACACTTCACCACCATGACATAGCTACAGTGCACGAAAGGCTTTACATTAGAGGCGATTTTTCCATGTCATAATGCACTCCTTGGGACTGAATAAACATCCACAGTCACAGCTCTGCTCTGGCAGCTGTTCTCTTCACAGACTGTCTTCGACTGCACCTCCCTGTACCAGGCCGTCCTGCTTTGGAGGGAGAGGGAGCCGTTGGGTATACTCTCCCCGTTAAGTGTTTAAGATTAGCTTAAACCCGTAGCCCTGGCGTAGAGGGAGGCTGTGGCTGACAGAGGTGAGGCCTGGTCTTCACCGTAGCTACGTTCTCCTTTCTGGCTTTACTTCTGCTTTCACTGAGATTATTTTTTAGGTGTCGTGAAGAACTTTATTAGTAGATAAACGCAGAATGTATACATAGAGGTAAATTTCACGTCTAAATTTCTTGGTCAGTCATCCAAGATGACTATCATATCTAATAAAATTCCAAAGCCACATCGTTACTGGGAATCTCATCCACCCAGAATGAAACGATGACTGAATTTGCCGTGATGAGAGAGCTCCCTCGCAGCCGTCTTTCCCGGGCATCAGTGGTAACTGAGGGACAGAGAGAGTAAGAGAAAGGCATGCCCCAGTTTACATGCTTCTCCCTGTCTGTAATTGGACAATAGGACCGGCCCCCTTTCCTGCTGGACATTACTTGGGAGAGGGGGGCACTATGAGCCAGTGTGAATGTTGCCCTGGGGCCTGGGATAGCCTGTCTGTGCCTGATCTGTGTATTTCAGCGGGTGAGGGGGCCAATAAAGATTCTCGGCCCTGTCCTGTCCTCACAAGTTTGAGGATCTGTCCCATCCTTTGAAAAGTGACATTGTTTTACTTCTGCCTTCCCTAGAGGTGGTGCCTTTTGGCGGAGGGTGGGAAGGCTGCCACCATATTCGGGTCAAAAAATGTCCTCGAGAGTAACAGTACAAATTGCGTGTGTGTTTGTGCCTCCATCTCTGCAGGCTGTGTGTGTCAATGGGAGGTGGAGAGGAACACGGTGTTGTTCTCTGTGCTGTGTGTGTCAATGGGAGGTGGAGAGGAACACGGTGTTGTTCTCTGTGCTGTGTGTGTCAATGGGAGGTGGAGCGGAACACGGTGTGGTTCTCTGTGCTGTGTGTGTCAATGGGAGGTGGAGCGGAACACGGTGTGGTTCTCTGTGCTGTGTGTGTCAATGGGAGGTGGAGCAGAACACGGTGTGGTTCTCTGTGCTGTGTGGCGAAGCTCGTGCTGCTCTCCAGGCCTGTGCTGTTGAAAACAGTTGGAAACCCCCCCCTTTCCGCGAAGGCATTTGGAACAACGGAAGAGGGGCACTCTGGCTGTGTTCCAGCAGCTCCGAGCGCTTCTCAGGAATCTGACCCCTAGCCTCCCCAGGCATCCAGCCTCCCACCCTCTGGGCTACTTGTCCCGCCCCCTGTCGGCCAGTGCCAGTTGGGAAGGGGATCGCTGGCATGGCGATAAAGCCAGAGTCCATGCGCCGAGCAGCGTTGCCCGGATCCCTGGACACGGGGTCCGGAAGAGCGTCTGTTTAATCCCAAACGGGACCCAGAGAGACCTCGAGAGAGGCCTCTGAAACTGAACGGCTCCAGTGAAGCGACGATAATTCTGTAACATAGTTTCCTGGGGAGGAATAACCAAAACCGCCTGACCAAGGTTCTGATATGTCCCGATAAGTTTTATCTGCTGATAACGGTGGAAGCCGTCTCCCTGCATCGTTTGACATGTAGCATTCCTCTGTACGCTGGTGCTTGTGAACATTCAGCCAGGAGTTCGTCTACGTTCTCTCCCTCATTGGGGATTTTCTGGACCACGCACTCTCTGTCACATGGTGTGTATGTAGTTAAGGGAAAAATCTCCCGCTGTACATGTAAACGACAACCTCTCTTTGTCAGACACTGACTGCGGAACCCATTCATGACGGATCATGCCATTTACTTTAAATATTTTCAGACCACCCCTGCGCAGTTAACCAGGTCGAACTGGTCTTCTCTGCTAACATACTACCAATGGCCCCCAATCCCACTCTACTGTTGATGGCATCCTACGTCCACCACATCACCACCTCTCTGAGCCATGTTTATGACCCCTTCCCCTAGTCGGTCAGGTGCAACGCCCTTGGGAAAGAAACGTTCACTGTGTCTATTCCACATCGATGTCTGGGAGTGGTTTAGTTCTGATCTGAATGAATGTGCTCGTTTTGTAGATCGATTTTGTGGGGGGTGGGGGGGGGGGTTTAATGTGGGAGATGTGATGGGGCATTGAACTGTGGACCTGAGGGATGTGGCTGGCTCTGGATGTGCCAGGGCTGTTTTGTATATCCATGACAACCACAGTTCAGTTCTGCCGCTCCAGCTAATAGAAATCGGCCTGGGGCCCCCGAAAGGCAAAGGCCTGAGTGCAGACTGGGCTCAGTGGCCTGGTTTATGTCTAAAGCGGTCACCTTTACAGTCTGCAGAGAGGTTCAACGCCGATTGGAGGAGCGGCACGTCCGTCATGATGGCACCAGCGCCGATTGGAGGAGTGGCACGTCCATCATGATGGCACCAGCGCCGATTGGAGGAGTGGCACGTCCATCATGATGGCACCAGCGCCGATTGGAGGAGTGGCCAGTCCTTCAGGATAGCACAGCCAGGAGACACCCGTTAGCGAAGTACAGAAAGAACCCCTGCCATCCCAGCTGCCGCTCAGCTTTCCTGTGTCACAGTCGGCGAATTGACAGGAGCTGGCCAACAAGCAAACTCCAGCTCACAGAGCCTCAGTCAGCGGGCCCCTTTACCGACCCAGCCCCCAGGGAGGCCCCTGTGCCATGCATACGAAGTCGGCTGCATGAAAATGTGCTTCCTCATGCAGCGCTGAGTTCCCATGATTCTCCGGGGGTGGCTGGCGCGTAGATCAGGAAGCCAGAGATGGAGCAGTGTGTGGCTACCTCACGGTATCACCTCTCGCGTCTAGGTTTTCAAGTTGCGCTTGGATGTTTATCTTGGGTCTTTTAGAACACGGTGACTGTGCTTTTCCTGTACTTACTGTGAGTTTTAACTCTGCATTTGGGACAAATTTCCCCTCTCCTTGTTTCATGGGAAGGGTTTTACGTCTGCCCTACCCCTGTCAAACTCTGAGTAAAAATACCTTGAAGTTGGTGGGTGGGAGGGGGAGGGATTTACGACCAGAGAGGAAAAAGGGAGGAGAGAAAAGGGTGTATGGAAGAGCGGCCAGGGAAATGGGTGGAGAGGAGGGAGGGTGTATGGGAAAGGGGTGGAGGGGTGGAGAGGAGGGAGGGTGTATGGAAGAGCGGCCAAGGAAAGGGGTGGAAAGGAGGGAGGTTGTATGGAAGAGCGGCCAGGGAAAGGGGTGAAGGGGTGGAGAGGAAGGAGGGTGTATGGAAGAGCGCCCAGGGAAAGGGGTGGAGAGGAGGGA
This sequence comes from Hiodon tergisus, assembly GCA_025775045.1. NCBI lineage: Eukaryota > Metazoa > Chordata > Actinopteri > Hiodontiformes > Hiodontidae > Hiodon > Hiodon tergisus. Next base: position 222,995 of record JAOVYW010000031.1, read on the forward strand.
GGGTGTATGGAAGAGCGGCCAGGGAAAGGGGTGGAGAGGAGGGAGGGTGTATGGAAGAGCGCCCAGGGAAAGGGGTGGAGGGTAAAGGGGGTGTATGGCTGCTGACCGCAGTGAAGCTGATACAGGCAGATAAAAGCACGCTGCGTTGATGGGTCGGTCTGGGCGGCTGCTGCTGCTGGTGGAGGTGGGGACGGTGGCACGGGCCTTGGTCCGCTCCCCACTAAAGCTGGGTCTCTGGAGAAAGGAGGGTGGGCGCTGGAGGCTGGAGCAGGAGGCCTTCGGCATACTTGGTGGGGCTGCGTCCCACTGAGGAAATGGCTTTCATTGCTGCATTTTCACACAATGAGAGCGGGAGGTTTCCTGGCTCTGTGTTTGAGGACAACAAACCTGCTGTGCAGCTGTTGTTGACCTCGGCTACGCGTCAGCTACCCATGGGAGGAATGCCTGTTGACCTGTGCCAGCTCAGTACATCAGAACTGGCACCCACGCACACATGTGAACTGGCACCCACACACCTGGGGTGGAGATCCCTCACGGACAAATGCTCCCCGTCCCTGCACAGCGAGGTAACCCAGTGTCACCAAAGCAACACAGACCCACAGTGTCTAACAGCTGTATCCTCGCTTTAAACACCAAGCCAGGCCAAAAACCAGAACCACCAAGCCTCGGAGACCAACCAAACCAGTGTGTCTCCAAGGCAAGTCGTCGATAGTTATGAACAGAAATGCAGCCTCAGTATTTTTTCCCCCATATTAAAAGTTATCGAGGCGCTGCAGTATCTGCTGTCAGCACTGTTGCATTTGTTTTGAATGGATTCTAAGGTCTGCGTTTAATTCATGCAATGCAAATCAATATATTTAATTAACAGTGACAGAGTGCTTCGCCCCTAGGCTCTGCCAGTGCTCCACCCTGTGCTGTTGGTACCTGTTCTCACTGTATCCTCACTGTGTCTGTCTCACTGGATCCTCACTGTGTCTGTATCCCTGTATCCTCACTGTGTCTGTCTCACT
>JAOVYW010000031.1:240124-284060 GCA_025775045.1 Hiodon tergisus
TGAGATTTCGTCACTTTGACAAGTACATTAATTTCAACAGTTGTGCAATTCATCAAAACAATAAAACAACACCCACCTAGAATACCATGCTTACAATTAGGCAAGCATAAGCGATGGAAGAGTGTGTACAGGAAAACTCTGAGATGGATTTTCTTCACTGTTCCCATTCTGTCTTTGCTCTTCAGATAGTGGATTGGTTTGTTCAGATTTGCCTGGGACTGAAGCACATTCACGACAGGAAGGTCCTGCACAGGGACATCAAAGCACAGGTACCCGTGGTGTAGTACTGCCTGCGGCCTCCAGTAAAAACGTGCACAACCTCCAGAAGTACAAAATACAACATAAAATAACCTAGATTAAGCTTTTATATAATTTAAGCAGTGGGTTTAAACCCTACATTTTACATCTGTCCCTTGATTAATGTCTCCAGACAGCATTAATGTATATATTCCATTATGACTGATTTAGTACCTACTGTGTTGAATTTTTAACCTACTAGTTCACTACTAGTGACTAGTTAGAGCAGTGTATACTTTCTTAAGTTTCTGTTTTTTTGTTTGGTGGTGGTTTGGTTTAGTTTTTTTGGAGCTGCTTTAGGGTTCAGTTTCTCCTCCAAGTTCAGTTCTTTAACCATCTGCTGATTTAATTCACATCCAACAGTCTGAAAAAAGCAGAGAATAATTGCACAGTGTTCTTTTTTCAAACATGCCCACAAACTGTCTGATCAATAAAACCGTTATGGTGTTTATTGATCGTTTACTAAATCGCTCCAAAATGTGTTACCCTTTCAGAATATATTTCTTGCCAGTAATGGATCAAGAGTAAAGCTTGGTGACTTTGGAATTGCGAAGATGTTAAACAAGTGAGTGTCTGGTTCTGTTTGTCAACTATTTCATCGTCCAGTAACATTTTTTTATGAAATTTGAAATATTATTACACCAAGAGAGGTTGTCTCACTGTCACCAAAACTGAAACTGTGATCGCCGGATGCCAGGGTAAAACCCTGGGTAATATGTTTGAATGCTGCTGTTTGTGTATGTTGGTAAAGATAGGTCATTGGATAGGTCATTGGAGTTGTGCTATATATAAAGTTGAAGGTGTGGATTTATATCGTGTCTATTATTTCCATTATTTTCATGACTGTGGGTAAACAAAGATTTTGGCTTCTCGGGTACTCAAGGTAGTCATGTCGAAGATTATGCTTTCGTTTTATCTAGTATACATTGTTTAGAAATTATATTAAGCTGTATTTGCATAGTTGAATGGGTCTCTGAGATTGGTCAAGCCAGCCATTAAGGTTTAAAACCAACAGATTTAATCAACGATGTCTTTGAGGGCACACATATTTGTAATTTCAAAAGATTTGTTTTACTTTTAGTCACAATCAATCAATTGTATTTGAGAGTAATTTTGAAATCTAAAATGTCTTTGCAACTGATCTTGGAAACCAGGACTTCCAGATCCTTTGCCAATCTTTATGAGTCACATGCTGAGTTTCCTGTACTGGGGCTTACCCCAGGTCAAGATCAGTTGCTGGTTGGCAGATAATTTAGATATTAGCTTATATAATTATAATGTAGAATAGTGTTCTGGTGGTTAACTGTCTTGCCTTATGGTCTATTGACCAGCACCATGGAACTGGCCCGGACATGTGTGGGAACACCCTACTATCTCTCTCCTGAGATCTGTGAGAACCGACCATACAACAACAAGACGCAAGTATAAACAACTCCCCCCCCCCTTTCCAGAGATCGCCCAGCGACTGCCCCTCTGCAAAGGTTCTATCTTCTCCCTGCCTCCCTCACTTCTCCTCTCCGCATCCTTCCTCTCCCTCTTCTTATCTCTCGCCGACACTTGGTCTCGATCGGTAAATAATTTACCTGGAAGCTGCTCGGGTTAGGGGATTGTCGGGAAGGAGACGTTGGGACAAGCGGCCCCCTCTAAAACAAAAGAGTTTCCCGTATTTGATGGTTTCAAATGCAGCTTGTGGGGGAGCTCATTTGGCTTTGGCTCACTGATGTGCTGTGCTGGCCAAAAAAAAACAGGTCAAAGTTCTCAGGTTCACTGAACGTGGATGGTGCACTGTGTGGCCGACTGGCCAAACTGCAGCAGGGCTCTACAGGAGAGTCAGCTGCCCTGCACAGGCGGCGACTAACCTCTTCTCTGTAAATATTTACAGGCCGGCCTGAAAGAACTGGATGCCAGATGCATTCAGTTCATGTTCAACTAGATGGTCTAAATTTCACAAACATTATATTGAGTAAATTACCGATCTGCAATCTTTAAACGTATTTTCTCTCCAGTTTGGAACTAGCAATGATGTACTTTTGGCTACCGGCAAGATCCTCAACAACCACAGGGCACTGTGGAAGCTGCAAGTATTTTATCCAGCCCAAAAGCCTTCCAAACGTTAGCATTTAGCAAACTGCAAGCAGCACAGCTCTGTACTGAGAATCAGTATACGCAAAATCCAGCTGAACGGATTTCTGACAGAGGTCACTGCTGGCTGGCCGGCAACTTGACGAACATACCCCTCAGGACTCCCGGTCATCTTCGGCAAATGACATAACGAATGCGCTTACTGATTTAAAAAAAATGTTGTCATTGATTGAGGACAAGTTCCTTGGCTTTGCCTTTTCCAGTCTTTCACACCCAGCTGAGTTAACTGTACACACTTGACAGGCGACAGTCAGGGCTTTGAATGTCACAATCTGTGCTCAGCCAACTGGGCCTACCCGTTCAGAAAGGCACACCATGGATTTCCTGTTGCTTATTTACTTTTTAAGCCAAAATATGTGCCAAAATATGAGTACATATTAAATAAAGTAACCCCCGCCCACATACACTCACAATCTTCAACTTTTGAGAATTATGTTATCTATGGTGGCAGAGGGTTGGAGGAAACACACAAACACACAGCCATTGTGCACATTGTGCATGTGCTCTTAACGTGAGTGATGGTTAAATCTCAGCGGAATTTCAGGTCCTAATAATAATCACTTGGCGGGTTACGCACAAAGACTTCAGGACATTAGCGGGTCACTTTGCCGTGTTGCCAAAATGTAATCGGTTGCTTTTTTTCAGCTTGCACTTGCCTCCCCATAACAGCCTGCAGTTGTATTGATCCACACACCAGCACGGTCAGATGGCACTTAATTACAGAGCTGTCAGGGTTTTACTTTTAATCTCTCACATCTAATGTGTTCCGGACCCTCCATTCCCCCGCCCGCCGCCCCTCCTCCCAACAGAACCAATGTGATCTCATTTTCGTATATTTAACCCCCAGATTTGAGTGCCTCCGCCGACTGTAATTTGTTTTAGGACTTGGTCAGCAGTCACCAGTAGGGGATGCCGTAGTTTGGAATCTGTACATTTTCTGGGGCTGCGGGTACTTTTAAGTGAGGGATCTGCTGAAATATGAATTTAAGAATGTCATGTTTTAAGTGGAAAATCTGATCCACGGTCTGGAGTGCAGCCGTTTAATATGTGAAAAGCTAAATATGTAAAAATATGTTGTCAACCTGAGAGTCATAACTCAGGGTCTCATTCTTCAAAATTAACAATATGACGAGTATCCCTGTGTAGTTCAAGGCTGTTGAACTTGTGTATGTTGATTGTTTCTCAGTAACTGCTTTGCTTTGGTTCTTTAGGGATGTCTGGTCTCTGGGCTGTGTTCTCTATGAACTGTGCACCCTCAAACACCCAGTAAGCACTGTTGATGACAACCTTTAATCAGTCTAAAAAGCTTCCCCAAATTGATTTGTAATTTTAAAATGATGTACATATTTGTATAGTTCAAAGTGCTTTTTCGAACAAAGTAAAATATACACAGCTTGTGGAAGTTACCATTTATGTGTTAAGATAAACTAAACTTAAATAAAGCTCTCGTTTCGATAGAGATTTCCAAAATGTGTGGCAATGAATTGTAATGATAACTGATAACTTTTTTTGTATGCGTTCTATTGGAGAAGGTGTAGTGACTAATGAACTCCACTCTCTGTAGGCCCAACAAATGTTTAAGCAGGTGTGTGTGTGCCTACCTGTGCTTTCAGTTTGAGGGCAGTAGCCTGAGGCAGTTGGTGGTGAAGATCTGCAGGGGGCGCTATAACCCCGTTGCCACCCACTACTCTTACGACCTCCGCCTCCTGGTGACCCAGCTGTTCAAGGTTAACCCTCGTGACAGACCCTCAGTAAACTCTGTCCTCAGGAGGCCTTTCTTGGAGAAACTAATTGAGCGGCACATGGACGCCCAGGTGAGCTTGTTAAAAGAGAAAAAAGCACTCATTTATCTTGATAGTCTCCTAGGAAAGTTTCTTTTCACAGTTAGATGGAAGTGGTGGTTATAAGAAAACTAATTTCCATGGAAAAGTTTGACAATGTGTATTTCTGTGTCATGTTATCTTTACTCTTGCTGATGTCGGTTTGTTAGGGCTCTTAAGCCATGCTTCAGAGAAGGAAAGAGGGCAAAAACACTTGGCAGCAACACTGTTGCTTTGAGGTTTGCCCCTGTGTTCAGGCACAGACTGCAAACTTGTTTTGAACGACATGGCCATAGGACCTAGTACATCTACTGGCTGCTTATTCGCTTCCTTTAAAACAAAAACATGTTGACGGATGCAGCATCTCAGATTCAATTTTTCCCCCTTTTTTCAAAGGGAATGGAGAATTAACTCTCACGTTCATGAAGGGTTTTAATGTTTTACCCAATGGAAGCCCAGAAACTTGGACCCAAATATTCCATTTATTTTTACATTGCTATCAAAATTTTCCCGTTGAAACATGTTATGTCAACGTTTTTTCAGGCACTAATTCATATTTCATTATGATTCTTGCCAAGACACTGGGTTCATGGTTTTCTATAGAATCAGGCTCTTAGCAGATGATCTCCACATCACTGCTTTACCTTAATGTTTGAGCTGAAGTGTTAGCTTATTGAGTAACTGAATCCGCAGAGTTCACCAAGCTGCGCCTTCCAGCATAGAGTTCACCGAGCTACGCAGGTCAGTCTGCAGGGTTAACCAAGCTACGCAGGCCAGTCTGTGGAGTTTGCTGAGCTGCAGTCCAGTGTGGAGTTCACCAGTAGTACAATGGGTTGTTTGTGCCGTGCAGGAATCCAAATGTCCTGTGTTGTTTCCTCACCCCATTTCTCCTGTTCCAGATGATTAAAGATGAGTTCAGCCACACAGTGCTGCACAGAAAGAGGCCCTCAAACCTCCAGCCTCTTCGGCGAGCTGGGCTGGGACAGACCCCAGGTATGGAGGTGTCCCACTAATGTGCCTAACTGAGCCAGAACTCTCTCCCTGAGGGAAGAACTGACAACACAGAGCCAAACGGTCTGGCCAGCCACACATTAGATTTGGAGATTAGGGGAAACTTTTCAGATCTCGTCAGCGCCTTAGTGGGATGCAAGGCTAGTGTTCCTTCTCAGATCTTAGGGTATGTGACGTTCCCTTTCTTTGCCCCTGAAAATCTTCTGTGGGAAACAGAGAAAGTCCCTAGGCCTGGGGTTCGAGTGGGCTGCAAGCAGAAGCTTGGACCCCCGGTGAGGACACCACTGGTCAGGCCAGCGCGAAAGTCCCCAGCGAAGGTCTACACTCCAGAATTTATCATCATTTTGCCCATTTATTTGTTAATGCCGTATTCTGCACTGGAACACCTGAGTAAGAATTGGGTAAACAGTTTAGCTGAAAACAGGATGTTGGGATATTTTTTTGAATGAAAACGCAGCGTTTTTATTTCTTTCGCCTTACCAGCCGATCCACCCCAAAGCACTGATGATGGAGAAAATACCAGACAAGAACTACGTTCAAAACCACAACCACAGGTGGGACGATCAGGTTGCTAACCAGGGCGACAAACCTCCAGTTCTGTATGCCCACTACCATGCCCAGCTGGATGCCATCCTACGGAGACGGCAGCAGGTGGCCCCTCCTCTTCCTCCTCAACCAGCCACCAGTCAAGAGAAGGCTAAATATCAAAACAGTGACCTAGTAAACCACCCAGAACCTTACCTGTTGTGAGTTCAGGTCTTTTTCACTTGCTCAGCAACCTATTAATGGGCTGGAATTGGTGTTGGGGATCCAACCTTTATAGCTTCTTTGTGCATGTAAATGCTGATCCACATTTTACCACATTTTGTCACCTTTACCTAATTTTATATTGTATTTGATTTAATGTTCTTATTATATATTATTATACATTTGAACATCAGAAATATCATCATCTCAGTGCTGAGACTGGATACCTATGTACTGTTCCCCAAGGGTGGCGGCAGCACGCGAGGAGTACCTGCAGAGGAGACAGGAGGCCAACCAATACAAACTGAGAGCTGAGAAACAACTGGTGAGTCTCTCTGATACCGGAGCAGGAGGAGGAGGAGCTGCTCAACGTCAGCGGCGGCCGAGAGTCGAGATACGTCAGTGAAGTATGAATGCATGTCTTACCCCCCGATGTGATAGGGCCTTCGCCCCTCCACTGTGGATGCCAATCAGCGAGACCTGGACCAGGAACCAAAACCAGGGGAAAAAATATCTGAGACACCCCTTACCAGAAAACAAGACGGGCAGCAGGTGAGGAAGGGGGTCGGGTAGTTGGAGAGAAAAAACAACCAAACCAGCAAAGGATTAGGCTAGGGGACAGTGAGAATATTTTCTCTGTGGGTGTAGAGAAGCGAGTGTAACAAAATGTTAACACTGAGTACGTCAACATTGGGCACCGAGGCATTGAGTGTGAAAAGCATCTGGATAGCAAGTCTGAATACTGAGCAGGTGGCATAGAGGTCAAGATGTCGGACCCATTGGGAAGGAACTGCTGTTGTACCCTTGCAAAGGCACTTAGTCAGAATTCCTTGCACATGTCCGTCTGCATTGATGGGAACTCAGGAAAAGCAGGAGTGAGCAGTATGTGCCTCCACACTCACTATGTTGGTAGGAATATCTGAAACAGCTGGAGCAGATTCGACAGCAGTACTACCACGAGGTCAGAGAGATCCGGATGAAGGCGGAAGCCAAGGTAAATTATTATTAACTTGCGTCTGGGCAAGAGAAACGGAAAGTTCACATCTACCTCTGCTGTGGGAGGTGAGTCTCTGACTCCTATTGTGCAGTTTCCTGTACCACCGACACATATCCGGTGTGAAAGTGATAGGGAAAAAGACCGACCTGTTCTACAGGGGCTGAAGAAAGAAGGCAATTGTTTGTTTTCTTGGTTGATTTCCATTTTCATCTCCCAGGGGAAATATTACTTAGTGTGCTCTACTCTACTGGGTCCATCTGGTGGAAGATATCACTAATGGCTGTCCATTATTGTTTCACATTTGTTACAAGTTAATGCAGTACCTAAGTTTAAATATCACTTTTACCATCATAATAAATTAATTTAGAAAAAATATAATCATGTTAATGTTGTACTATATGCTTGGGTCCTGTAAGTCCCCACTGCCCGTCAAAAACGTGACCTACCAGGTGGAACAGCCGTGTCCCAGAGAGATTTCAGCACAGAACAGTGACGAGGACCATGAGAGGAACACCCCTGCTCAGGTAATACCCGTTTCACAACAAACTGCCCACTCACTGTCACTCACAGAAATTGTGACCAGAAGCCTGAAACCAGAACACATCCAAACAATAACCCTGCAAATCCCTGACACACACCGAGTAGAGGCCAGATTCTTTTTAGAAGTCACATGAGACACTCGGCTCACATCTGCTCCTTTGTAAGTCACCCACACACTGGGGTACACTCTGATATAGGAGATGGAGAGGCAAGGGCATAGTTAAGTTAATAAGTTCAATAAAAGGCAGAGAGAGCTGTGTGTTGGACGTCTCATTGCCTATGGGGGTCTTCAAATGGCCGGCACATGGCTAGAATGGAGACACTGATGACTATTAGACTAACCCTATCTTTAGCTGGAAGACCTGGGGCAAGTCATGTATGAGAACATAGAAGAGAGGAAACCCCTGGGGGAAAAGAACAAAGACAAGGTGAAAAAAAAAATAAGGAATGAATAAATTATTTTAAATAAATATTTAAGATGTCATAAATCTTGTGATGTTTGCTTTCAGAAAGGAATCATGTTTGAGGTTCTTCTGAATGATGACACAATACTGGAAGAGAGAGAATCAGGTGACCAAGAGATAAAGCGAGAGGCCAAGGCAGCTGTAGAAAGAGGAGAGGAGGAAGAGGTAAGACAGAAATGATCACACACTGCTATGGCAAGCTGTTTTTACATCTAGTTCCGGCGTTTGGATATCCAAAATTATAATTTGGCATGCAATTTCCAATGATTCCAAAATTCACCAACAATGAAAAATGAAATATATGGATTATGGAAATTAATGAATCAATTTGGATTAAAATGGCAAATTAAGTTTTTAATTTTTACAAATTTTTTATCCCCCTTTTATAAAATAATTTTCACTATAAATCTGGTGGTTGAGCTCCCTTTGAATGCCCACCGGAGACAGTGAATAAGTACTAGCCTGCACTTTCACTGTCTTCCTGAGTACGGTGTTTTCAAACAGAGGATGGCCCAGGCACTCTAGACACAGGACTTTTACGTAGTTAAGGAACCTGGCACGGCAACAAAATTAATCCACCAGTGGAAAGATTGAGAGTCTAACAACACCTTGTGTAATTTTGAAAGAAACAGCTTTAGCATGACAGGAAAATAAACAATTCGCTTATCGGTATTTGTCCAGATGACTGTCTCAAAAACAGTCCAGAAGGTCAAAACAGTCAATGAAGGCGCAGGTTTCGCTTATTCACGGTTTCCAGTGGGCATTAAAATAAAGCACATTATCATTAGAACAGAAAAAAATTGTTTACAATTTACAATATCAAATCGCCACAGTTAAACGGTTTGCCATACATACACCAGTAGCATTGCCTAATCAGTTCTGTTACTGGACCCATGCACAGTCCTGACCAATAGGGGGCACTGATGTTGAGGCAAAACCAAGGAAAAATGGTTGCAGTTGGTAGTGATCATGCAGTGTATTTATGTTGGCCAAACTAAGTATTTGTATGTGTTGAAGAGGGATAAAGGTGTGTTACCAGTGGGCCTTGGCATCCTATACATACTAGAATTCTACCTCTGCCAGGCAAAGACACAGTCTGGTCTGTTCCTTTGAAAATCCAGTTTTGTACTACTAGCAGCCAGCAGCAATGTACATGTGGCTTTCTGCAATTCCAGGAGGTGGATCTGCTGAACCAGGCGTTGACCTTCACAGCCGGAGAGGAACTCAAACAGAGGGACTGGACAGGGGCGGGGCCCAGTTCAGGGGAGAGGAAGGCATGGGTAAAGGGTGCACCAAAAACGCTGCTGAATGCCCTCGCTGAAATTGATTTGTCCTCCATCTACCTCACCATGGCTGGACCTGACCAGGGTGAGTAAGGGCTAGAAGCTCCTCTCCTTTTAATGTCATCCATCTCCATCACAAACGACATAACATCCAGCCAGAATTTTTACACAGCTTGTCACCATTTTATGTAGAGATTTCGTAAAGAGCTGTTATCTTGATTACCTTTGACCACCCTCTTTTCCACCCTTTCATTGCTTAAGGTTGCAGTGGTCAGATGTCAGAGATCAAAGGGGCTCATGTTCTGTAACTTGTATATAAGAGAGGGGCTGCCCCTGACTTATTTGACTGTCTTTTTTTGTGAAACACTGTTGAACATCTATCCCTCTCTGCATTGAATAAACATATATACAGGTTTGCTGTTCTTGTGACAAGTTTTAAGTTGTATTTAAGTTGTAATTGTATATTTCTAAGCATTATTTCATATATAAAAATTAGAACCCATATTTAAACTTCTGGAACCGTCACATTCACACACAGTCCATTTGACCCCCAACATTGAGACATTGAGGAGTAAAGGAGTCCCCTCTTCCCCGTCAGCAGAGGACAGGGACACTGTGGGACCCAGGAAACACTGGGGGGAAGGCCCCCCCAACACCTTGCTGCAGGCCCTGGCCCAGGTTGAACTCACTGCCACAGTGAACTCTGACCTCTCAGGTACGACAGCTCTCCCACACACTCCTGCTCACAGTGCAAAAAAGCAGACCCTCACACATATTTAACCTTCTCCCCTTAGACACGTCACCCTCATACCTTAAGATATACACAATGTATTCTGAAAAACCAGAATCATATTTTTTAATTCAGGTTTTTCCTTCCGTTTACATTTACATTTACATTTTAGTCATTTAGCAGACGCTCTTATCCAGAGCGACGTACAAAAGTGCTGTAGTTTCAGGGTTCTCAAGTGCAATACCAAACTGAGCCATCTTGATCTATTAACAATGACTGAGAGCAGGTATAATACTAATGCTGCAAAGAGATTACAAATCAATAAACATGCTTAACCAACAAAATCCACCCATCATATTCTAAACCTAAGCATCAAAATAAGTAGACAACTAAAGTATTCCAAGCATTAATACATGGCATCTAAACATTTCCTAGGCAGAGGAGGTGGGAGGTGCTTCAGGATCCATTACTTTCCCATGTTTTTCTGCTTTTCCTCAACGATACCTTAACGAAAACTCAACTGTCCATAATTCTAAGTACCTCACAACCCTCTTAGGCACTCTAACGTCTCGGCATCCTGATGAGCCGGAGGGAGAGGAAGGCGACGTGGAAGCGGGTTCAGGTTCAGACATGGATGAAGAGCGTCTGGAACCCAGGTCAGACGACGACGATACGTAAGTGAGATTCCACCTCTCTCTACGAGGCTTGGGTGCAGACTATTTTCAGCGGTGGATTTAGTTCCCCCCACCCCACCCCACCTTTCGTTCCCAGGAACTTTGAGGAATCAGAAGATGAGCTGAGGGAGGAAGTGGTGGAGTCCATGATGAACTTCCTCTCAATGGAGGATGAAGCTGAGGAGGAGAAAGGAGAGGAAAACGCAGGCGGGAACAAGAGGGAGAAGCAGAAGAGGGAAGGAGGCAATCAAGAGAAGGGCGAGGCCATGGGAACACCTGTAACCGTGGTGACCAAACCAGAGAGTGGCGACTCTCTGGTGACCCTCGCGCAGGCGACGCCAGGGCCAAGGTTCGAGGCCTCGCAGGCACAGACAGCAGAGAGAGACCAGGCCCAAACGGGAGACGGTGAGGAGGTAGAACAAGAGAAGCAGGCAGACTAGCTTGCGTTTACCACCCAGACGGAGCATCGACACGTACCAGCAGGTTCCCGAGGCACATTAATCAACTCTGCAGTGCGGTGTGAAACCCTCCCCGTCAGCCACCACTTCATACATGGCAAGCTCATTTCACCTCCTTATGCCCACTTCTTTCTTTACTGGAGATTTTGATCGAAACTAAGGAGTTAGTTTGAATATGAACAGTCTCCAGGTAAACACACTTGATGGAGGAGCTTTGATAATTAATTATGCAGCTGGAGGGGGTGGGGGGGGGTGGAGGGGAAATACTCAAACCCTACCTATTCCCAACCATAAGCATAGTAAGGCCGTATTACTAACGTGAAGTGAGAATTATTTACACTTCAAGGAATGTGCTTCTTAATGTCTCAGATTGTTGGAAAAGAAATTAGACCACAACCATTAGACTCAACAGTCTACCTTGCTGTGTGGACCAATCAATTCTGAGGCGATTGCCGTCTTTCCACTTGTGACAGAGAACGGACAGAGACCCAGTGATACTCTGCCATAGTTCACCATCTCCACTCCAGCAACATTCTTCTTGTGGAAAAAGTCCTTGCCTACACGCCTGTGGTTGAAATTTTTCCTTTGAAGGGTATGGTTTCCAGAGGTGTTTTCTCCACATAAGACTTGGTTTGTGAGGCACTGTATTTATAACATGAACATGTAGTTTGTCAGTATGGGCCTTATCTTTTATATTTAGAAGAAATTAATATTTAAATATTTACAACTCATGGCACTTCATTTTGGGACAAATTACTATGTCCCCAAATAAAAAAATTTGTGACTGAAACCATAAAAAATTCCACTGGTCCCAGTTAAATAGATATTTCAAGCATTCATGGACAGCCTTTTCACAAATATCTCAACAGTTAAAAAGTTTAAATAAACTTTTCACAACGCAAAATTTTTCTTTCTGCTGTGTGACAAAATGTTGCATTTAATTCATAATGAGATATTAAACAGTTTGTAATGTATAATTTATTTGAAATGTCTGAAACTAAACAAATTAGGTCTACACAACGTTTGCAGGACATTTCCCTAGCAGGACACGTTTTTTTGGAGGGGGGATGGGAGCACATTGAAAGCATCATGAAAGACTAAATGGATTTCTTAGCTCTGCCCAACCCAGGTCCCCACACCACAACAGAGAAGTTCTCTGTACAACAGCATACATTTAGAATCCATGTTTGTTCCCACATTCAAATCTTGTCGAATGTAACTCAGTTCAACTTAACAGAGTGTAAAACAGTAAAGTGCATTTAGACGGGGAAAAATAAAAATGAAACATGCTTCATCCAAACACTCCTACTGCAAAATAAGAGGCCCAAATGCCGCTCCCGTTTATGGTAACGCGCCGCTGACCTGCCGACTGTATGCTAACACAAACACTCTGGATAAGTCCGATAGTCCCAGGGGAGTCACGCCCCCTCCTCCTCTCACCGCTCCAGCGCCCCCATGAGGGGCTCTACAGCTGCCAGAAAGGAGGCCTCAAACTCCTGGTCGGAGAAGCGGGCGACGGACAGGCGGGCGTTGCGCCTGATGTCCTGCCTGGCGGAAGAGGACAGCGTCAGGATCCGCTCCATGGCATCGGCATAACTGTCCTCGTCGTCAGCCAGGAAGCCCGTGGCCCCGCCCTCGTACGGGACCACAATGTCCAGCTTAGGTCCCCCAGACTTGTGGGCCAGGACAACAGCCCCGGCAGCCATGCACTCCACTACTCCTGTTCACAGAGAGAAGAGATGCATTACCACGACCGCAGGAGCGCAGAGACACGGTCGATTATGGGTTAGGGAAGGGTATGGGATGAAGGAGAGATATAAAGACAACCGCAATGTTAAAAGGGCGAGATCTTTGCTGTCATGGCTAGCTAACATCTTGGTGAAAGGCAAATTCTGCAGTGTAAGTTTAATTTCATTTAATAGTAAATTGGTGTTAATGCGAATTTTTGTGACGAGTCTCCTACAGTAATACATAAGTTATTTAACTGAAGTGCCAGAGAAACTCTCTGTGAATGGATCATTTACCAATGTTTCACTCTTTTTGAGTATTTTCCCGCAATTTGACTTTCCTACTTTCCGTGTCCACACACATACAACAGGAGGAACAAAAACTGCTTCACAAACAAAATAAACGTTTTGAGAGTGTGATGTTTGCAGGTTTATTTTTTACCTATCCCAAAATGCTCATTCCACATGGTGTGCAGGCCCACGGTGGCATCCACCAGCTCCTTCTTCAGCTCCTCGAAGGGAATGTTCAATTTAAACTCCACCCTGTCGGCCACGCCCAGCTCCTGACACAGCCCCCTGAGCATCAGGACTCGGTCTTCATCCTCCTGGTTCCTACAGCCACCGACCAGGACCAGCCGCAGTGCCTCCCGCTCCAGGCCCGGCCCGTTCCTGGAAAGGAGCTTGTGGAAGGCTCGGATCTGCAACCGGTGGTCTTTCTCGGGGCGGAACTGGCCCACGGAGACCACCGAGTGACACTTCTTGTCCGGGGTCTCCTCTAGCGGGGTCTCCAGGAAGGCTTGCACATCGCAGGGAGGGTAGACCACGCTGGTGCGGTCGGGAGCGCGCCACAGGGCCAGGATGTGGCCCAGCGTCCACGAGGAGTTGACCATGACTACGTTGCTGCAGGAGCCCGCAAGCCCATACAGGAGGGCGAAGGCGCAGTAGTATACCAGCTTGACCGCACTGAAGACCGGGTTCCCCGAAATTAAGTCGGCGTTGTTGAAGCGAGGACTCCGCTCACGCACCACTGAGAGCATGTCGGTGCTTATGGTGGGGTAATGCACATAGCTCCCCACCCGGCAGCCCCCCAGATAGCGGAACACGGGCAGCGTGAAGGCATAGCCCATGGAGTCCACGTAAACGTCCGGGACAAATTCGGTGAGGGCTTCCCACCCCAAGAACACAGAGCCCACGCTCTGGCCCAGCAGGGTGAAGTGGGGGTAAATGCTGGCATCCACTAGGAGGCGGTGTTTGAGGAACACAAACTTGACTTGCCGAGGCAGTCGGATGTTAAAACGCTGGCGCGCTCTGTCCAGGATCTGCGCCCCCGTGACTCCCTGGTCTCCGGTGTACACCACAAAGGAGACATCTGGGTAACTGAAAGGCAACACTTGAGGTACAGTTCTGCCCATTTATGCCTGCTTTTAAAAAAATACTTTGAAGTATTATTTCAAGCACAGACTAAATCAATTCTGTCTATTAGTAATGAGTAACTTCATATTTCTGTATTTTAAACTCCTCAACCTGAATCTTTCTGTGCCAAAGTGGCTCAGTACAGCGTTAATGTTTTATTAATTTGCCAGATTAGCAATGGCACTCATCCATCACCAACTAACCGGTTCTGCAGGGCTCTCAGGGCACACCACAGCACTCTCTCCCCACCGCCTCCCGCATTGCAGTATGGATGGAAGAAGGCCACCGCGGGGCATTTCTCACGGGCCCGGCGGGAGTTCCGCTTCCGATGCAGCCATGTGCGGACACCCATGACAAGAAGGACAAGAATCGCCGACAGAACCATGCACAGATACAGGCATGGCAGCACTAGCGACCACAGTAACCTGAGAGAGAAGTGCAAAACAACAGTTAGCACCGGAGGGGGTATCCTGTTAACCTCAATTTTGCAATGTGCATATCAATTAATCTAGCAAACCAATTTCTAGTTAAGAGTGAAGATAATCTGCAAGTAACAGTCTGTTACACCCAAACGTATTACGCGTTTAGTGGCGCCCTTCTCCTGTCTTTAACCCTAACTTAAAAAAATCTAAATAAACGTTATACAGAATTAATCCATTCGTAAACTGCAAGTTCTAGATAAAGAATAAAGAACAAATAATTCAGATATGGTCACACATTATTTCTACAAAAGAGCCAAATAAAGTATCCAAATGTTATAGTAAACCTTTTAACAGTGCAGCTAGGTACTATATTTTAAAAAAATTGACAATTCAAAAAAGATGAATCTGGATACACAGCAACTGACAAGAAGAGAAAAATAATATTTCTAGCTCCTTTCACAGATGTAACCAACATTTTGTTTAACTTAAAGGTAGCTAACTATGACTAGCTACGTAGCATTTCTTGTTTTCGTGAATGAAGTTACAGTTCAAGGCCATACATTATTTTAAAATCTATTAACGGTTTCAAATTCAACGCATTGCTAAACATGAAACATGTTGCCAGATATTTAAAGACAAACACCTGATAAAGTCGCATAAGCAGAAAGACAAGTGATCATGCACAGCCATTTCCGACATCGCAACAATAACTAGTACCCCGGATGTAAATATCAGCGCTTTCCGATGAATTCAACTTTGTGATTGGGCAGGGGTTCACCGTGCAACAAGAAGAAGAAAAAAACACCAACGGTAGCATATCTGGTCCTTGACATCATTTCTCGCTGTAAACGTGTCTCTCTCATATTACAAAACAACACGTTTTAGCTGTTTATTAATTTTTATTTATTAAATTATATTATTTATTAAATGTGTTTGTTTTTAATCACATATGAATGTTATAAATTATATGATCAAATGTATACAAACTTTAGAATACAACCATCTTTAATAATTTCAATATGGTTCTTCGGTCTAGATAGGAATATCATTAAAGTGAATCGTTGACAACAACACACATTATTTATAATAAGGTATGATAATGGGAGGGTTTACATTAATATCATTATCATTGATATAATGCTTCTAATAACCCACAGAGAGGTGTGCTTGGAAACGTGATATTAAAATGTTGAATATAAAGGTTGGAATATTAAACAAGGAGACAAGGTCAAGGTTAGTCTGCTCTAGAGGTCAGTCAGAGAGGGAAGAGATCATTTACTTCCTGATGTTTTATATTTCTCCAAAATTTACTTTCATGGGGTTTTAAAACTATGTTAAAAATATCACCTATTTGGTATTCATTCATTTGAAACGAACGGCAAATTCATTGTAAAGAAACTGGGGGAACCAACAATAATAATTAAGTTATCACATTGTTGTTTAGCTGATTAAAAAAAAAAAATTATTTCACAAGATGAATTCCTGCATCTTTTTCTGGGTTTTAAACCCATGACCTTCTAGTTCGGAATCCAGTTTACCAGTTGGTACCGCACATGCTTTCCTGGATGGCATTATTACTACATGTATGTAGCAGGCATGACCCAGAGCATATTGCAGTGACTGTTTTACAATGTGGCCACAATTTTACACTGTAATAGAGTTTGGATCTGACTTTAAATAACAAAGCCATAATGTTCTACAAGGGACAAAAAATGTGATGCTTTCTTACACTCAATTTAAGTTCAGGACACATGCTGGGACAGATGATCCAGGTCTCCATCCTGGGAGCAAGGGAAGGAACGCTGTGGTAGGGGGATAGGAAATCCCAAAGGCACATTCTCCTTTTCTCTGGCTCTTACCAACGCTATATAATGTCAGATTGATTTTATGTAAGCGTGTGAAGATGTACGGGCTGGGATGACTGGAGGGTCTAACAAACTTAACTCCAGGCATGTGATAAAGTGGGCATGCTAGGGTTCTGGGGGGGAATCGGGACATTGGTTTTTGTCTACGTAATTGATTTGTTTAGCAGTTTTGATGGTTTAACTACAATTTCACAAAATTTTAATTGAAAAATCTTTAGGGAGATTCTCAAGATACCTAGATGTCTCTTTCCGCTCATTATCTGAAGCCTGAAATTGTCAAGTTTTAATTGAAACAAACGTTAAAATTTTATTGTCACAGGATGAAAGGGAAATTACCTTAATTACCTTCACAAAGGATAAAACCAGGACACACACTCTAGTTAAATGTGTTATTTTTCATCATGTGTAAAATCCAATCTCATGTTGCGTTAGTAAGCACCATATTGCCTTATAAAGACAAAGCACCTATCGTTCCTGTAAAGACGTGGGTTTTGTTTCACTTCCTTCCTTCTTTGACTAGATCACTTTGACTGCTCTTGGCGGTCCCCTGCCAGTTGAGAAGTGCGTGTGGGAGAAACAGAGCGTCTTCCTGCCGCCCCTCGAGCCACACTCAGATCAACAGAATTTCACTTCTTTCAGGTAACCTTCTGTCCTGCCGAAATTGTTTCTTCATGTGTTCCATGACTTAGACTGGACCTTGGGTCCACGTTGAATGCATTGTAGTTCACTGCAATTAGTGCTCAGCCAGGTCACAGAAAGCTTCAGCACTGGGCTGCTGCACACCCATGCAACCATGCAGACCTTACAGTGCAGAAACATGCTTAGTTTGTTATAACATTATGGAAATGTAAGGGTTATAACAAGGGAGGATGGAAGTAAATGTTGTGATGAGGGTGGGTATTGAAGTTGCACAACTGAAAAGCACCTAGCAGAAATTGCCATGATGCTGTCACAACCAAACAGGAAGCTGCAGTTTAGCACTGTGTCTCAAATGAGAATGTTTCTGAACTGCAGAATTGTTCTGGATAGAGCTTTTGTTCCAAACTTGGTGCCCAAACCCCTTACCAGCCTTACTGGTACAGGATTTTCAGCACCCTTCCTAGACATCAAACCTTAAGGGTTTAATTGATCCTTGAATTAAGTATTTAGTTTCAGCATATGATAGCAGATTTGGTTTTAAAGGAAAAATGCACGTGCATTTCAGACAGCCTGCATGGTGACTGCATGGCGCAGCCATTTTGTTTGAAATCACCAAATATGTGACGCGAGATCAACAGATAATGTTTGTCATTGCATGTCAGTCATGTTCGGGAGCTGACTAAATAAATGCAGTTCATTTCGTATCATATGTGCATATTACATTTGTTTCATGGAAAATTACATACAGTGAAAGGGAAATTGTGCATTAAGATCCTATTCTAGTCACAAGACTTTAATTACTTTAATTACAGAAAATGTTTTTCTGCTTGAAACCCCAGAGCAGCATTTAGACAGCAGCGACAAGACAACGCCCAGTTTGGCACTGTAGTAAATTTAATAAGGAAATAGAAAGACAGGCAAGGAACGTGGACGATGACACAAAAATGTTAATCGCCATAAGGAATAAACCTAAAAGCTCAATGTATTTTTCACATCTGCTGTCTGTTCAACTCCTTAAATGTATAAAAATATATCACAGGGGCCAGCTAAATGGTGACAAAATCTGTGATTGGGGAGATTATGCAGCGGGTTTCATTGTAGTGGAAGTTGAGTCAAGTGTGCTGTAGCTTAAATTCAGGTAGTCTTCCCGAGCTTAATGTTTCAGAGTGACATTTTTTCTTTGTAATCATTTAACTGAGAAACAACCACAGCGCCTACAAATCATTGCGTACACACAGGGATCACATTTTTTATATGATTAGTGTTTTTTTTTTACTTCTTCTTTTTCTTTGTCATTTTTTATTGGGGCCATCATGTAAAATTTTTATTTCCACTTCCTCAAAATGTGTGTTAGATTGTTATAGTGTTTTCTATGTATTGCAGTTTTGAATGCATTAAAAAGCTAAATTAAAAATCCAGCAGCTAACTGGCTGGATGCTACTGCAGAGAGTGTGACTCTTCAAAATAAGGTTGGAGGAAGCTAGTGTTAAATGTACCAAATCTGCAGACTAGCAATAGCAATTGAGAAGTATGAGGTGCACTGCATTGTGTGTGCCCTGTGCTTTGTGGAAGTTAATGACTGGACGTGCAGAAAGGCGTATGGAGAAGGTGTATTCTACGGACGGACCGTATGCATTCCATCAGCTCTGGTGCCTGGAATCCCAATGCATGGAACTCTGACATCTGAATGCATCCGTTTGTTTGTAGAAGCACCGTACAATGCAAATGTTGTTTCACTAGAAAGGCCTGGTTATAAAATAAATAGACAATGTTAATATTTATCTGGTACAGGAAATATTACAAACAAAAGAGCGGGCATCTTGCAAAGATTTCACACCACCAGTTTGGCCCCAGTGTATTTGATCTTCCATTGCTGCGGTGAAGCCCCTGACGTGCTCTATGGCAGCTTCCTGTCAGTAATACCCGGAGCAAGTTAGACCGGGTGCGAGTGAGTTCATCGCTCACAGAGAACAACCTGCGCCCGTCTACGATCCTCAGTAAGGTTGATTACAGGTCTGTTAAACTCAGTAATTTCTGCTTAGCAGAGCTAACCCATTTTGATTTTTGATTTAATCACTGCAGAACTCTGGTTTAGGCAAAGCATTTTGCACAACAGAGTGGATTAACAACATATATCTATCTTATTCAAAGCACAGAAACCAATTGTATTATTTTCAAAACGAAAGAAGATAAGTGCACATCCTGCTGTGGCAATAAACTGCTGACCTAGAACTGTCGTTCAACAAGAACTGTAGTTTCCTGTTAAATGGAACATGGGTTCCTGTTCACTTTTCTAGCGTTGTGTCTAGAATGAGAATGAGGAATGAGACTGTTATATTTTCACTCTGATACATTATAGGAAATATTATACCTTTGGTGAGTTAGTCGTTTCCCATATAGGCCATAATATTCTAATAACGTTGCTGAAATGTTTCAACAACACTATAAAAAGGTTATGGACCTGATGAGCTGATCTCCTCCAGATCAGAAAGGTAGCAGAGGGAGTCATCGACTTGTGTTCTGTTGTGTACGCTTCTGCAATGGAACATTGACGAAACGTGAATGTGAATGTGAAACTGACTTTCAATGAGAGCCCAGTCAGTGCTTTGGTTATTTTTTGTGGTTTATTGTAAGTGAAGTGCGCTGTGATAATGAGCAGCTAGTGTTGGTAGTGCGACATGAATACATAACCAACCGGATGAGAAGAGCAGGGTGGTTTTAAGATAGGTCCACTAGCTGCTAAGATTGGTGTGAACGAGCATTAAAGCCCTGAGGCAGAAGTGACAGAATAAAGTTGAAGGGAAACTTTACTGTAGAATGATGAGAAATTTTTAAAAAACCCAGCAGAGGGAAGTTCTATGAGCAACACAAGAATACACTCATTTCTGCTTCCTCTTTATTAATATATTGAATATTTTATGTAACTGTTTTACACACAAGGGCTTCTTTTGAAAGCTTTACTTTCCTAAATATAAAATATCTGTTTGTTGGGGGGGGGGGGGGGGGGTTTGTAGATTTCGGCAGCTCCCCCAACCCTGCATACCCCCCAGACTCATGTTTGTGATTGTTTCAGGCGCTGAACAGTTGAGCGTTTCCCAAGATGGCTGCCCCCACCCCGATTGCCCATGATGAGATGGAAGAACTCAGGGAGGCCTTTGCTAAAATTGGTGAGAGAAACTTGAATCGCACAACAGAGCCCTTCCTCCATTGCCGCAGTGGTGCTCCAGTGGTAAAAATCCTCTGTATAACTGGTGGTGGGTGGCAGCAGAGATACAATTTCACTGGATCGGAAGAATTTCAGTGTGATAATGAACATGCACAGATTGAGTGCCATTGGCTGTCGGTGAAAGATTATTTCAGTGAATCTATTGCTTTAAAACCAGTGTAGTGAAGAGAACAGAGTAGAGTTTCACAAACACATTAGCATAGCAATTACAAATATGGTACCACACTGCATTATGCACCTTGTTTATTAACAGCAAAAACAATACTGAGTATACTCTAGGTCAAAATTCACTGCTCCCATGTCACTGGCCTGACCCCTGACCTCCTGACCCTTCAGATGTGGACTCTCGGGGTCATATTGGCACAGATGACCTCAACGAACTCTTCAAAGCAGCCAACTTGCCCTTACCAGGGTACAGAGTCAGAGAGATCATCCAGGATCTCACCGTGACCGGAGCTCAGCATGACGGCAAGGTCACCTTCGACGAGTTTGTTAACGTGAGTCAAAGCGGACCGGAAATTATTTCATTATGGAAGGTTTTCTCCGTGATCAGATTACGTCATATTCCTGACATAGTTACTATCTTGCCCCCCGCCCCACTTTTTCACTTTGACGGATTTAGCTTTCTTCTCTCCTGCAGGTTGTCCATGGGCTGAAGAGCTCAGAGGTTGCTAAGACATTCAGGAAGGCCATCAACAAGAAGGAGGGTATCTATGCGGTGGCGGGAAGGTCGGAACAGGCCGGCACCCAACACTCATACTCAGGTAGGACAGAGGCCCGCTCTTCACTCCCTCTCACGTTTCATCCCTGTCTACGGTAAAATACTGCGCTGTGGGTTCCCGTCTGTCTTGGCGAAAGAGTTCTCTTTTTGTTCTCATGGCTGTTCTTGTAAATGGGGTTGATTCAAGGCCATGGTATAAGTAGGTTGAAGGTTAAAATCCCAAGAGGGCACCGCTGTTGAATTTTTAAGAAAGGAGCTGCTTCAGTAAATATCCAGTGGCATAAATGGGTAAAATGTTCAATTACAAGCCATGTAGGTCAGTCTGGACAGGAGCATCTGCTAAGGAAATGGAGATTCATGCACAGGCCAGTACATCTAGCGCCTACCCAGCTCATGTGAGCGTGACGTGAAAACGAGAACTGCACCTTTGGTCCAAATGGAGCCACTCCCCATGACCTCATGAGGTCTCACTGCGCGCCTTTCTTGTGTTCGGGCAGAGGAGGAGAAGGTGGCCTTTGTAAACTGGGTGAACAAGGCCCTGGAGAAGGACCCTGACTGCCAGCACGTCCTGCCCATGGACCCCACCACAGACGACCTTTTTACCGCCATGGGGGACGGCATCATCCTCTGGTGGGTCCTCCTGGAACCTGCTCGGAATAAGCGCTGATCCATCAGCTGGACAAAAGGAAAAACTCTTGATGTTAACCTGACTAGACTGGTGGGCCTTAGTCGCATGCTTTCTACATGTCTCTCCTCATTTATACCTTCTCTTTCCAGTAAGATGATTAACCTGTCCGTGCCCGACACCATCGATGAACGCACCATCAACAAAAAGAAGCTCACGCCATTCACCATCCAGGTAAAGGAGGCATGCTGGAATTTGCATCGCCACCCATTAAAACGTGTTTTAACCACTGATGAATAGGATAGTGAATGTCACGCCAGGACACCCAGGATATAAGTTCATGACTAAAGTTCTACAGTGTTAACCCTCCCAGGTGTGTATTGGGAGGTAAATGCTAATGTGGCCGTGGCTACCTTCAACCTAACAGAGCTGTTCTGCCCGTAACAGGAGAACCTGAACCTGGCGCTAAATTCGGCTTCGGCTATCGGCTGTCACGTGGTGAACATCGGGGCGGAGGACCTAAAGGAGGGCCGGCAGCATCTGGTCCTGGGGCTGCTGTGGCAGGTCATCAAGATTGGCCTGTTTGCTGACATCGAGATCAGCAGGAATGAAGGTACAACCTTCCATACATTACCCACATTCTCACTGCAATGATGCTCCAAATACACACACAGATGTGTGTGCGTGCATGTGAAATGAGTCTGTATATATTGTGTGTTTGTACTGACAATGAGTGCGAGGGTGTCTGCACATGCCTTTGTATGACCAATGACGCCGCGTGGGCGTGGTTACACACTCTATGTATGTGTGCCCAGCTCTGATCGCCCTGCTGAGAGATGGGGAAAGCCTGGAGGACCTGATGAAGCTCTCCCCCGAGGAGCTGCTGCTACGTTGGGCCAACTACCACCTGGAGCAGGCCGGCCACGGCAAGATCAACAACTTCAGCTCTGACATCAAGGTCTGGCTCACACACTGCAGACCTGGGGGTTGCCCTGTCCCACACACTTGTGCCACACAGCTTTCCCTGCATGTGCCCTTCACCTCCCTGAACCTGCAGTTTCCACTGTTGGATATGAAAATATGGAATGAATGAATTTCTGCTGTTAAAACATATGGAAAGAAATGGGGGCCAGCTTTGTGTTGTTTTTCCTCCCCTAAAGGACTCCAAGGCCTATTACAACATTCTGAACCAAGTGGCACCCAAGGGAGATGAGGAAGGAATCCCGGCTATCACCATTGACATGTCAGGAATAAAGGTAAGGATATACAAGGCTATACCCTCTGCAGGATTGGCCTGTAAGTCTTTATATACACATTGTGAGACACAGAACTTTCCAATGAGCCCACTACATTAGCTCACAGTATCACACGGCACCCCCTGCAGGAGAAAGACGACCTGAAACGGGCCGAATGCATGCTGGATCAGGCCGACCGCCTGGGCTGCCGCCAGTTTGTTACCGCAACCGACGTCGTTCGTGGAAACCCCAAGCTGAACCTGGCTTACATTGCTAACCTGTTCAACAAGTATCCCGCCCTGAAGAAGCCTGAAAACCAAGACATCGACTGGAGTGCCATCGAAGGTGAGTGCAGCAGGCCTGGTGCGTGACTTCTGTCTCCGGAACTAAACCAGTAGCTAACAAGGTATGGGGCTGAATCATGAACCAATGTCCGGTATGTTAAGTCCTGAATTGGTTATAGAAATAGCTTATTCCCTGGGCAATGCATAATATTTGTGCACCAATGTGTCACCCAGTTCAGAAAAAAGTCTGCAGATTACGTGACGTGAAGCCATCATTGCTAGAGTTTCATTTATCCAATTCTCTCAATCTATCACTGCCTGTTAGGTGAGACCAGAGAAGAGCGGACGTTCAGAAACTGGATGAACTCCCTGGGTGTCAATCCACGTGTCAATCATCTCTATGGGTAAGAACAACTGTCTTGTGGATCAGAGTTCATCTAGTGGGGGAGGAAACAGACCTATTGTGGCCTTTTTGTTTTTTGCAGGGACATGGCCGATGCCCTGGTTATCTTCCAGCTGTACGAGAAGATCAAGGTTCCTGTGGACTGGAACAGAGTGAACAAGCCTCCCTACCCGAAACTGGGCGGTAAAATGAAAATGGTTAGATCCAAATCCGCCGCATGGTTAGGAACATCGAAGAAGGGGGCAAGAAACCCTAAAAGGGAGTTAAATCCCCCTCAGCAGTCTGGACAGGAATATGATACAGAGGCTAAGCATTTAATACACACTTTTAATTACGCACAAATCTTGTGGGATCCGCCAGGGAAAGATCAATTATTTCATACAAATGAGGCCTCTCAGTAAGTCCTGCCATTTAAACTGCTCCTAGATGCCACAACGCTCATATTACCCATCGTTAACATCGGCAGTGTTGTTATCTACAGTTGGAGAACTGCAACTATGCAGTGGAGCTGGGCAAGAACCAGGCAAAGTTCTCACTGGTGGGCATCGCCGGGCAAGATTTGAATGAGGGAAACCGCACCCTCACTCTGGCTCTACTCTGGCAGCTTATGAGGAGGTAATTTTTGAAATGATAACCATGTTAACATTTGAGTGACTACCTGTGACACGAATAGCGTAGCCATTTTCCCCCCAAGACTGCTTAGCTTTGGTGAAAATAGCAATTTGAATATCTAATACGTCTAATACCATATGTGAAGTAAAGAATCAACTAAGGCAATGAATTTTAGTGAAGTAAATGGTGAGGTCATTACAGTATTAATCATGTAACCAGATAGTTTATCTAAAGATGTAACCACACTATCGGTGACTAAGTACTTATTTGTTTCAAGTGTAAAGCTGTATACATGGGTCCTTTTGTGCTGTGTGATTGCTGATTAAAAAATGTTTTCCGCAGAACTTTGTGGCAAAAATTGTGAATTGTAATTGAAATCATTCTTCACCGCCAGGTACACACTCAACATCTTGGAGGAGCTCGGCGACGGGCAGAAGGTGAACGACGACACCATCGTCAGCTGGGTCAACGGCATGCTGAAGGAAGCAGGAAAAGCCACCATCTCTGGCTTCAAGGTGGGTGGGGGAGGACTGCAGGGCGCCCAAAGGAAAGAGACAACGTTATCGCATTGTGTGACGATTATGAAGCAATGAGACCCCGAAGCATGACGAAGCTGCTAAATAAACCACAGAAAATGTTCATCGTGGTCCTGTTCCACAAAGGTCCCACAAAGCTCCTACAACGCTCTCCTGTGTGTGTGTTTGGTTCTGCAGGACGGATCGATCAGCACCAGCATGCCGGTCCTGGACCTGATTGACGCCATCCAGCCAGGATGCATCCGGTATGACCTGGTGGAGTCAGAGGACCTGTCTGACGAGCAGAAGCTCAACAACGCCAAGTACGACCTCCGAGCCTTGCCTCCTTCACAAACGACACAATGTCAGCGATCACCACAATCACCAAACAGAACCCAGGGCTTTTCATTTAAGAGAATGATAAAACACAGAATTCTGAAAATGGAAGTCTCCTGTATTACTAAAATAGATTGCAGAAGAGCTGACATTTTCGAGACAAAGCAGAGCCAAGTGGTTAAATTCTTTAGTTTTACGCAAACATAGCACACAAACAAGAACAGAACAAGCTAATCTCACTCTAATTTAATGCAGTTCTTTAATTGCACACTCCAGCAAAGAGCCAAACCAGCCTTTTCAGACCTTTTCATGCATCAGCATGGGCTAGGACGTGTCCCATAAATGTGTGTAATCAACCCTATTCACCCTCCTGGGCTTTTAACTGCCCTAGCAGATAAACTTGTATTTTTTCCCACTTCCTTACAGAAGATTAACCCCTTGAGCTAAAGACCAAACAACTAGTCATACTCTCGTCCTCAACTCCAGCAATTCACGTGACTCATTCGCGACGTGACTCATTCGTGACATGTGCTTGAAATTTCTAACGCACGGTTCTGGGTTAATCCTTCAGGTATGCCATTTCTATGGCTAGGAAGATTGGTGCCCGCGTTTACGCCCTGCCAGAGGACCTGGTGGAGGTCAAGCCCAAGATGGTGATGACAGTTTTCGCCTGCCTGATGGCGAGGGGCCTGAAGAGTGCATAAGCCTGCTGTAACCATTGCCCCGGGCAAAAAACACAAACCGACACTGTGGTTGACTCTCATTGAACAGCTCTCTCATACAGGCATGCATACACAGACCACAGACACATACACCTTTATACACGTCACACTTTTATACCACTTTTATACATCTCATCGCATATATATTTTGTCTTAAATACAACCTTAATTTGATATTTTTTAACAAACATTTTAAGCCAGATTTTTTTTTCTTAAATGTTGTTTTTCTTAAACTAAAAACAATCGATTCCTTGATTTCAGTAGCTAGTTCCAATATTGAAAAGATTCATTTTCTACATGTTTGCTATCAATGTGAATCTATGGAAGGAATAATTTGTCGACAGCAAATAAAATATGGATGGAATTATTGTTAGAATTGAATGTTAAGAAATATCAAATTTATGCATGAAAGCGTAATAACTCAGTAAATTCATGCAATAAAATAAAACATTTCAGATCTAAAATATATATATTTTTATTTAATTGTGACAACGATGATGGTTGACTTACAATTAATGTAAATTCCAATTCATGTTTATTTGTTGTGTTACACCTCTGTTTATTGAAAAGTTTATTAAGAAATTCAGCACCCATTTGGTTTCTTTTACTCTTAAGGAGGAACAGACATAGAGCCCACCATAGTTTAAGTTACATTGCAACAAGAGGAAGTCAGAACCGCCATTATATCATATACCTTCATAAAATAATGGCGCTTTACATTATCATCTACTAAATTATCATTACTAACTAAATCTACTAAATTTTGTGGACAACGTGCTCCTTTCCCAATTAATGTGATGCTCGTCAGCATAGTCTGGAGACAAATAAATTCCAGCAATGCTACCATGTTGATTTTAATCAACGAGACCACTAACAAGGCAATTATATAGAATAGATGCTTTGAGATCTTTATCCCAAAATTCAAGTAAATCCGCCTGACCGTTCTAAAAACAATGCAGATCGTACTTACATACGTACGGAGCTCAATTCTACATCCCCTGCTTCGTGCAAAACATTGTGTGTGAGAGAGAGGGATGTGGAAGACACCTAAGGGGACCCTGACGACACTGTTGTAATTTGTGCTGAAGGAATCAACAGTACTCGTCTGCAGTTTCTATCAGCGCCTATTGACAATGAGCCTTTTCCGGCCACAGGGCTGATGTTGGCTAAATGTTTCCAGATTCATAATGGACTATTCACTGTATACCCCGTGCCACTGATGTGCGTGAAAACCTCAACAGGGTAACATGGTTGCTGTTCCTGAGATACTTGTACCGCGCGTCTGTCCCCAGTCAAACTCAGTTGGGTCCTTTGACTTGCCAATTCTATATCTAAATTGCACAAAGTAGTTATTTAGTTACAGGCCTACCTGCTATAAACAGTGATGCTGTCGCTGATGTCTATTTCATGGATTGTGTGTGTGTGTGTGTGTGTGTGTGTGTGTGGGGGGGGGGTTACTCAGTTTATACCTAGCAAACCTTATGCTGAATCTGTTATGATAACTGTAATTGATTACTTTACCTTAGTCCACCAATATTCAGGATATTTAAAGTGAACGTAGGACTAACGTAGAAAATAAGGAATAAGTTGCATTTTTAAAATTTATTATATATATTTTCATACATTATTACGATTCAACATATCTTGTATGAATAGATACGATATAAAAAATGTCACAGTGCGCTTTTCACAGATTTGATTTCACAATGTTAATTGACCAAATACGTTTATATTGACAAGAGGCGAAAGAAACACATTACATCAAGCAATTTTGCCCTCCTTTCCCCGTTCAACGCACATTCTATCAAATGAACAGTGAATTTTTTTCCTACACCGAACGGAACGAGTTGTGCAATATTAATAACTTTTAGTGATTTAGCAATCCAGCTAACTTCAGATATGCAACTCAATTTTTGTTTTACTGTCGCTAGACAGTCCTAACTGTTGATTGGTTAACACTGGCAGCAGCTTAATTGGTACCCACAAGCTTGAAAATGTTCCCAATTACGAGAACATGATCGTATGTTGTTTTAACAGCTTGCTACAGGTTTATAGAAGAATAACTAGCGAGAAGCTGGAATTGGCAGCTAAAACTTGGCATCAGCTCAAATTCACCGGGGATTAGAATTTCAAACTCAGGAAGAATCAAATGTTTTTCAGTCCTACATAATAAACTTAATTCACCGACATAATTTACAATGATAGGGAAACAAAAACAGAAATATTTTCTTAGACTTTTGGCATTTTAAAAAAGGGAACAGAAGTGCCTGCCATTGCCTAATTAAATAACATGGATAGGAAAATGAAACTCAAAGCAGATAGTTTTTCAACCTTCCATTCCATGAATGGTCTAAGAGAAAGTCAGTTTACTGCTTCCAGAGACATAACCATGGAATTATTGTGCTGATTTATTAGTTTGCCGAGGAATTTGGCAACATGAAATAGTGCGTGAAATAATGGACCATATTCTTATATTCCATGTGCAGGACGGAACCACCTATGTACACATTGCTGGGTCACAAACCCAACTTCTTTCTAAAGGCTTAAGAGTCGTTGTTCTCTGAGGGTAAACATACAGGTTTGGTTTTGCTTTTGGTATATAAACAGTTCTTTTTACTGTCATAGTTACTGGTAGTTTTGTTTGAGATTAACTTCCGCTTAAATGACAAACCTGCTTAAATGTAAATGACTGAATCTCTGTCCGAGACATTTCCACAGTACACAATTTGTGTAGAGTTTACACATGAACCACTACTTTCACAAGGGAATTGGGAGGTCATAAGTTCTTCTCACACGCATCTTAATCAGTTGGATCTACACAGCTTAACACGAAAAACTAATGAATTCCGAACACTGGTACAATAAATGAAAAAATTTCCTAATTCCAATGTGGACCAATGTGCGTTTGATGGCAGAAAACAGAAAAAGCAACAGTTTACCAGCATACTCCAACTGGAACAAAAACGAAGGAAATAACCAACCCTCAAGTTGTTGTTTTTGGAGTATCAATGCCAGGCATTGTTCTCAGCCGTGAAAGGTTGAACAGGTGGCCATGGTAAAATGGATGGTATGGGCACTGCTTTCAGGACAGGTGTGGGACAAAATACGCAGACCGACTCACAGAGAAGTGAAGTGAAAGTAAGCAAGCATCTTCCTGCTAGGGACACTGCAAGGCAGAGCGCTCAGCTGGAGACAAAGAAACGAGATTCATGCAGGACCAGACAGCCGAAAAACGAGAAAAGAGGAAAGGGCCCCGCGGAGCCCTCCCTTAGAAGCCGAAGTCCAGCACAATGCGGTCCTCGAAGATGGCGATGAGCAGCATGATGGCAAAGCCGGTCAGCATGCCCAGGTTCTGCAGCAGGAAGTGTCCCAGCTGGTATCGCTTGTGCTCCTCGCTGTCGCCGTGTAGCATCTCCGGCAGCTGCAGACAGGCAACAGCACGACACGCGCTTCAACAAAGGGAACTGAACGGGAAATGTGGCCAATGCATGCTTGGGAACTTCCTTTATTACTGTCCGGCTAGCTTGGGAGTTTTGCATGGACGTCCCCTCGCCAGAATATCATGACAGTATGTTTGAATTGGAATGAAATTGGCATTTGCATCAACCAATCATAAAACACAGAGACACTTTGAATGGATAATGGCCGGGAACTCGCAGTGACGCCATGCGATGAATAAAATCCGGTAACATAACCAAGAGGACGGGCCGCGATAAATGGAGTTTTTAAAAAGTTATTGTCCAAATCTTTCAGCTAGGTGCTGACAAGCCCCGCTCTGAAGCGCGTGTCAGGGGAACGGCTACGCGGAGGACCTCCTCACCATGTCCACCAGTGCCACATACAGGAACATCCCAGCGGTTATAGCGAAGATCCAGCTGGTGAGGTCGTGCGTGTGCTGGCCCACCGCCGTGCCGATCAGCATGCCCACGTAGGCCATGAGGGCCGACAGCAGGTTGTAGACGATGGCCTGCTTCACCGACATTCCGGCCTTCAGCAGCACCGCAAAGTCCCCTGTAACCGAGCCACACATCACAGCACTGGCCCGTCAACACACTGGGACACTTACAGACACCCATTCACAACCTGTCTAATGCACACGGTCCAGGATCACAGACACAGACCGTAGACCTCAGACACAGACCTTTAACTGTTACAAAAGCACACCCACCTTCAAAATGAGGATGCAAGAGATTGGATCTGTAGAAATCAACAAAGCGTGTCTGTTTTTTGGCTCTGCAGATTTAGTTAAATACGCTGCTCACTGGACTTAGTGTGACTGGCAATGACAGGCAACAGTCATGGAAAGAGGGGAAAGGTGTGGGAGTGCTGCAGATGAAAATGTCAATTTCCAGTCAAATAGGTATTTTCCCATTCGCTTTATACATATTCACTAAAAATACATTTCACGCATCTTTGTTGTTATATTGTTGGTGGAACTTGAGACGCTGGAAATTTCCATGCTTTTTACAGTTTTATGTTTGAACTCCTTTACGTTTTCGCTAATACGACGGCTTGTTTTTAGTAAGTGGGCAGAAACATGAAACTAGTACAACGTGTTGTTTTTAATGGCATGGCGTGACAAGCATCTGTCAATGGGCGGCCACACCAACGGAGATCGGGCACTTACCCAGTTCGTGGGGCAGCTCGTGGCAGAAGACGGCAACGGACGTGCTGATGCCGCCCGTCACATTGTCACTGAAAGCCGCACCTGGCAAAAAAAAAAAAAAAACCCCACCGATGAGACATGCTGGCCTTAATACACACCAGGCTGAATTACATCTCGAAACACTCATCATTCGCTGTGCAAACAGCTCAGTCTTCCC
The DNA here is from genome assembly GCA_025775045.1 of Hiodon tergisus. Classification (NCBI taxonomy): domain Eukaryota; kingdom Metazoa; phylum Chordata; class Actinopteri; order Hiodontiformes; family Hiodontidae; genus Hiodon; species Hiodon tergisus. The sequence continues at coordinate 270,856 of JAOVYW010000031.1, forward strand.
CATTGTTAGAGCGCCTTACCTATAGCCAGGCCATCGCTGAAGTTATGCATTCCGTCCCCCATGATGACCATCCAGGCGATGCTGGCAATCCCAGCATCCTTCATCTCTTGGTCTGAATGGCAGTGGCTGTGGGAGTGACCATGTCCGTGTTTCCTCACCGCGGCCTTCTTGGCTGCAGAGTGCACCCCGTGGTCGCTGTGCCCTGGGTCTGAGACCGCCAGTGGCCTGCTGAGCTCCTGCATCTCTAACAGCTGGTTGTCGTTGTGCCTGCTGTCACACGACAGCACTGACATCTCAGGCCCTGAGAACATAGTTGACAGCTGGGATGAAAATCCGGCTTATGACAGAGAGACTACAGAACTACAGAGAGCGATACCACGCAGAACTACAGAGAGCGATACCACACAGAACTACAGAGAGCGATACCACTCATACCTACCTGGAGCGATACCACGCAGAACTACAGAGAGCGATACCACGCAGAACTACAGAGAGCGATACCGCTCGGAACTACAGAGAGCGATACCACGCAGAACTACAGAGAGCGATACCACGCAGAACTACAGAGAGCGATACCACTCAGAACTACCTGGAGCGATACCACGCAGAACTACCTGGAGCGATACCACGCAGAACTACCGAGAGCGATACCACGCAGAACTACCGAGAGCGATACCACGCAGAACTGCAGAGAGCTGTAAACCGCACAAATACAATATAGTGACACCCCATCAAATCGCAGAAAGTGATACTCCACAAAACTGCGGACGCTAACCTTACCGTCAGTAGCCAATGGTTTAAGGCGCAGCAGCTCGGCATCCGAGTGGCGACTCAGCTTGTGGTCCGACAGCTCCCTCTCTGCCTTTGCTTCCTCTCTCTTCCCTCTCTGTCCACACCAGCTCCCCTGCGGGAAGGCAGAGTCACACTCACACACGTAGCACCCAGTGTAGAACAATGCAGGCCCCCAATGGCATACCGCCCTTCACGTTTGGAGATTCAGGTACGCTTCAAACGGCAAAGGGATGACTTGCTGCATCTAGGCACACGACATCATTTCACTAACGAAAACACAAGATGTGTCTGCACAACGATAAGTTTGGAGATATATTTTCCCACTGAGAAGGCTTAAATAACGACTTTAATACCAGCGATCAGGCGAGGTACATTAGGTTCCAACAGTTCCACTGTTTGGTTGAGTAAATTCAGTTCATGGTGACCCTTAGGTTAAGAGCTTTAAAGAACGGGTGTTAATGAGATGTTTTATTAGAAAAGACTGACAAAAACGCATTAGCCTACGTCCAGACGTGCATACCAAAGAGATTTAAGTTGTGAAGCAAAGTTGTGATGCAAATTAAAATCAAAGAGGCTTACAGATCTTAATTTAGCTGAAATGTGTTTCTGTCACGTAAAAAAATAAAAAAGTTATGCAATGGCAGGAACAGATTCAGATGGGTTTGAATGCATACTCGTGGAGGAAACCCTTTTCTGCTTTTCAGTTGGTTGGTTTTAAGAAATAACCAGCCTGATTGTCGAAATTGTGATGCCAGTTAAAAACCTAGCCCTGGATGATGCAGATTACTAAATGGATTTGCTTTTTCAGGAAATAACCAGCATAGCGCAGTTATTTACATCTTTTTTCTCTCTCAGTGTTACTTGGCACAAAAGGCATAACAACACTGAGGAACAGATATTGTTTTTGGTTCACTTTTACCCTGTAGCACAGTGACAAAAGGGGAAGAAGCCGAAAATTGGAAAGTCTATGGGGAAGGGAAGTATCACAGTAAAAGTCTTTATTATACAAATTACATTAAAAAAAAACATAAAGGAATGCTTAAAGAAGCCTTGAAACCAAAAGGGTGCAGTCTGTTTAAAAAGCGGGGAAGTGCAAAATTGGCCTGGTTAGTCACTCTGGATAAGAGAGGGAGTGATATATGGACAGTTTAATCAGGTAAATAACCTCTGAGCTAGCTGCCGTTTCCATTTCAGAATTTACATAACGAAATGCAAGCAACTACCTCCCAGTACTGTTCCTGAACCAAAAGGTTGAGGAGAGGAGCAGATTCTTACCTCCTGGTCCCGGTGGTGCTTGACCATGCCGATACAGTGTTCCACGATGAAGAGCAGGTAGATTCCTGCCAGTGCGGTCAGCCCCTTCCATACCCCGTCGAATTTGATCCACAGGTCCACCTCCTCCACCTCAGAGTTGTTGCTGTGGGTGTGATTGTGTTCACCTTGGGACTGACACAGCAAACACAGGCCAAAGTCACGTCACAGACATATTACTTCTTATTCATAAACATATTCAACTGCAACGTCAGTGATATCAATGCATGAGTTATAATTTGCATGCAGAAAGGCAAGCTAGTTTTTACATTGAAGTGTCCATCCAGGACAAGTCTTCTCTGTTCCCATTCGTACCACGTTATGTGATGTCTCTGACAAACAGCCAGGCTAGATTTTTCTCAGTACAAAAAGAAGCTGTTCGCCCTTGTAGCCAGTCAGTCGCTTTGATTCTCCTGATTGGATACAGAATTGGTGCCCAATGAGGTAACAGGCTGTGAAGCACGAATGGACCGTAGTAACATGTCAGTTCAGGGGCACTAGGGTGACGTGTGACGAAGAGGTGCAGTACCCACATGCGGCAGCAGGTGGAGCAGTGCATCACCGCTGAGAGTGCCCACTGCCAGGGCCACCAGGAACGTGAGCAGAAACTTGAAGCAGGACTGGTTGATGATTGGCACCAGAATAACACCCAACAGAGAGAGCAGGCTGATAATGGTGATGGATGTAAAACCCCACACCCAAATCCATGCTGCAGAGGAACAGAAAAAACAATTACACATACAGCAGCAGATAGAGCCAGCGATGGCTAATCCTATACACGATTATACTTTGTATTGTTTTATAAAAGTTTTTATTCTTTTACAATTTATCCATTTCAAAATTAAGTTGAAATAAACTGTAAAATAAAAGTAATTATGTTCATCTTTTAAATTTCAAAGTTCTGTTTTTGTTTAATCATATAGTCACTGGTGTTGTCTCAAAAAACATAGATTATAATTAATAATGTGCCCACCAAAAACAGCTCATCGTTGATATTTTACGCTTTTTAGGACATTCTTTTCACTTTGTAAATAATTTCACAGCTTTTCAATATGACCAATATTTACAGAACTTCCCATTGCCAGTTTTGCTGCTTTACATTTATCAAAATTGATTACATTTTTGTGCAAATTTAAGACAGCCATCTGTCTTCCGTACCTCTTAAAAATATATTTTTGAGAACAAGGCCAAACCTAAACCCAAATTTTTACAGTTGGCACAGAAGCCCATATCTTAGCGACAGACATTCCTTGTTAACAGCTAACCTAATCACAAGTTCTTCAGTCACCGACACAAAAAGAAGCCAGACTGTGTACTGCCCACGCAGTGGATGAGTGCATCAGTTGAAAGCACTTCACTACAGAACAGAAGCAGCAGCCTGTGAAAAATTCACCACAATTCACTCTCCTTCTGTTGACACAGAATGGCCTAAAACACACACACACACATATATATATATATATATTCTCATTCATCCTATCCTTTTTTGTTTCATTAAAAAATAACTGTTTATTAACTTACTGTTCACTAATGAATAAAAAAATAATATGGTCAGGCAGACAACAAAATTTAAATTATAAATATAAAGTGAATCTACTGAGCCCTGAAGTTGACGTGGAAAGAAAATAAAAATAAAATAAAAATCAGTAAGCATGAAATGAGTCACATACATAACAAAAAAAAAAAAAAGTAAACAAATTATTATGAGTTGTAAATCTGCATATCCTCCAGTCCAATTTCAGTTGTCGATAGCGACAGACAACCATATGTCTTTGTGATAAATCTACAAGGACGTTCTAATAGCTAATTAATTAGAATCATTCCATGTTCCATAGTAAATACCTGTTTCACCAGCACCAATCAATAACTGAGAATGGTTTCGTTTTATTGATATATCATAAGTATAATATATTACAGGCACAAATTAATAACTTTTATTTTTCTCCATGTCACTTTAGGTGCTCTGTTGCCATGGAACACATATTGCAGAAGAAGAATGAGGAGCCTCAAAGGTTACACTGATCTCAAATCTTCTTGGGAATTTTGGGTTGCCACTGCTGTCAAAGTTATCTGCAAAGATATGTGGTCACCTGTTTTCCTTATTCTGGATAAGATATCTGCAAAGATATGTGGTCACCTGTTTTCCTTATTCTGGAATAGATATCTGCACAGATATGTGGTCACCTGTTTCCTTATTCTGGATAAGATATCTGCAAAGATATGTGGTCACCTGTTTCCTTATTCTGGATTAGATATCTGCAAAGATATGTGGTCACCTGTTTCCTTATTCTGGATTAGATATCTGCACAGATATGTGGTCACCTGTTTCCTTATTCTGGATTAGATATCTGCACAGATATGTGGTCACCTGTTTCCATATTCTGGATGTTTACAGATATTCCAGAACTAAACAGTCCTCAAGTTACCATGACACAAGAGCCTCAGGATGAAATCAGACGGATAGGGGGTGAAAAATATAACAGTAAGAATATAACCTCACCTGTAAGCCATCAAATTTCATGGGGTTTAAAGTTGAAAACCTGAAATTGGCCTTTCCTGACAAACCATATGGATCTCCTACTGAACCTTGAATGGAAACTTTAAATTTGTGCAACTTTTAAGAGAACAGCATTTTAGAAGCTTTGTCCTGTCATAACTCAGTACGATACCAACGCAGACCTAGAGTTTGGATGTTAGCAAGTCTATATCAATATGGCGTTTTCTTTGAAAGAGGAACTGCAAGAGCTGAAATAAAGTGCAAATTCAAATGCAGACTTAGTATTTCATGTGGCATGATGAACTGTGAACTACCACGAGATTCGCAGAACCTTCGCCCCATGAGTCACCAAGTAAAGAAAATGAACATCCAACACCCCCCCCCCAAAAAAAAAATTATTCAAAGGCCGACAAAATTCCCCCAGATTCCCACTCCCAAACATTCAAAGAAATGGCCCTGAACCAAACAAGACCCAGTCCTCGCCTCCACAAAAAAATCTCGTGGTCCTCAAAACTGCCAAATGCAACAACAAAACACGCCTACACTATATAACATTAATACCGAGAGAGAGTTAAATGTGTATAGACGGCGAGAAAAAGAAAGGAACTGCCGTTTAACCAGCTGCAGTTAGGTGGGATGGAAATATTTCAGAAAGGCCACGTGTTATTTAGACACAGACGGAGGTGAACTGGAGATTCTGGTAAACCGTGCAATGCATCACCTATGCAAGTAATATTGCAGAAGACAATGCTTAAACCAACTGTGGAAGGGTCTACCCACTAAAGAGATGGAACATCCGTTAAAAAGGTATTTTAATACCTCACAAAACACTCGTCCAGAGCGTTCCGCAATTCTGTACTACTTTCTTCAGAATGAAAGTTAGAATGAACTTATTTTACATGAAACCGAACAGTGAATCATGATTCCAAAAGGTGGAAAGGGCTTAGGTTCAACCGGCGACGGGGCCGTGTTTATCTTTTTGATATGAAAGTCAGAATAATGCATATAATAACCTGCATAATGAATAACCTGCATAATGTCACTGAACACATCGTTTACCCCTTTAACATAAATGTCACTATTTGCATGTCGCTCTGGATAAGACGAAGACCATCTGCGTACAACGCACTTTGAAAACATATGAAGTGCATGCAAGGATGTGGCTAACCACAAAACAGGGGCCTTCTGTGAGGTTGAATTTTGTTGCAACAACATCTCAGCAATACAGAAAGAATTAATGCTGGTCAGTGCGCGTTTTCCCCCATTTAGCACGAGCGGAGGGCGTTGCACCGAATTCCACACAGCGACACTGACACAGAGCACTGGCCCTACCTGACTTTGTGGACTCTGCTGCAGACGGCTTTACGTCCACTTGGTGGTAGTGTCTGATGCAGACTCGACTGTCGATCTGGTACAGCAAGGCGGGGCACAGATAGTTGAACTGGGCCGGAGAGATGAGAGAGTCTGGCTTCAACCCGTAGTAATGCAGGAGTTGGGTCAGGTTTAGACACTGCGTGAGAGAAAGAGGACAAGATGACAGAATGAGGGAGTGCTCTTTGCGAATTCTGTCACTTGTGGAATCTAGGTCCGAGTCCCCCCTGACAGTCAGTGAAGCCCTGATAATAGATTTGACTGAACGAGTTGAAACAACTCATGCAGTTCCAAACTGGGACATCACATCACACAAATATCCTTTCATTATAATTAGCGGTTAATGTCTCCTTGCTCAACCTACTGTAGATAAGACTATTTGCTATATATCAAAGGGATCTATATGTATGATTAATCCTTGAAAAAAACATGGTAGTTTTCTTTCCATTCATTTCAGAAAGATACCCAGTAATGAAAGGAATGTTTACAAGTTTATAGTCGGTTAAAGACTTTCAGAAACCTGTTATGTTCATTTTAATAGTATTCCACAAATCCCACTAGGTATCTTATACCACCTTATGCTTTAACAGATACGTTGAGGTAGGCCCTAATTGTGGCAATTATAATTATAAATATACTCCTCATGATGTTAAGTAACCTTAAAGTTACACCCTACCGCCTCGTGCTGGTGTTCCTTGCCTTCAGGATGGCCGATCAGGGTTGTCTCTGCAGGTTTTTTTACACTGTCAATGGCCTCCCTTTTCCTAATATGCAAGTGTCTTTCCTCATTACTGTGGTCATGTTCCTGGTGGTCAATAGGTGGGAGTGCGGTGCCACCCTGGTCCTCTGTGGGAGACAGCCTGCCATTAGTCCTATGGCTCCCAGCAGAAGTAGAAAGTGGAGGGGCCGTGCTGCCTCTGGTTTTGTTGTGGAGACCTTTGCTCCGGGAAGGTTTCCTGGGTCTCTTAGTCCTGGTTTCTGGAGGAAGTAGCTCCTGTGTCGGCTGTGCTGTGATTCCCGGTGACCTCTGCTCTGCTCTGTGTGGCTGTGCTTGGTCATCCCCATGGTTCCCTGTAATGTCACTGTTTTGAGGGATGTGTGAGATTTTCTGGTGACGCTCATCATGTCCACGTGGCCGCAACTCTTTTCCATCCCTCTCACTGTGGTTGTGTTGTTTTGGTGGCTCACTGTCAGCGGTGGGTATTGTGAAGGTGTTTTTAGCGGCAGCGGTGACCAGATTGCAAGGCGAGTGCCGTACAGTGGTCTGGTTTGTTTCCTGCTCTGCGTGTGGATGTGTGTGTGCCTGAGAGTGGGGGTTCTGGTGGTGACGTGGGTGGGACGGGGAGTGGGAGTGGTGTTTCTCCTGCACCTCCAGTATGTCCAGGTGAGCCACGTGGTCGTGCCCCAAGTCGTCGTGTTCCAACCCCACAACCTTCACCTGCCCCAGCCCCAGGCTGAGCAGCAGGCTCTGGAAGCCACCAAAGTCCAGTCGATCACTCTGGCCATAGCGGCGAAAGAGCTGCTGGATGTAGAAGCGTTGCTCCATCGCGGCCTCATCGGGGCCGGCCGGCGGTGTCTCGCTGGGCTTTCCTGCCTGGAGGTAGGGGGCCTGGGAGACCTGCAGGTCGCTGTGAGCGTGGCGGTGGTCGTGGGTGAGCCCATCTCTGTGGCAGTGGCTGCAGTGGTGGGACAGGAAGGTGACCATGCACAGGAAGCAGAATCCAGTGTGCACGTGGACCCTCATCACTTCTTTATTTCAACACCTAAAGGACAGCAGAGGTATCACAGCCTCACCTCCACCTGCTGATACAATATGCAGATCTAACCTATACAAACAGGATTTCTTTTTGCACAGTGTGAATTCTGCAAACTGTGCCATTCTGCCGCAATTATCATTTAGCAATTACAAGCCATAAGGACTTACATGATTATATATGACTCAAGACTAGGGGCATGCAGTTTGGGAAATTTCTGTTAGGTTGGTTTTGGTTTAGTTTTCCTTTTAAAAAGTTGGTTTCCTGTTTTTAAAAAAAACATTCTGACCCATGCTGAGGTTTCTTTAATTAAAATAATCAAATGACCATGATTTTAAAAAACCCATTAAAAACTGATAATATACAGATATCAGTTATAAAACACATACACTAAAATATCTCAGAACAAATCAAAGATTTAAATGATTAACCAAATGATGAACGTAATTCTTTTATATTTTACAAATACAGCATTGACTGTAAACAAGAATAGTTAGAATAGTTAATAAAGTAGCTAGCAAGTCACATTTACATTAGCAACATCATGCTTTGGAGATCCTAGACATTAGTAGGGACCTTAGAAGCTTGTCAGGAGAACATCGATGGTCAGGGAAATCCCAGAGGGGAGCCCTGCTGTAGCTGGGGAACGTTTACCGCTCAGCAGAACAAAGACGCAAAGCACAAAACCAAAGGCTCGCTGAAGTGTCCAAAGGGGAAGGGGGTGAGCAGACCTGAATATGACCGTCTCTGACAAGGCTTGACATGTGCAGAACATCAACAGTACCGGGCCAGTATGGGCAGCAACCGAAGATGCTCCCACCACATAATGACATATTTCACTTCCTCCGTCTTTCTGCTGATAATGGATCTCCCAATCACGTTAATTCGCATTGTTAAGGAAAAATACAATGCGACTGAAAAACCACGGGCAGTGTGGCCAGGGCTATAACTCATTTCCTCCATGAAAAGTACTCAATTTCAGAAGTCAAGTTTTCAAATATAAAAATATACAGAATTTTTTGTTCAACAAAACAGAACATCGTTGGAAGGGGGTGAATACTTTTGCAAATCACATCCCTAGATGTATTCATGCTATGAATTAATTCAATGACAAAATCACGTCTTATTTTATTGCAATTTATCACACTAAACTGAAAATAAAACCTTTGTAACATGGTTAAAAATAAAATTAAACGTTTAACACTGCAGCAGTACACAATTAGTCATTATTTATAGTATAGTATTTATAGTAACCATTCATATTACCGTCTCCAAACATCGCTAAACATGGTAATTGAACCCACGTGTTGCCTGAGAGAGGAACACGCCAGCTTCACTTAATTTTCAGTGTAGGACAGACTCTGTAGCAGTTACAAAGCACTTCACTGTAATCAAATTACGAAAACAGCACAGCCTTAATATTCAAAGGATTCCAATGGACATCTGTAAAAATGTACAGATGTTCAGTGACGGTCTGTAGTCATTAACAACAAGGCACTATAAATCCAATTTAAAGTATTAAACGGACAAGCGAGACAAGCTACGATACAGTACTTACTATTACTTGTTTCCTTATGCAGGTAATAATCTGAATGGGCCCCAGTGGCCCGTGTTTCAGTTTCAAACATTAACACAACCAAAGCACTATAGCCCTGACCGCACTTGTTTATAAACTTCGAATGACTGAACTATGACCCGCGCATGAGATAAAAACCAGTCTCTTGTTCCAACCTATGTCAGCCACGTTTTTTTTTTTTTTTTTTACACACAAAAACTCACTGTTTCCTCAATAGATTCTTTGTTTGTTTGTTTGTTTTTTTGGTTTTAAATCAGACGAGCCTTTAAAATGTCATCCGTTCAATGAAGCCTTATTTTTTAATGGAATTATCATGTGACAAGTATAATATACGAATCTTTGTTTAAGAAGGAGAAAGGAATCATCTAGAAATCCCAGAGCAGCAGACATTCAAAAGGGGCATCTTTGACAGAGTTTTTGCATCCTATCATTCCACAAAGCCTGTAAAGATGATTTGGAAAGCAGCAGCATGGATCATAAGGAACAGAGTAGGTTTAAATTTCATCATCAAGGTATCGGATTTGATTCGTAAATGTCCAGCAGTGAGAAAAGATAACTGGTCTCCCTAAGTAAACACAAGTGACACAGGCATGACGATAAATTAATACATTTTACCGAGACTGCAATTAGGCAGACACTTGGATTCTATTCATCATGTCAGACATTTTAAATATCTCTTGACTACGAGCCATAGGAACTGGAGTTTCCAGTTTAGAAATCAGCTCATGCGTTTAACCGATTGTGACCGGGAGATTGGCTGAGCATTGCCAGGGCTGGGCTAGGTTAAATTGGCATCTCTCAGCTCCTCACTAACGAGTGTCTCCTATCAGCAGATGGGGCAGCTGACCAGCTTGTAATACTGTTGAGAAAAACATGCCTCTCGTCCAATCAGCGCTCAACTACTTTTGCGGGCTGCGTAGCCTGCAGTGTGATGGAGGCGGATCACTCAAGGAAGACTCGGATTGGAGGAGACTAGCTTTACTTTCAGGATCAGTAGTGACGAGTCCAGATATCTTCGGACAACAGGCGATCACAAATTAGGAAGAAAACATAAGCTAAATTGCTTCCCTAATTAAAAGTTTCAATAGGACAACTGACTTTGTAAAATTTTAAATATGATAAGGGTAACACTTATTGATACCAGAACTTTGGAACTGTATAACGGCACTGAATTCAGTAAAAACTATGGAGGTTTACGTGTGCTCATAGGATGCGTCACACTATATACAAACGAGTAGACGACCGTAAAATACAGCTTTGAAACCCTTAATTTTTCAGGCTACCTGTCCTCACGTGGATTCCACAGCCAATCCAGATGGGAGACAGCACTGAACAACACACTCCATTTAATAAAGGGCCTCTCTATCATATTGTCCAGGGAGATCTACTGCCTACCTAGGTAAACAGGTAAGGCCAATTAAATACTTAGAACTTAGAAGACCAGACAACATTGCAAATGATGTCACAGCACATAGTCTCTCAATAAATTGAATTAGGTGAGAACACGCACAGAGAAAACACCAGGCCATTGTAGTCTTACAACCAAAAAGACACACCAAAATAAAAATACATTTTTGAGGAATTTAAGGGATCCCTGTAAGCAGGGTTAAAACAGAGCTGAGGAAATCGAAGGCCTTGAAATGAACCACCCAAAGGTCAATGGAAATGCAGGGAGCAGTGCCAACATGCTATAAAACTTCACTGCGCTCACAAGACCTTTATTCACCTCTGGTGAAGATTAGCCTTGTATTCTTGTTGTAGATAGTAAAACGCATACATAAAGGTCGGTCATACACGCCATTAAATCTAATACCATCTCTCACAACTAAGTGAAAGAAACTTGTGTGCCTATGCCCCCTACCCAGGCACAAACACATGTACCTACAGGAGGCCCCTAAAGCTTTCTCATATGACTCTCACAAGGCCCTTTTGTGCATTCATAGAACGATGCACCATTGATTCAATACAAACGTGTTCCCCACAATAAGTAGTTTAAGCATTTTCAAACAAAAAACTCATAGAAAAGGAGTACATTCTGTATGATATGATACAGTGTAGATTCTTCCGTTTACTTTGTGTAAAACAAAGTCAAAGTCATTTGAGTCAACTGAAGGTCTAACTAGTGAAAGGTTAAGCTTTTCGGCAGATTCAGAAGCTCCCGATGGCATCGCCAACGCGGATGAACTGTGTAAGGACACGCCAAAGGCAAGCGAGTGAAGCTTCGTCCACAGGAGAATATTCTATCCTGAATAAGTACATTCACAGCAGATCCACAAACATTCAGTTTCACGCTGGTGGAATCTGCTCTTCCTCTCTCAAGCAACACTTTCATCTTCCCCGGCAACCCAGATGCCCCAACGGGTGCCCGGGAAAGATCGGCACCTCCACTGCAGCCCTGGCAGAAGAACCAGCACAGACACATCCTTCATCACTTCATCTCACTTACTGAACGTTTGACAGAAAACGGTCCCTAAGCTTTCAAATCATCCCCGCCTGGCAGCTGCATTCAGTTATTTAACTACACACTCAGACTGCGAGACATAAATCTCTCTCAGGAAAATATCTGCGCTCTAAGAATGCAAATGCCAAGTCCTTTTTGCATCAACAACCGTTGTATGCCCATTTGAGGCCAACATCGTTTATCGCATGCTCTTGGTAAAAAGGTTCTCCAGCACACATGAGGATCATCCGCATTGACCATTAAACACACACAAAAAGATAAGGGCATGGAGAAAGAGTGGGGGTCTCCTGATACACCACCATTGCCTGTAAGGAGGAAATCAGTCACAGGGAAAACAAGCCTTTTAGGTGTAGGGGCAAATGCTCGCTAAGTCAAATTCTAAAAGGTGGCTCACTCAGGGAACTAAAACATCTCCACAAATTCCACACTGCCAAAGGTAACAATTTATGGGCTAAGATTATAAGTCTTTACGGACAACGGCATTATGCTACGTTTCCCGAGTATTGAATTTCGCTGAGAAAAACGCTGGAAACGGTGTGTCAAAAATGTAATCTTCATGGCACATACCTTACCATCTCCATGATAACTGGAAAACAGAGCATTCACAGAGTCTGCTTCTTTTGTTTGTCCGCTGGATTACTGATCTTTTTGAATGCACTCAAATCTATGGCAACTTAGTCCATTACAATATAATATAATACCATAAGCCATGAAGCTGCAAAGAACAATCACAGAATCTGCCTGCAAATCTACATTTTTATTCATTTAGCATCTTGGTTTTTCCATCCTAAAAATGCAAAAAAACTTCAATTTTAACGACAATCTGCATTTAACACATTTAAACAAATGGTTTTGCCTGAAAAAGAAAAACATGAATAAAGCACCTGTCATAAAAATTTCTGGTGTGGGATATTAAAACATCTGCAGCTTGTAGTCTCCAGAATAATAAAAAAAACTGGACCCTCCAGCATCCACACAAATGCCCCTGAAAACAGCGATAGAGAGGAAAAGCAGATATATTTTAGGTTTTCCAAACCGCTGTTAGGAGAGCCTGGGAATACTGCGGCACCTGAGACCAAGGCATTAAGCCCCGTGTTATCAGTCAGGTAAACATAAACCTGTCCGTGACACTTTTAGCAGAGAGAAACTCCCAGGATACAACCGAGTGAAGGCCAATCCTGGCCAAGGCATTCCTTACCTCTACACTTGTCAGATCGAGGACTAAACAGTCGGACCCACACGTCAATCGCTAGAGTAGGATGTGGGTACAGTGTACATTTTCACAACTTAAATGAGGTAGTGTCATTAAAGAAAGGGGAGGGGCTTTTGAGTTGGACAAGCAGCTCTAAGGCCAGAGTGCCCCGGGCAGTACTGCTGTATGTATGGGGTGCAGCTCAAATAAGCCAACAGGAGATTAGGTAAAGGAGTTAAGGAGGTTCACGA
>JAOVYW010000031.1:299505-343207 GCA_025775045.1 Hiodon tergisus
CCTCTGTCGCGGAAAAGAGACCTACAGACTTCAGCGCAGGAACACCATCCTGGGTGAGACAGACAGACAGACAGACATGCTCACCCACGCAGACCGCATAAAGTACAGGGGGGATTTTTTGTGTAAAGTTCTCAGCTGTGTGTGTGTCATGTGTCATATCGCCTATATAATATACACACAAACCCTGCCTGACTTTTACAGTCATGAGGAAGTCAGCCGTGCTTGCTGTGTGTTGCTAGATCGCGGATCGCACTCCTGCTGGCACGATGCAGTAGTCTGACACACACTCGATAGTCATCTCCTACTCTGCTGCTTCCCTCTTCATTTTTTTATTATTTTGAAATGAGAAAGTGCTTCACGGTGTAACAAGCCTGTTCTCGTCCCGTTGCAGGCATGCAGAAGCGCGAGGCCATGAACTGCCATAAGATCCGTCACTTTGAGAACAAGTTTGTGGTGGAGACCCTGATCTGTGAGCCATGAAACCTCGGCAGGCTACCAAGCAGTGGAAGATTTTTAACCCTTTGCGTCTTTATTTTTTATTTCCCCTAGTTTTTTTTCCTTCTGTTGATCTTTGCACTTTTAAACAAATGTAAAATTGTGTTACACTAGTTTCTGTGAGGGTTCGTAAATGGTAAGATGTCTTGATATTCATCTCTTAGCAATATAAAGCGTGAAAGGTAACTAAAATGTTTACTTGTGTGTTTTATATTCTTTACATTTTTTTCCCCCTCTTCTCCAAATACACATTTATTGGGGCAATATTCTTGTAGAAAATGAAGTATGAATTCTGTATTTTTGGATCTTTCTTTTATTCTTTTTCAAGGCTTAACTGATAAGGGGGGGGTTAAAATGGAAAAACCATGTGATGCAAAATAAATATATTTTATGATTTTAGTTAACGGCCAGTAATAGGACACTGGACTGTAACACTGCAGATTGTTGAAGTTTCATTTGCGATAGCCTGTAAAGAAACGATAGTTTTTAAAATTTTACTTTAATGCAAACAAATTGACATGGAAAAATATTACCACTAATCTTGTCTGTGCAATGCAGTTGTTGGTGTTTTTATTTTGAGTTTTATATTTTAAACTACTGTAACTTAGGTGAAAAAGAGTCTTCTAAAATGCGAATGTATAGAATTAATTATGTGTGTAATTATTAGGTTCACTCTAATATGGCTCACGTTTTTCTGACATTCTTTTATTTTAGCAAGAAATATCTTCTCAAGAAAAATCTTAATATTTTTGGGAAAAATAAGTTGTCGATAGGTTTTTTTGTTTTTTTTTCAAGAAGGTAAGAAAACCCTTAGGAAATATACATATAAAGAATTTTTTTCTGTTAATTTTAATTTTTTTTGGAATGTATCTCTGATTACTAATTTGTATATAACCTCTCTGTAAAAAGAAAACCCCCCAAAAATCCATGACACAAATAAATCTCCAACACCTAGTGTCTCAATAGCTGTTGTCTGCATCTTTTTCAGTGGGTTTTGGAATACATGCGGCCCCTACGGAAACCCCATACTTGCCAACCGGGTTGTTAAACCTTACCGTACATGTATGCATTTTTACACATTTTACTGGAAAACTCGGCTTCCTTTTCTTAGTCCTGTGAAAAACCGCCAGTGCTGTGTCATTACAATAAACTCGCACGTGGTTTTTATTTTTTGTTTCAAATGCCTTATATCATACACGCTTGCGTCTATAGTTTTGTTTATGCCCACAGACTCATTTGCGGGGTCTGCAAAAGAGGCAATTTAGGATGCAGCCGGGTCTCTTCAAGAAACTGCCACCAAACCTTGTTGGCAAAGTTAGGACTGTTCTGAATATGCGGTTCACATGTCTGACATTAACATTACTCATGGTCTTGTATTTTTTTCAAAAAAGCAAAACAAATTACTTTCCTCGCTTCGGACCGAATGGGTAAACGTAGTCTATTGTTTGCAGTTACATCCAGTGAAAACAATGCCCGATTAGGTTACACTTATATGCGATTAAAAGGGGCAGCGTGGTGCTGTTCGGAGGGGCTGTTCTAGCGGTAGACTTCACTTCCAATCCGCACAATGTTGCCTTTTGAACACGCAAGTTAATGTGGTGATTCTATGAGGCTGATGTCGGTAGCCAGAGTCCAGTGCAGGCTGTTTTCTGTTGCCTGAAGTTCCTGTAGCAGGTTGGGGTGCAGGCAAAGAACATAAATGGCACTTTTTGCACCCAAAATATCTCTGGGCAACGCCGGATGATCCTGATTCCGGTGCCGTACAGAGGGCCGTGGCAACAGTCGCACACGGCAACACTGAGGGAAAGGGACGTCATCAGCACTCTCCATCCTCTTGCTATCGTTGTAACCACTACAGTGGTATAAAGTATATACAGTGTATTCACCCAGCAGAAAGTAAAAGGGTTGGATCGAGTTTCTCCAGCCATCTGTCAGGACAACGGATGTCCTTTTTGAAAGGAGTGGTCACCTGCTGAGGGCCTGCTGGGCTTCTGAGGGCAGGCTTGTGTAACGCTGGCAGGGCTGGAGGAGGGAAAGGGCACGCGCCGCCACATGTCTAAGCTCCTGGGGTGGGGTGGGGTGCGGGCGTCGCTTGCCCAGAAGGCCGGATGCATGTAGTCATTGGAGGTCTTCAGCGTTGTAAGGGGAAGACACAGGACCCCGCATGGCAGGGCCAAGAGCTGGCTCCCCTCCAGGTTCAGGTACACCAGAGTCCTTGTGAACAAGGCACAAATTTACAGCAGCTCCAAGTAGGGAAGCACAAATGGATATTTACAGCTGCACTTATAGTTTAGTAATGGGGAGGGAATTTCACTGGGGTAAATCAGGCTTTTTATGAACACTGCAGGTGCAGAACATAGCAATACCTGCTGCAATGCCCAAGTTTTTACAATTTCGTTGTGCTGTAATCCTCTTCGCTCACTACTGTCTTCAATGTTGTCGGGAACAACCAGAGCTTTGCTGGATACACATCTTAACAATCATCTGTACCTGAGGTCCTTGATCTTGCTGGGCAATGAGGATATCAGGTTGTAGGAGACATCCAGGTATTCCAGAAAGGGGAGACGGTAAGCCATTATCACACTGCTACAAGACTCCCGTGTTACCGTGGGCTCGGGGATACTCAACCTAAAGTCAGGAGTGGGTAACAATACACTTAATCTGTGCACCAAAATGTCTTTATCTGCAGGCCAGCTTAAAGGTAAGAGGCTTTAAATAAATGGGAAAACTTCTCGGATAGCCGGCAAAAAAATAGAACTGAAACCTGGGGCTCTTACTCTGCAGGAAGATCTGAGATCTTGCAGAAGGAAACGACTAAGGTCTTCAGACACCGTAGTCTGTGAATGTCGGGCGGTATTTCTTCAATGGGGTTGTCTCTTATTTTCAGCACCTCTAACTGTCAGATTTCAAAGATGTTTTAAAACCCAGAAATGAGTTTCCATTAAACCTGCGCCGCTTTTAACGTCTGGGAATATCCAGTTTGGCTTAATGCATATATCTCTTACTTCCGCAGGAAAGAGGCTGAGCTCACTGAAAGAAAGGTTTAAATAGAGCAAGCTCTGAGCCAGTGGTGTCAGGACCAGAAGCTGGGCGAGGAAATGGGCCTGTGGAATTCAGATGGACAACGTTAACATCCCTTTAGCAGACTGAATGTTGCGACATCGACCATTTTCGATTCACACAGAAACTTTTGGTGTCTTTTTAAAAATATATATTTATTTATGTGCGTTTAATATTTATTACACACATTTATTAGGCAGCTTGTAGGCGAGACAAATCATTTTGTATTAACTTCTGTATCTTATGGGAAGCCAATGCAGTTGTTGGATAATTAGGGGTTAAGTAATGGTGAGATGACCCAGAAGTGAGGAGTTGGACAGCAGAATTCTGGACGATGCAAATTCCAGCTAGATAGTTATTTTACTGAAACTCAAACGATTTAGGCAAATAACTGCGGGGAGTTTTTGCTGTAATTTAATATTTATGGCACTTTTATCTATCAAAAACCCAACCCAGGAAGAACATCCAGAGTTGTTTGCACAGTGGGAGCGAGCGCGATTCCTTCCCTGCGTATTCCAGTGCTGGGTTGGGGGGCTTCTGTAGAACCTGTGTCTCCCTGGGCACCCAGACTTCTTCGGACCTGCAACCCAGCTGGGAGGCTGCGTCCTCCAAGGACTCCTGGTGGCATTTCGCCTGGGCATGGACCTCCATCCGGATCAGAGCAGCCAGCTCTGCGCAGACACATGCGTACAGATCCTTCATGAGTACAGATCCTTCTGTGAGGGACAAATGATGCAATGCTTATTATGTATACGCTAATTATAAATAAAGAAATCATAACTTTTTCCCCAGTTAATTACACTTAAGCGATACCATTGTATAACTATCAGTTTTATTATACCAATATTCTATCGATTTAACACATAAACGTGGGAGACAGATATTACTTTAAAAAGATACAACTGGTTTTGTTTTTGTTCAGAACTGTGCCATTTGTCGGAATAAATCCGTTTAGGGTTATGGTTAGGGTTTCCCTCTCTTCTATGTACCTATGTGCACGTTATTAGTAGGATTCCAGAAATGCTGGGTATGTCCACACTTTCACATCTTTCATACTTCCAGAATACCATCAGATTTATTTTAAGATTAAGCTGGGCGCAAAACGAAACCAGGGAAGATTTGCCCGGTGAAGTGCAGAGAAGCTGAAGACTAGCATCCAAGTGTCCTTCCACCAGCTCAGTGGAGGGCCTGGGTTGTCTGAACGTTCCTCACTGGGTTCCTCATGGGTCAGATTCCAGCACACATTATTTTACAGAAGACTCCAAATAAAACCAACTGTTTACAATTTGGTTGCCTTCTTGGATGCACGTGTGTGGGACTGCAGTTCACCATGTAAAGAAAAAGAAAACAATTTCACTCATTCAAGCCAGGCATGTTTTACACGTGTTGTGCCTTGTCTCTGCACTTGGGAGTAAGCAGTTGTTCTCAGTTCCAGAACCGCTGCTGGTGCACACCTGTATCTTGAGCCCATATCTTAGAAACCAAGGCCCTAGTAGGCTAGAGAGATTATAATCTGTACAGACTTTATAGATCATAAAATCAGACCAATTTAACTCACTGGGCGAATTAACTGTATATCAACGGATAATATCAAACAACTCAACTCAAATTCATTTTGTCAATCTACAACTGTCACTGAATAAGATTATTATTTTCTGAAACAATTTTATTTAATAAATTTGTTATAGGGTATTATATTGATATTAATTTATGCATATATGTATCAACTGTTGATTAGTATAACAGTAGATTTGTATTGCATAACCTTGAGTCGGTTTCAGGCACAAGCAGCTACGCAGCCCCCTAGAAATATCTGAAAAACAGATGCAGGAACCGAGGAGGCCTTCATCCTACATCAGTGAGAGGACTCTTCTCACGAGCTCCATCTAGCTTTAAAACTGACTAACCGCTCTGTCACGTGGTAACATACAGTCGCGTTACTCGCTCCAGTTGCAAGCAGTGTGTCACATTTCTGATGTAGACAAATTTGAAGTTTTACCACTGTTCTACAAGTTTCACCATTGTTCTATGGGTTTTACCATCCTTCTGCAAGTGTTGTGGCTATTCTCATTCAGGGTTTCATCCTGCGAGTCACTCACTCACTGGTGAGATTCCATGGTCTCGCGAAAAAATAATAGTAATTGAATCACCCTTCAATGGTTCCACTTTCAATTACTGTTCGACTATTATATAGCAGTGTAGTCAGGTCTTTGTCTTTGGCTAAGAAGCATTTTGAACATAGCTCATTCACTGGTTCTGTAATATTGATGACATTCGATGTGGCGAGACCTTTCTGACTGACTGTCTTTAACGATACGCATGCTTCAGCAAATGTTGCTCTCAGCGCCTGACACTATTGATGAGACCATAAGAAACATTTCTGTTACTATGGAGGTAACAGTAGAACGCTGTCTTTATTGATTTTATGGACAGTGTTAAAAAATATATACATAATGTATATAAAAATATTTTTTAACAAGCCAAGAAAAAGAAGTGACAGCCTCTATAAAACAGGAGACATTTATGAATATTAATGGTTTCTAGATAAGGGCGGAAAGCTGACACTGTGGCTAACGTTTCGTATTTTGTATATCCTTTCAGAATTCCCACAATGTCTTTCTGCTGTTTGGCTGTCGCGACTGCAGAAGCCAAACTTGGCTCTTAACCAAGCATCGGCCATTGGATGCCTCATAGTGAACTTCGGATAGGAGGACCTGAGGCAGAGCCAGTGGCATCTGGTCCTGGGGCTTCTCTGGCAGGTCATCAGCCTGTTTGCCGACACTGAGATCAGCCGCAGTGTCAATACGTATGTGTGTGCGTGGAAACTATTTTAGAGCTGACCTAATTTTTTTGTAATGTTTGTGATATCACTTGTGGTGCCTTTTTAGATCTTTAAAAAAAAAAGTTTAAACTTAGGATCAATCCTGTCGGCTTATGTCTGCTTCCTGGACAGGTATAAACATATGACTAAATATATTGGGGGACCTTGGTGCCAGGCAGAAAGTGAGTGATGAAGGCATTATCACCTCGGTCAACGCCATGCTGACACAGGTGGGAAAAGATACCATCTCGACTTTCACGTTAGGGGGGTTGCCATGGATCCGGCATAACGACTGAGAGGTTGAGCTCACCCAAGCGGGAGTTGTATCTTGATTGGATACAGTGCAGCTAGCCACACAATATGTCACACTATTAAACAGGCTTAAGGTCATGCCTAATGTCAGCAGGGTAACGAGGGCCTATGCGGTGGTTTAGGGTGTTCCGGCAGCCATTTTTAAATGACCACTAGCATGCTCAACCGGTCCACTTTATGTTATGGCTATTCATGGCTGACCATTTTTACTTTGTACCATGCTAGATATTTACTTTTTGAGCAGAAAATTAATTGGTTGACTGTCCATCTCTACGTGCTTCTCACCTAAACCTGTACACCGCCCATTTAAAATGTAGTCTAAATGCAGTGGACACATAGTCCTATGGCTATTTTTTCTTCTTTTTGCAATGTGATAAATTAGCATTTAAGTCAGATAAGTTAGATAAGGTCAGATAAGGTTTTTGTTATGTGATATGATGCCCAACACTGTGAAACTATGCAGTATATTTTAAACAGCCTAGATTGTTTAAAATGTGAGTAAACTTTAACCAGGGGTACAAATGTCTCTCACTAAACAAACGCAGTTCTCTTTAGCAAAGTCACTCATTACACACATCTGTTGTTCAGAGATAGACTGAAAATGAGGTTCTTTCTGATAACGGCCATTCTGACTGGTTTTGTGATTAAAACTCTCAGATGCACAACAGCACAGTAAGTTTTTCTTTATTTATCTGTTTCGGTACTTTCCCCCCGATTTATAAAACTGATTTAGGCTTGGACATTTTTATTTAGCTTGGGGGAAATGTTTTCAAACAGGCTGAGAACAAAGTCTTTGTATGTTCACTATAGATCAACATCTGCTAAATGTGTATGAGCGGTTTTAGGAATCTCATAAACTCTAACTCAGCATTTTCTCCCTTGCTAGTCAGACTAATGTTTGGCTAACCCCCTGGGAAGACTCAGGAAGTTTCTCAAAATGATTGTAATGTATGTATGACAAAACTGGAACTGTAATTTTAAAGTTAAGCTTTTCCCAGCACGCCCCATGTAACGTTGTGTCAGGGAAAACGCACGGTTTGTTTTCTTGAGTTGCAGATTTCGTAATCACAGTTCACAACAATGATCTGAAAGAGTCCCTTAGGTTGATTTGGAACTGATGATTCAACGTCATTGTCTGACTTATGATTGAATTTATAAATTGATTCGTGTAGGGTTATGCATGAAAGGCTAAATCAAAACCGACCTATATTTGTAGGTATGTGATACTCGGAACCAAAGAGCCATGCTCGCTATTTACGGTAATTTCATTTTACTAAGAAAACAAAATGGAAGTCACGACTAATGACTGATTAACGCTCTAACAAATCGCCTACAAAGGCCATGAACTAGAATCCAATGTTTGTTGTTCTTGCGGTTGGTTGTCGATGTTTCAACTCCGTTGGTATCACACATTTGCATTTGTGCTAAAAATGCGAGTGTGATGGCCCATGCTGTTGTCCACTGTTGACTGACGCTCGTCTCCCACGCGTAGCGATCAGGTTTTCTCCATCACACCGAAAACGCCTGAGGAAGCGGGCATCCTCAGGAATGTATCGAGCCTGTACAAGGTACTGCACCGATCCACCACAGTTGGCTTTGTCATCGTGGTCTTGTTGAGGGAACGAGGAACAGTTTATACCAACACATTAGTATCAAAGGGAACCTGGGTGTTTTCTAGGGTTGTTTCTAAATAAGATTCACACATCTTAGACACAATTGTGTGAGGACTAGACGTTATATTTTGTGTGTCTGTTTAAAGATTCACGCTGCTGCTATCGGACAAAAACAGTAGCGAAAATGTTTTGTGCGTTGTGTTGTGTCTGCCTTTTTTCCAGACAGTGCTATGGCAGCCTGCCTCTCCGCATTACATCACAGCCAACGCGGAGGTCCACCTTTTCATTCCCGCCGCCAGTCTGAAGATCGTCAGAGACCAGCTGGGCATGCATGGCATTACACACAGGTGCGATGGCATTACACACAGGTGCGAGGCACCGCCCAGCCTTCACCTGCATGCAGACAGACTTAGCTACCTGCGTATTGACTGGTCCGCTATGAGTTTCATCTGAATCAAAGCATGAA
Organism: Hiodon tergisus; assembly: GCA_025775045.1. Taxonomy (NCBI): domain Eukaryota; kingdom Metazoa; phylum Chordata; class Actinopteri; order Hiodontiformes; family Hiodontidae; genus Hiodon; species Hiodon tergisus. The sequence goes on from JAOVYW010000031.1 coordinate 308,273, forward strand.
AAACAATGAAAAGTGCTTTTTTCGGATATTAATCAGCTCTGTCATGGTCATCTGTTGGCGTGTACGTGGTGTGGCCAGCCATGCACTTTACCCCATTTGGGTCCGATTTTCAGACACCTGTGAAACGAAAATTCATGGGTACTGTAATATGTAGATATTTAAATTAATATCTGTTGGTTTTAGTGTTCTGCTGGCCAACACTAATGAGCTGATTGAGATGCAGACCAGAAACGTTTCCTCAGACCCCAGGAGCACCACATCCTATTATGAGAGGTACCATCCCCTGGAAGAAGTAAGTAATAATAATAATGACTTTATTTGTAAAACACCTATCATGATACTGGCCAAAGTGCTTTACAGAAGAAAGTAGAAGTAGAAAAGACAGAAAGAAACAGAGCAAATGATGAATCCAATAAAAGTAACTAATTAATTAATGAATTAATAAACCTACACGAGTAAGTTAGCAAGTCAGACAATATGAGAACAAAAACAGACATTAATAAAAATCATCGCCATAAAACTAAACATTAGCTGGTAGTGGCAAGATTTTGGGTTCTTTTTACCATGATGTTCAAATGTCAGATTAGGATTGAAGACAACACCAAGGTTGTTGAAGGCATTGATAACACATCGTTGTTGAAAGAGTCCACCTCAGAACCTCAGTTCCATGCTTGGGACCCATAATTAAGACTTTTTGTACTGTCTGTATTTAACTTTAAAACGTCCTGGGCCATTCAAGCACGCACTTGATTTCCCCCTCCCCCTCCCACAGATTCAGCAGTGGATCAATAAAACTGTCCGGGAGAACTCCAACATGGTACAGGTCATTCTGATTGGATCGTCGTTTGAGAAACGACCGCTTCTAGTTTTAAAGGTAACCATTTGTCTATGCTTGGTTCAATGTTTTTCTTTTTCCATGTGGCAATATTTCCCACATGAATTATGACGGATCCCAGTCCACCCAACAGGAACGTTGGGATTTTGTGAGGTGATGCCACGGCAACACAAGAACCAGCTAACCCCACGCAACAGCCCGTGAGCTGAGCCGAACTCTAACACAGAACCAAGATGTCATAAGGCAGCTGGTGGTGTAGTGGTTATGGTGACAAGCTTGTAACCGAAAGGTTGGGGATTCAAGTCCTGACCTAGCTATTTCAGTAAGATATCCAGTTTCAGTAAGATATCCAGCTGCATGAGTGTTTAAATTGCACTGTGCAGGTTGCTTTTGGATAAAAGTGTCGGCTAAGCAACTAAATTGTAAATAACCGCAGAGCTGCTGTGCCACCCAGAGATATATAGAAGTATAGAAGGAGACCACATGGCTTCCTCTTTCAGTGAGCTGTTTTGCCTATGCAAAAGATAGAATCTGGCCTTGACTGAACTGCCTTGCCTCATTCATTTTTATTTTCTCAGTTGTCTGGTCGCGCAAGTCAGCCAAAAGGAGCCATTTGGATGGACTGTGGCATTCACGCCAGAGAGTGGATCTCTCCTGCATTCTGTCTGTGGTTTGTTCAGTATGTCAGTATCACCAGTCTATGGGTCGAGCCTGCGAACTTTGCGTCTAACAATAAAACACTGGGGCTTCTGCAGTGCACATTAGGCTACCTAATATAATGTGGTCAGGAGGTGTAACATACATATTGCCAGGTAATTTAATATGGCCGGAACACACATAATGCTTTGGCCTGAATCTCCCTTGTCCATCTGTTTCTTAGGCTGTTGCGTATTACAACAAAGTTTCGGACATCACAGAAATGCTCAACAAAATGGACATCTACGTCCTTCCGGTTATGAATCCTGATGGATATAAATACACATGGACTGAGGTAAGGGCTTCATAGCACCTTGTGAATGTTCTTGTTACTGTGCACAATCAAGTGCTTGACATGAGAATTCGCACCACACACACACAAGTAGGCATGCTAATCAGGAATCGATTCGCTGCATAGCATTACCATAGCATTATCCTAGCTGAATCACATTTCATTTCCAGTTAAACATTTTGGCGCATTTGGCCTCATGAGGCCCGCAGTGGCAGAGACTGGGGCGGCCACTTCTCCCTTGCACTCCCCTTGCTGTGCCACAGAGCAGCATTCAGATAAAATTCAGAATTAAAGAGCCCTTCAAGTGACTTTTCGTTTGCCTGGGTTAGAACCGGATGTGGAGAAAGAACCGCGCCACGTACCCAGACAGGAGCTGCATCGGAACGGACCTGAACAGAAACTTTGACGCGAACTGGTGCAGTAAGTAGCGCGGTCCCTTAGCTCTAAAAGTGTTTCAGTTTTAGTTTTAAAAGCCGCTCGACTGAAAACCCACCTGACAGTTCCGTTGGATTGCGGTTGGTCATGAGTCCCCCCACCCCCGCAGCGGAGGGGTCTTCCAGTGACCCGTGCGACGACACCTACTGCGGGGCATTTCCCGAGTCTGAGCCCGAAGCCGCCGCTGTGGCCAACTTCCTGCGCAGCAAAAAGGACGTGGTGAAGCTCTACCTCTCCATCCACTCTTACTCCCAGATGTTGCTCTTCCCCTATTCGTGCTACTACCATCAGGCACCCAATCACAAAGAGCTGGTGAGTCCATGCGTCAGACGGACTATGGCCTATGTGTGAGACCTGATTGAAGATCCTGTTTTGGAGCGGTGCTACGAGGAAAAGGTTGCATTTATTTATTTATTTATTAAAAACTTGTTTTGTCATTTTAATTTGCAGGATGAGCTTGCACAGGAAGCAGCAATGAAAATCAGAAGATATTACAACAACCAATACAAATATGGAGCCGGGGCAAAAACGATTTGTAAGCAGCCAACACTTCTACATTACCGTGACACCTTATACACCCCCTTAACGCTAGAAACCGCTCTTCTTGACAGGAGAGGGGCCAATTAAATAACAAACCCTCATTCCTGTCCATCGCCAGATCTTGCTCCCGGTGGATCAGACGACTGGGCCTACAAACTAGGCATCAGTTATTCTTTCACCTTCGAGCTCCAGGACAAGGGCAGGTACGGATTTCTCCTCCCAACGCAACTCATTCCCAAAGCCTGCAACGAGGCCCTCACTGCAGTCAAGAGCATTGCCCTCGGTGTCATCAAGAAGATTGGATGAGTTTCTATGGACCCGTGAACGGTCGTGGCAACCAGGGAAGGGGGCCTGGGCCTCTGGTGTTTAACTCCATAACTAATAAGAAAGTCCTTGTGTACACGAGCGCACTTTTGCCTTTTTATGAGAATCACATTTAATCAAATAAATTCTTAAAATTAATGCGTTTTTGTATTTCTGCAGTTTTCTTACATTTGCCTGCGCATTAGAAGAACTACGTCAATTATCTTAGCATATTTTAACAGTTGAAATAAACATTGGAAATCATGCTAACAAGTAAACAAGAAGAGATTTTGAGAAATTGTATGCCATGGAGCTCACCAACACAGTCTTTAAAAAAAATAAACTTTAGAAGTTCAAAATGCAATTGAATAAAAACTTCCAATTTAAAAAAAAACAACTCTGGATTTCCTTCCTCCTTTCCACTGAACATCAAACCTGATTTTAAACATGCCTTACAGCCAAGCAGACACAGCTGAGGACATACCAACGCAGTGACCCGGGAAGGTCCCCCACGTGTTTAACAGGGAGAAGTGTGGGGTGAGAACCGAGTCAGGACGGTCTGACATCCTCACGCTCCAAAGGCACTGCGCACACCCTGGCTGGACGTACACGCACACAGGACACTCAGCTGTCCTGTGAAGAATCTCACCCTGAAGCTTTTCCTCCACAAAAACAGGGTTCACGCGACCCGTAACAAGAGACCTGTGACCGTGGTGCCGGAACTTGGCTGGAGCTGTCCAGACACCGCAGACGGGTTTTCAGCTCTATGTACGAGCTACAAAGAAAAGGCTTGTCACCGTTTCAGACCCGCTTGGCCCCATGCCCTTCCGTATCCCGTCATTGAGCACGTTCTCCAAACGCTTCACTGTCGGCATCACATGGTGCATCAGCTGATTCACGCACAGGTGGACAAATTCAAAAGGCATCTCCTAGCCCATTTTACTTTAAAAAGGTGAACCTATTAAGGCATGCAGCAGAAATAAATATCTACAGCTAAGCCAGATGATTTACATCAGCTAAAAAATATGGCAGTAGCGTTTCTATGTTTCTTTTCACGCAATTGTCTCAAATAGCAATAGGCAGCTGTACACGAAGGAAGAGAGCACAGCCCAAATGCAGCACTGCATACAGAAACAGAATTTACCCTTTTTTAATAAGTTTACAAAGGCTGATTGACCAGCCCAAACAAACAAAAAGAAAGAAACTAGCAAGTTTGACAATAAGCCATTGTAAAAATGAGCATTTCAATGCAAACAGGAAACCAGCAAGTTAGTTCAAAGCTAGGAGAGACTCGAATGTTGCGTTTATGTGGGCCACAAGTCCAGACAGATGGTTCTATTTGGCAGGCTTGGCCTCCGTGGAATTCTCTCCCGTATCCAGAGTCTTCAGCAGGCGGAAGAGTCCGGCGGCCTCCCGGATGCGGCTGAACTCGATGCAGAACGCCTGCACCTCGATGAACAAGTCCTGCACGTTGATGATCTTGTTCCGGATCAGAGACTGGAGGAACACGCAGACCAGGCGCACCAGGCGGTTCTGCGGTGGACGACACAGGTTAACATTGACGTCACATGACTGTGAGGAGGGGACTCATTGGCCAGAAACGTACCGAACCCTGAACATGTTCCCTGAGCTGTAACTGGCACAGATTTCGACTGCAGGAGTTTGACTAACAAGTATACCATGTGGATAGGACGACAGAGTCCTCATCACTACCCATACTAGTTCATGCTGAGTGCCAAGCAGAGGGGCGGTGGGTATTTTATTTAAACTCTGTGTCATTATCCGGCTGGACACTAAACCTCTAGCCATTTGATGACACTTAACCCTCTTCAATAAGGAGAACTATACAATTCAATTACACGTACTGAATTTATTTGTGGTATGGCAGAAGAGAGGCATCAGGTGTGTACTACAGTGAAATAAGTGAGGGCAATCTCTGGGGGATGCATTCAGTGATGGGCGGAGAGCTGGATTACCCCTTACCTGCATGTATTTGTCTTTGATCTGCTCACAGGTTGATATGCAGTTGGAGATGTACAAGTGAATGAATTCCGGAGGGAGATCGACTGCTGTCGTTAGCCTGCAAAGTAAAAACAAAACAAAAAAAACTAAATTTTGATGAAATGTGCATACTGTGGGGAAAAAAGCTTTTTTGCATGTGAAAGCAGTTTATTTTCATTTTGTAAAAACAGATTCTTTTATTTTTTTACCCCCTAAATTGGAATTGTCAATAATAATTTCTATTATACACCAACTGAGCCCCTCACGGGAACAATCAAATTCAATTCTGGCCTTTTTTTCTAAGCAATATCTTTTTGATAACTGGAGTCAACTTGTACAATCTTTCAGTTAGAGTCCCAAACAAATATCATGTGCAGAAGCGCTGCACATAATCTGGACTGATGATTGGTCTGGACGCGGATTGGTCACCTGTTTACTACTTCCATTGAGTGTAGCGACATGTCCATGTTGACCAGTACTGAGAAATACTCTGTGATCTGACTGGACTGCATCAGCTTCAGCAACATCTCTATGGCAACCAGAGGATTGTTCTCCACCAGGTCAGGCAGCTTGGCAGGGGACAGGCCGATGTGATACACCAGCTTCGGGTCCTTCTCTAGCTCACCCAGGAGCTACACGGAAAAGGCAAAATCAAGCATGGCGGCTCATTAAAACAGACCCCTTTCAAACCTACTTTACAGTACACCATCTTACGTATGGATAACGGATAGTCAGCCATCCATGATAATGCTGGCACATATGGTGACTTTCCTTTTCAGCCTAATTAGGAAATTTAGTTTCATTATACAAGCATGGAGTTGTCACAAAGCACTTAATAACAAACATTTGTTCCAAGGGGAATCAACTTAGGGCTAAGTTAGGCTAGTTGCTGTAAGACGTGTTGATATCGATATCATCAGAGTAGGAAATTGTGCGTTAAACGCGCGCTCGTACCTGAGACTGCTGTTGCGCAGACAGCGGGCTTTTGAAGGCCTTGGACATGATGCGCTTGATCTCGACGCCGGTGCTGTTCCTCACGCACATGGAGCGGTCCCAGTGGACGCAGTGGTCCGGCTCGGAGGGGTTCAGCCAGGAAAGCTCGTCTTCGCACACGTGCAGAGGAGGCGGCGGCCGGATAAACTCTGGGCGGAAGTGACCTGGTGGGCGTGCCAGAGACAAAAGAGGTTAAGGAGCTACCTGTACACAGCGACCAACTGGAAATCTAAACTGAAAAATCTGTTCAAGCTTTATACCCCCCCAAAAAACAACGCCCTGCTACATGTAGCCATTTCTCTCGCATTTATTATTATTATTTATTTTTTATTTATTAAGTTCACAACAAGTAATGGGTGGATATTATTCTAACTCAAATGTGTTCATGTGAACGATGATCTCAATGAAACTTGCTCTCAAGTGGTGGTCGTGGACCGCTGACCAAAGCTTCTGTAATCTGGTTGGCCACAGAGCTGTCGAATCCTGAATTGGAAGAATCTGGATCAGGGTCATTCAGGATGCTGGGAAAGCTGGCTTTACTTTGGGTGGGTAACTCTGACTGTCGCTCTGGATGTGGAGGGAGGATATTATAACATGTCACACATGGTCACATACAGAAAAGTAACAGCGTGGTTTCCAAATACTGGCTTTTTTATCATAACTCCGGATGACCTCAAATACGTGAGGTTTCAGCTGTTGTCCAATAACTCAAGGACAAATTCAATTTAGGAGCCAAACAACATTACACAGACAACATTGTAAGAAAAAAATTAAACCTTTGGCCTTCAGAAGAACGCTGAGAATACAGTTGACGGCGACCCACCTGCCAGAGCTAGTTGAAGCCCACTTATATCAATAGACTGGGGCATATTTCCCACGTCCATGCAGGACACCAGTCGAGGTGTCTTCTTAAACAATTCTTTTGGAGGTGCTAGCATAAGCTGAGACAGGAAGAATTTCTCAGGCATTGTTATGGGTGGGAGGAATCCTGCATATATTGAAACATACAAAATGAGATGTGTGAAAATCATCGTGTGTAACAAATTAAATAAATAAATAAAACTTTCAGTAAACCTTTTAGTTAAGGCTACTACATTTATATATCAGGAACATTTGCAGCGAAAGTGTACCAGGGTATACATTTACATTATGCAAACCAAATTAAATAAATACCACAGAAATAAAACACAATTAAATGTAAACGAATTCCCGAATAATCAAAATCTCACCAGACAGTTGTTTCTCTTGCATTTCCCCGGCTGGAGAGGGATTTAAAAGGTGCGCAAAAACAGCGGCAAAGGGGTTTGCAGCGAGCGGCTCCGTGCGGTACATCTCCCATAGCAAGTAAAGAGCAGTCAGGCGCTGTGGAGAACTGGGCAAAAGATCCGGTTGTTGCAGCAACATCACCAGTACCGAACCGACACGGAAATGTTCTGCTTTTCCAAAGTAGTGATGAAACGCGGTTGAAAGACTTTCAAAAGTGTTGTTGCAGGCTTCTTCTGAGATGATTCCCAAAAGATTGGACAGTTCTTTCGGTGCCAGAGTCATTTTTAGGTCGAGTGCACTTATAACAAAACGATGACAAACGCGCCTAACTGATCCTTAGAATGTTCTTCAAAAGCCAAGCTATAAAACATCTCAGTCTATCGTGTAGTATAAAACTAGCTAGCCAGCTAGCTAGCTAGCTATGTACAACATACTACGGCAAATCCCTTATAGCAACCACCTAGCTAGGCTTGCATGTAATAAAGTTGGACTAGTGTGCGTTTTTCGAAAAAATAACAAGATAAATATATATCCCAATTTAACATATAAGAATACAAAGACTAGCCATACAATAGACAAACTCTACTCAACGCACTGTCAGTCAAATTTAGAAAGAATTTAATACTTAATTATTGTGATTCCAAAAATGCACTAAAGCGTCACTTCCGTTTGTTTTACAGGGGCTTTCTGAAATGCACTATGGGAAATTGAGTCTCGCTGTTCAGCATGAATTGAAGCGTTTACTTTTTGAAATATCACATGTTTCATATTAAAACGATGCTGTGATTGTTTGCTGTTGCCGCTTTATTGTATGTGGTGAAAGTGAACACTTAATTCAGGACAAGAGCGTGTTTCTTTACTTGTTGACTGACCCGGAAATCATTTCTCTACTCACCCTTACTACTACCCAGCATTCCAAACTTCTTCCTTTCTTACATTTCCCAGGCAGAGTGAGTATTTTCTTTTATAATTTTCGTCGACAATCTAAGTTCATCCTGGCCAAGTACACTTATTATTAAAACGTTTTACTGCTAATTTGAAGAGTTGGTGTTTGATTGTCTCACTGATGTGTTTTTTGAACAATTTTGTCAAAATATTTATTTAAAAAAACGTCGTTATTGGAAGCATTGGGAAAATGCACTGCTACACTTTCGGTGTAGCAGGTTATAAACGCCCTTACATTCACTTTCCTTATTTTATACGAGTCTGTCCGTTCTCAGTGTTTTTGTAGTTTGAATTATGCGTGTGAACGTATTTATGCAATTGACTTGATCGTTTTTAGTGGCTCGTTCAGTTCGTCTTCTTGCCTCATCGCTTAAAGCCAGCAACACGTTTGAAGTTTTGCTGCCAAACTAACCTGGGTTTTTTGCATTTAAATAACGATAATAACGTTTCCTGTATTATATAAGAATGTTTAAATTGCGTTACGTTAGATTGCTAGGTAATTGTGTGTGTCTTCGCTCTTAGAACCCGGATTTGTTTAATTCGTGTATTAGTTCTCAGGCGCGTTGGGAGATTTCTTTGCTAGGTGTATCGATATACAGTGGCGGCTTTCATGTACGAAATGTGCTATGAACGTAAATAACCTGGCATGTCAATCCATACAATTTCTTAGATGGCTCCAATTAAGAAAGGAGGCGAGAAAAAGAAGGGGCGTTCGGCCATCAATGAGGTGGTAACCAGGGAATACACCATAAACATCCATAAGCGCATCCATGGAGTGTGAGTATGCAACGAAGCTGCCGCTCTCCTGCAGAAAAGTTTATTAGTGATTATCAGGAAATGGGCAGCTGGTGGTGTAGTGGTTAAGGTGACAGGCTTGTAACCATAAGGGTGCCGGTTCAAGTTGTACCCTTGAGCAAGGTACTTAACCTGAATTGCTTCGGTAAAGCTGTATAAATGGATGAATGTAGAAATTGTCTTAAGTCGCTTTGGGTAGAAGAAACTATAATGTAAATGCAGGTCAAGTACGTTCCGCACTGTATGTAATGTCAAAGTGTTTAAACGTTGGTACATAGGGCACGTTTCTCTGAACCGGCAATTCATGCTCCTGGGATTCCAGGCTGAACAACGGGCAGTGTAGTTTGACTAAACCTGTATGGACTGTAGAAATGGCTAACATGCTTCCATTTTTATACCGTGGAATGGTGCGAGACGCAAACTTGTTCTTCATTCACCGTTTCTCCAGGGGCTTCAAGAGAAGGGCGCCACGGGCTCTTAAGGAGATCCGCAAGTTTGCCATGAAGGAGATGGGCACCCCCGATGTCCGCATCGACACGCGTCTCAACAAAGCTGTGTGGACCAAAGGCGTGAGGTATGGCTGTGTGGCCGGGGGCTGTCTGACGTTTGGTAACGGATAGGTCTGATAATCAGAGCTCGGTAAGGGTTATGTGGAAAAACTGGCAAAATATTGTGTTCATTAGTGGAAAGCCAATTGGATAATAGGAATGGATATAGTGGATACTTGTTGGTTGGCCATGGGTTATCGGTGGGCTTTAATCCTGGCTTAATGTTTTTTGGAAATATTCCCCGTAACCAGACCTATAGAAGTACTGGAATATCGTGTGTGCCATCAGGCAGCACACAGTTTCCCTGCCATTGACAGGCGCTGGAGTGGTTTTGAGGCCCTGATTGTGTACGATTGTTTACTGAGTTGGTGCAGTAATTTCTGTGTAGTCGTGGGAGAGCGTTGGGTGTGAATGAGCTGTGTAGTTATTGTTGTGCGTTTGTGTGCAGGAATGTGCCGTACCGTATCCGTGTGCGTCTGTCCAGGAAACGTAACGAAGACGAAGATTCTCCCAACAAACTGTACACCCTCGTCACATACGTTCCTGTCACAACGTATAAAGGTCAGTTGTTTTGTTTTTTATTGCCTTGAGATCCTTGGGAAGGTGATGTGTTTTTTCCATAATGACCTTTTCTGTGTCACCCGTTTGTTCTATGATTCGGGGGGGGGGATAGGCAACCTAAAAAATTGTATATTCACTTCATAGAAAGCCAATTGGTGAAAATATATATAGATATATATTACCTCTGCTATGAAATGTTTATTTTAGCATTACATGGTAATCCTTGTTTTTGGGCAATCATTTAGGATGAACCTGATGCTGTGATTGAAGCCTAACAGATTCAGTTGAAATGTTGGTTTAAACTGCATTGATACTGAAAAACTATTTAAAAGAATCTCCTCTGGCTGTAGATAGATGTATTAATTTGAGAAATAAAACTGCAATACTTACAGTTCTGTTTTTTTTTTGACAGGTCTGCAGACTGTAAATGTTGATGAAAATTAGGAAGTTAACTGCTGGTAAAATAAAAGTTCTAAAACTTTAGCCTCGTGTCTGGTTTTTTCCCCACGTCTTTATTTTTAGCCGTGTGTGTGGGAAGTGAACAGTTTGTTTAAAGTCTAATTACCAGTGCCTGAGACCAGGCTATAAACTGTGCACTTTTAAATGGTGGTTGTCCAGGAAGTTTTTCTTTCTTTAAATCAGATTTTTTTTTTAAGTAAGTTATTTGGGCCAGAAAGAAGTGTAATGAAAAATGTATTTAACAAAAGGCTGTTTTTAACATCTCAAATGAACGTGGAGCACACACATAGTTATGATATGATTTGACTGCAAAAATGTAATGACGAATCAATATGAAAATAATTTAATATCTAAAGGTAGGACTAGAATTTCTTTTTGGCACTGGCTTGCAGGTTAGGTTTAAATTACTAGGTAGTTCCTTGTCCTGTTCCACATAAAAAGTAACTGATTTGGATATGAGATATAAATGTATCATACATTTCAACGTTGCATAAATACATTTCCTCCTCGGTCTCTTCCTAACATAAAATGTAAATACTCATTCTGCTCAATAATGATACTCCATTTGCTAAATTATGTGCATTGAATGGAGCTTGCTCTAAATGTGTTAGTAAATGGTTTAATTGTATGATCACTTTCTTCTATTTAGAGTAACTTGCATGTACGCTGCAACAGTTTGGAGTAACTGCAATTCCCTGACGAAGTCGACAATCGCAATTTCATAGTAGGCTGGTAACCCACAACGTTCCATAAAATGCCCACCATAGACCAGCTTAATTCTTATCATGGAAATATTTAAATATGGCATTACATTCTTAATCTAAACCTTTTTTTCACCCCTGTTCATCATTTTAAAAAGGGCCAAATGGTGTAGGGACTGTCCCCTGAGAAAGCCGTCTACACACCGCCTGCCTGAGTAGTTGGTTCACCACCTGCCCGTGGCTCACTCATGGTTTTGTGGGGTTTAGCCGAGGCTTTGGTCTGCTCGCGGCCGAGAGGCGAACCAAGCCACCAGTGCTCAGGATCCTGCAGGACTCGGGTTACTTCGGCAGGGGCAGACGTAACAAGGTGTCCCAATGCGATAGCGTGTTGCATGAACACCTTTATTTCAGAAGTTGTTCGCGGATTTTAGTTCCTGGGTTCTTTACGGGGTGATGCAGCTCGGGACATCACATGGGCTCTTGACTTTAAAGGTTGAATTCAAAATTATATATTCATTATATTGTATAATCATTCAAATGTAAAATGAGTAAATGTAAATCCAGGTACTACACCAGGACAAGATTCCTGTTATCCTGCCTAGGTACTCCAAGTCTGGTCCTCCTGTTGTGCTATGGTGGCAAGAGAAAGTAAAACGCACAAACCAGGTCTTCAGTTCAACGTCAGTCTTATTAGGCACGAGTGGCTGCTTTACATTCTGTATGACTAACCAATGAAAGATTTATTGAGTTTGTGAATGGTTTTATGCACAGCCAGCACACTTCTCACACTTGGTAATAATACAGTAAGCTTCCAGTATTGGTGAAAAATTGGCTTTGTAGAACTTTGGGAATTTTTACTTTGGACAATCTTCCCGTTAAGCTGTCTTTAGGGGTGTGAAGACTGCAGGTGAATCCGAGACTCCTGCAAATGTGGCACAGCCACCCATGTGGTCTCAGTTTTAATTCTCTGAATTCACCTGGCCTGCCTTCATACCTGTCCTTAAGGGGCTGACCTGACAGAAAAACCTTTCATTCATTCCATTTAGATACCCTGAATCATTTTTAAAAACCAAAGAAGCAATTCAAAATAAAATTAAGATAATACATTTTCATGATATTTTTGTAACGCTTGATATGACAGAAGATCGGTATACTGTCAGGAAGTGAGCGTTAGTAAGTATGCTGTAGGATAACAGAGGTTCTGATTGTCAGCTGTTCTGCTCGGGGTCGAGGGGTTAACCAAGCCTTCCATCCTCAAACAAACTGCCTGTTCTTGAGGGCTACACACTCAGAAGGCAGATAACTATGGCTCAAAGAAGGGACCATCATTGGACTTCCAGTCACCTAGCTGTGAACCGTCAATGTTCTGCTACAGGCACAACTAGGTACTTGACTCAACATGGCACCAAACCAAGCATTTCAGTAATTGAACACCGGAGTATAAGAGCCCATTGTTAGAGGGGGGGGTAAACTGATCAGGCCAGAGACCTGAGACAAAACGACAGGTTTCATTCTGCGGCTCAGTTCAGTTCAGCCGGTCCCTTGTTGGATCATCAGCAAGCTGACACGCTGGTGGTACTGTTTCACCTTGGCTGCGGCAATCTTGGCCTCCAGATCCACGGCCTTCTCAAAGAAGTTGACCAGCGCCTGCTCTGTGAGGAGCGAGGCCAGGATCTGGGCGAAGCTGACGGTCCACTCGCCTTCCGACCCGGGTCCGTCGGTACCCGGGGCCACGCTGTGGCCCATCTCACCGATCCGCAGCACCAGGCTGGTGACCGTGGCGATGGCCTGGAAGAGCTCGTTCTCGTTGGTGTCCCCGTGGAAAATGCTGTACAGGGTCTTGCAGAACTGGATGAACTCCCTCTGCACAAACAAAACAGCAGTTATAGTTTACAATCTGGGCCCGGCCAGTGCCAACCAGTCTGATCAATGGAAAATATGACAAGATGGCATGTTTGTTTATGCCTGATAAAATTAGACATTAAGTATTTCCCATGGTAAACCTGCTAACACCAGATACAGCTAGGATCTATACTGAGAAATTGGAAATTATACCTCTAAACATAACCACATTGCCTAATACTATACATGAATAGGTTTAACAACAGCCAGTATAGTCTCTGTGTCTTTTAAGAAGGCTTAAATATTAAATTACTTTGCGCGCTGACTAGAATATGAGCAGGTCAAAAGTACAGCTCTTTCAGGCTGGTTAGCAAAACGCTTGATACAAACAACCAATCATTTTCTCAGATTAGTGGTTCGAATCTGAGGGCAGCTCTGTGTCCACTGAAAGGGACACCCTGATTAGGAGGTGATAAATATGGACGACGCTGGTTCACCTGGTTCATCATAGGCAGGGGCTTGTCCACCTGCTTCTCCTTCTCTTTGGCCAGATCCTTCAGCATCTGCTTTAGCTGCTCCTGATAATCCCCCATTTCCCCTTCAATACATAACAGACACCCGCTCTTGCGGTTAAAATCTGAGTGAACGTCAATATGCGAGAAGAAAAGCAGTGGAAGACGGACGGAATGATTTCTGCAAGAACTGTCCTTGCTATTGTATAGATTTAAAAAGATATTATTTGGTATATACGAGTAATACCGAATTCCCTAGAAAGTGCATTCTTGGTCATTAGAAAACAAACGGAAGTCATACGTTTGAGGCTCTCCTCGTAGATACATCCCAGTGGTCTGTGTGTGTGTTTTTGTATGTGTATGTGTGTGGGCAGGAAGTCGTACCGTTTGCGAGTTCCAAACACAGAGGACTGGCGGGGGTCTTCAGTGGAGAGGGGTCATCCTCATTCTCGGTGAGGGCTGTATAGGATGCAATCACAGGTATGAGTTATATGAGATGAACGCCTCCACGCGCCTCTCCATATTCGAGCTGTGGCACTCACCAGGTGGAATGTGGAGACGATACAGCAGCCGGACCTTTTCATTGAGCTCCTCGCAGTACAGCGTGTCTGAGGCAAGAGAGAGGGTGAAGAGGAGATTTACCAACAGCACTAAAGAGGACCATGTTCAATCCTTTTCACCACACTGGTGACGCAACCACAGCAGTTTTAAAGATTCATGTCCATGGGATTTTGTCTTTTATATAATTATCTTAAATATTGAATGTTTTTAGTTTTTTTAACTCAGGAATCTTAAACCACATTTCCCTGACCACACATCCTACTCTGCATCTGTCCATACTGGTTTGGAAACCAACAGTATTCAGTGGTGTCTTCAACAAAATGACAAGACGGCGGCCCAGTTAACTGGATTAGACCTACGTACCCAGCCACCCCGCAAACTGCCTGAAGTCAATGAGCGAGTCCCGGTCCTGGTCCAGCAGGACGAAGGTCCGGTGGGCCACGGTGTCAGTGTGGACTCCGCACAGCCACGGTGCCAGCAGCTGGTACAGGCTCTTGAACTGCGGCCGGTCGATGCGGTACTGCTCGGCGTAGGGCAGGGCAGGATCGTGGTGCTTCAGGGACCCGCCTCCACCCCAGTACAGGTTGATGAAATACTCCGTCTGTAACACGAACCTCATCTAATCCCCATTCACTGATCCATATTCCCCCTCACCAGGTCATAAAAAGCTGCGTTCTTTCATTATGTCATTCATGTAAAGACAGAGCTTTAACGGTGTTCGAGCACATGCTAAATCCATCCATCCATTTTCGAAAACCTAGTCCAACACAAGATGCAGCCCGAACCTTGAAGAGGTCGTAGACATCTGCCAGGGACTCTGAAGAGATGGACACATCTGGGATCACAACCCTGAGCTGGAGAGAGTGGAAGAAGGAAAGGGAGAGGCTGAGGTTGACAGTAAGAGCTGAGTAAATATTCTGACAAGGGAAGAGGTATACGTGTTTGCTAGAAGTAGACAGGTGCTTTGAGGAGCTGCATGCACGGATTTAAGAAATCTTTCTCTGTTGAAAGAGACTATAATGTAAAGGTCCCTGCTAAGTGTAGTCTGTTGATATGGACACAAAGGCACACATAAATCCCAGTAGAGTTAAACATTTATTATAAGCTCGCTTTTAATAGTTAGCTGGGCTTCAGGGCGGCTTGGTGACATGCCAGTGACTCACCGTGTTCTCCTTGGTGGTGTCCTCGTGCGCCTGCAGAACCTGGATCCTGTGCCTGCATCTCAGTTGCTCTATTTGCCGTACAGTCAGGTCGCCGAATTTCTAACGGTCCGGGGTGTGTGTGGGTGTAGGGGGATGGAAGCAGTGAAAGTGAAACCTTCAGATTAGTTTAATTTCTTAGCAGCCACTGAGAACGCTCTTATTTAGCAAATGGAGAAAAAACAAACAGAAGAATTACTTGTCGCGTAGCAGGTGGCTTTCTTGGAGAACAGATTCTCCATTTAGCAACTCGGCTACATGCACTTTTGACAGGGGGGGAATATCCGGACGAACAACACAATGGCACCTGATCACTACTCTGCACTACAGGCCTGGCGAGAGACGGGACCGTGACCCACCTCGTACGAGTCTCTGATCAGGTCCTCGATCTGCGGCTGCTCCGCCGACTCCCCGTTGGCCTCCCTGCTCCGACGACCTGCCGAAGGAGTGAGCTCCTCCTCTGTCTTCACCTGGTCCAGAAAACTGCGGGTGGGGTGGAAAGCGGACTTCTTCAGTAGGCCCTGCTCGCTGAATAACTGATGAAATAGCTGGTGTCTCTATGCAACAATGCCCTTTCCAGTCCTAAGCCAGTTGCCTGGTTTGTACGACGGGACTGTAAACAAACTATAGAAATGTATTTTATCTTATCATAAAATACTACATAAAACCTGACAGACTGACCTCCCGAACGGCTCAGGCAGTAAAGGACCATGAGCTGGAGTTCGCCAGTTCAAATCCAGGTTATGTCATCCACCAATTGGCAATTTTGCTGAGAATCAACAGGAGCACAGTCCTTTTTTGTAACCTGCCGTTCAGGCGAGCCGTACCCGGTGAGGATCATGAGGGCCTGGCCGTCGTCCGCACTGGCGCAGAGTGCGGCGGCATTGGCCTCCAGGACGGCCAGGCCCAGCTGGAAGATGGCCTTGATGCCGTGGAAGAAGAAGCAGTCGACCACGGTGACGGCGCAGCGGAAGGGCAGGACGCTGACGAAGAGTGTGAGGAACCAGGACAGGGAGACGGACGAGAGCGGGGACAGGTCCGGGATGTGCTGAGCCAGCTCCGGGAGCCGCTCCCGGATCAGCTCTTCGAACACCGACTGGTCCACCTGTGCCCCTGCAGGCCGGTCGGTGAAATGCACACCAAAAACAATGGGGAACTCCTGACACCAAAAAGCACACAGACTGGGCCGTAACATTCCACACAGTTCTGGAAATATTTAACTGAAAGATTGTTGAGCAGTAGGGTTGTTATTTTGTTCCAGTGGAATATTCCAAAAGCAGACATCTGCACATCCGTTTCCAGGCTCACTGCGTTTGTGTTTGATACCAATTCAAACTGTGTTGGTTACATCGCTCCATGCAATGATAATTTAAAGAAAAGAGTTACCAGACGAGAGACATTTATTCCTTGGGAAATCTGCAATTCCACCCCAAGTGGATAAAGTGAGGCCCCAGGAGAAGCACATCTCTGAAGAATGAGGTGCCTACCGATGACCCTGCGGTTGAAGTAGTCGGGCAGCATCCTCTCGCAGACGGTCACCAGCAGCCAGAAGGCCTCCTCCTCTTTGGCGTAGAGCAGGAACACGGAGGCCAGGATGTTCATGGACTAGACACAAGAGGTCAGCGTCAGACACACGAAAGGGTCGCATGCTCTGCGGGTTACTCTGCTGACCTTCTCCCTGTCCAAGCCCATTTGGATTTGGATAATAAGCCAACATTGGGCTGGGCCCAGAGGAGCTGTGTGTGCCCTACCTGGCAGTAGCCGATCTTGGGGTTGCGATGGGCATAGGCGGTGAGGACCCTGCGCAGGGCGTCGATTCCGGCATCCTTCTGGAAGGCAGGATGGTCCGGGAGTGAGCGGTGAAGGTCCCTCTCGATCTCCTCGGTGGCCAGGCTGCTCTGGCCCATGGACGAATCCACCAACTTGGCGTAGTAGCCTGGATGGGCAGCCAATTCGGACGTGGCACCTGTGTTTCCATGAGGCACCAATCATGTCCGATCATGTTCACGTTCAACAAACAATGTTAGCCATAAGTCTCATGAAGACGCTAATGTCCCAGAGTGACAGTCCTCAGGAAGTTGCGCCTCGCTGCGTCATGAACTCCCTAAACCAAAGCTACCTCCTCTTCTATGGAAGCCAACATTTCAGGCGTCCCCCACCTGACGTCCGCCTCCCCCTCCCCCTCCCCCTTCAATCTTCACCTGAAAGGGTCAGCCACAGCTCTCCCCTCAGCGATTCCGGGATCCCCATGGCGACCAGCTTCTGGATCTTCTCTGTGCGGAACATGTGAACTCCTCGGCCATACTCAGAGAAGTGATCCATCCACAAGCGCCCCTTCACGTCCTCCATGGTCTGCAGCAGACGCAAGTGCATAAGCAAAACACAAATGTAGTGCACAAATTGGGAACATTTCTGAGAAATAACTGGTACAACGGGCACCAGGTATCTCAGGGCTTAAGGCTCGTTGAACATTCTCAGGCAAGGCTCTGCTCTTGTACTCGAGTGAGCCACCTAATCTGAATTGCAAAAATACAGCTGTATAAGTAGATAAAATTATACCACAAGTAAGTCCCTGCATAAAAGATTTTTTTGCCCGGCAACAGATATCCATTATCATTAACCAGGCCCTTTTAAAAGTAATGCTGGCCAGCAGACAGACACTCACAAACTTGTCGCAGAGAGAGTCGGGCTTGGCGGGGTTGAGGTAGGGCGCCATCAGGGCCTCTGTGTTCATCACGTGCTGCCCTGACTTCTCCGGTCCAGTCTCCTCGTAGCAAAAGGTGTAATAAGGCACTGGGTTGGCCTGTATAAAAATAAAGCAATGATCGGCTACAGAGGCTTTCCTGTGACATGCAGGCCATTGTTTTGCATCATTGCTTGGCAGACATTTCTATGCCCGTTTGATCCCTTTGTTTATTTATATTTTCGGTGCTCCCTTTATCGAAACGCATCCCAACTGCACAGAAACCGCTAGATTTTACCAAAGGACATTAAAAGGCTGTAGGTTCAAAAGGACTCATTAGACCTCGTTTCTGGGGAACGCCAAAGTGTTTTTTCGGATCAACTTGAACCCTCTCATTTCCCGGCCCACCACATGCTACTAGTCGTTATTTTACGCTGCGTCTGGAGAGCTAACTGCTGGTGCTGGAGCGGAGCCGTACTGGGGGCTTGCGTCCGGTCCCCTGGCTGGAGAACAAGGCCTGCCTCCACTGGACCGCCCGCAGCCGCTTGCTCAGGCTCTCCACCAGCTCCTCGCGCTCCTGCAGGTTGATCAACTGGAACGCCCGCCTGCTCCGGATGCTGATGATAACCGGGTTGGGCAGAGAGCTGGTGCTCTCCGGCTTCTCGATGGACAACACCTCGGGGGGGGAAACGGAAATTAGCGGCAAGCAGTTGGACGGGGAAGGGCAGAGTGGGGTGAGAGATAAAGGCGGTCAGTAGACCACATGAATCTGTGGTACCCAGTTCCTAAAAATCCTCATCTGTACATCTGAACATAATACTTCACAGCCTTTCAATAGTGTAATGAACAAAGCAGTAAAACACTTCAGACAAGGCACATGACATCTGAAGCAGTTAAACTTTAACCAGAAGGCATAATGAGTAAATATTCTGTGTTAAATGTCTCTAAGAATACATATTCTCTCCCACACGATTTTCAGATTATTTCAACAAGGCTCCGGGTTTATAATGCTACTGCTGAAAGAGTCATATTTGAATCAAAAAACATCCAATCGTGACTGATCACAGCTGAATGTCTGAATGTACTGCTGCCCTGTCATACTTTGACCGTGACCACTAGTCACACCATGACAGCAGGTCCACACTGCTGTCTTTTGTGCAAGTACCTCACTCAGGGGAATAAGCAGGCTACAGAGGCCGTCCTCCCGGCTGGCGAAACACAGGTAGCTGTCCGTGGTGTAGAGTGTTCCGGGGGTGTGGCAGCGGGCATGGGGGGTCCACACCTGGCAGGTGGCCACGTCCTGCAGATGCTCCTGACGGGGAAGCCAGAAATGTGCCAACACGTACTCCTTCAGAGCTTGCTGTTCCAGGGCCCTGCAGTCGAGCAGAGGTAGGCCCGTACATTTAGCACGTGCACGGAGGGCCAGACATGGAGGAGGAGGATTAGAGGAGGGTTCATATACATGCATGGAAATTGGAGGGAGCGGGTGAGCTTATAAATATACAAAGATATGTGAAGACCAAAAGTGTTGACAACATGTACACACAGGACATTTTCACAGGAAGAGCAGGGCATGTTTACGGGATGGCAAACAAAATCTTCCCTTACTCCAATAAGAAGCGTTTCAATGCGTCATTGATTTATTGTGGAGGCGCATTGCGTTGTGTTGTACTCAGAAAGCCTCATAAAGTCTCTGTTCTACAGCCAATCAGAGTCTCCGCTTCATTCACACAGTCAGGTTTCCCTGGCTCTAAGGGTGGACGTGGTTCACAGAGGGGCAAAGTCTATGAGAAGTCTTGTATGGATTTGGCATCATGTGATTTAAAGAGGGGTGATAACAACCACCTGGTTTGTTTCGCACAGAGCATGAAAATCGGCGCAATCACTGAATAAACGCAGAATGAGGAACTTGCAGAGTAGATATTTTCTTGTTGACTAATTATTCGGCAGTGGAAAGAAAACAGTGGGATTACACAGGAGCTTAGCCTAGTTCAAACTCCTCACTAACACTGTGCTTCTGTATTCTTACACATTATTTTAAACAAAAGACATTTTATTTATTCAGTAGACGAGTGTGCACAATCAGGCAAACACAGGTTCAAGAGCAACAGCGGTCATTAAAACCAAAAGCCCAAGGTGCAGAAGGTCATGTGACCAAAGTCAGATGCTAAATTCCTATGCTAGTGAGTACGAAGCATCAATTACTCAAGAGATACAACAGCACTGCTCCTCTGGGAGCGAGGATATTTATGCCCGGAAGTGTTGCGGTGCTTACTCTGAAGCCCAGAGGGAGCACTTCCGTCTACGGCCCTGCTAAGGCCTCTCCTTGCTTCTGGGTATTAAAAGCTATGGCTGACCTCCTGGTTATGTGTGCAGGCTGCTGCAACACCTGGTCCAGCTCAAAGTCCTCGTTGTCCAGCAGCCGTCGCAGCGTAATGTCGGCCAGCTGCACCATGGTGCCAAAGGCCTCCTCCTGGCTCAGGAACATGGAGAAGTCCCATTGTCGGTGGCGGGTGGTCACACGGAGGCAGTCGGTCATGAAGCTGGTGGAGGCCCGCTCCAACCTGGTCACCTCCACCCAGGGGATCACCAACTTTACTGCAGGGAGGGTTGAGGTTTGGCGCCACACTCATACACAACCACGAATGGAGATGCATATTTCGGCAACACACAAAGACCACCACGCGTTTGCACCTTCTACATTCAGCTATATTAGACATTTGAAAACTGCAATGACTACAACTGAGGGCCAAATGCATAAAGCTGACAGAGAGCCCCAAGAGAGTCCTTGGCGACTGACGGACCTTCCTTGCCCAGCAGGAAAGAGTAGAAGGCCATGTGGTTGATGCTGAGATACATCCAGCCCTGTCGGGGGACCCGCCCCTTCCAGCAGCAGCAGGAGTAGTGGGTGACCAGCTTTTCCGAGGAGGGCAGGTCGAAGCGCATCTCGAACTTCAGCTGGGCCTCTCGAAACTTCTCAGGGTCATCCTCCTGCGCTGCCTGGCTGCTTCGCACTTCCTCCGCAATCAGACCCTGGGAAAGGCCGAGAGAGATCATCGTTTTCACTACCGCCATCACTGATCGTTTCCAGAGAGTTGAATTCTTCTTTTTCCAATTATAATTAACTGCATTTTGCGTTTCTATTTCTTTTTTTCTTCTCCGTTTTATCAATATAAAAGCACATGAGACTGGGGCTTTGAGAGAGAAAGAGAGAGCAAGAGAAATAACTTGGAGGAGGGAGAGAGAGAGATCACTGCAGTGTAAACACCATAAACTTGCTTAACCATACAAGCTCAAAAATGTTTAGGTGTGGTGGAAAGAGGAACTGAAAAATACTGCTGACAGATTCCCCTCATTTCACTCCCTCAGCAACCACTTTGACCAAAGACCAAAAATAACAAGTGGGGCCCTCCCCCACACACCCCACCGCCCCAAACACCCCACCACTACAGTACCTTCACTTTTCCTTTGACAAAGTTGGTGATGTCATCTTTGCTGTCAAACACTGAGAGGGAGTGGAGCAGGTTCTGGACCAGCCAGTTCCAGTGTCGGTTCACTTCTTCAGCTTCAGCCCCTGTGCGGCACAAACCAGGTGATCAGAGGTCAGGCACCTCATAACGGCTCCTCGATCAGGTCCTGGAGTCCTGGAGTGCCATAGTGTCTGCCCATCATCACCACTTAATTCACTCAGTTCTTCCTCTTGAGTGAATCAATGCTAGTTACAGGTTTTTAGTTCTGAGTGAGAGGTAGAATTTTTCTTTCTTTAAGGTTTATATTGGCACAGGTAGCGAGTAGCGAAAAAGAGGAACCAGCCAACCAGACATGTTGCTGTTAAGAAACACGGTATAACCGAGGGGGCGACTGATGGGGTGCGTACCGCTGGCGATGACCCAGCTGACCTGCGTCTTGGGCACCTGCAGGAGGATGCGGAAGGGGGTGACCCGAGCATTAGAGTCCAGCACCGTGTCCAGAGCCCCCACCAGCAGACCTGAAGGGAGGAGACGGACAGAGAGAGGGCAAATGTGGAACACTGAGCTAACTTTGGGGCAGTAGACTGAAAGAGCCCGGGGGGGAATCGGAGACAAGCTCCGGAGATTGGGAAAGGCCCTGCGTGAAAAGACGCGGCCAAACAGCTGCAAACCTCAAGCACCATGTCCCTCGCATTCGACGAGATAGGGGCCGCATCACCCCACCCCAGAGTTCAGTGCCAAGCAGACAGACAACAGGTGATACGTGTTTTTATAACATATTGGGACCAAAGCCCCAATTACCATCACAAGGCCACCGACTGTTGCACTTCTGACACGGACAAAGCCAACGAAATATCCGGCCAATCAAAACGGCTCAAGACAAGGCAGCCGATCCACGTTCTCGGCTCGGTCCCAAACAGCCCATGGAACTGCCAACAGACGTTACAAACATTAGGAGAAAAGCTTGCTCCCGCCGTGCCCTGGACGGACACCTCCTTGTCATCTCAACAGGATGGACACCAGCAGCCATATGTTCACAGTCACAGCACAATGAGAAGGCCCTTCAGTCTCAGTCTGAATGAAACACGTAATTAGGCTCACGCCTTCTTGGTTCCCATCAACTGTTTCAGCGCCAGTTTCACTTCAGAATCTCCCCCCACCACCCGAGTTTATTTATTTATTTTTTAACCCTGCAACACCTACGTTTAGGGGAAGAATTTACAGCCTTCTCTCAAAGTGCACCATCACCTTAATTGTGGCACATACAAACAGATGAAAGAAAAAAAACACACACACACATACACACACACACACACACACACATACATTACAACAAAAGAAACGACACACTTCAAATGAAACCCAACCCGACAACCGCGTGCACATCCAAGTGCACACGTGTCTCACAAAATTCCCAGGGATCATGGGATCATTTCGTCTATGTTTTTTGTTTTTCTTTTCTTCTCCATAAGACTATACGAGGATGGAATGCTAAACTAAACACAAACGAACAACCAGTTCCTGGACTGCGTCCCACTAAGACTGAGCAGACACATTAAACTACAGTCTGGTAATCTGCACTAACATTTACTGACAACATTGTCATTTACACTGAATTATTTTTACTTCATGTAAATTTCATCGGCTTATGCATCCGATCTGAAACCAGAGCTGTTCCCCTTTAAGAACACGGTGCTCGGTGAAAAAGGGGCTGTCATTAATGATTACTACACCATAACTGCTATATAAAAACAAACATGCATGTCGAACAGTCTTAAATGCTGACTATAGTCTTTGTAAACACATACAGTCACCCCGAGTTAGCTTATCCACCTTAGTATAAAGTCAAATACTTTTGAATACCCACACACAGTTGGGCCCTGATGTAGTATTATCTAATTATCCGTCACACAGTATATTTTTTAGCTCTATTTTCAATCCTTACCCCAAAATCGACATTAAGAAGCATTAAGGAGTAAACAAACAAGCAGGCTTCCTAAAATTTTCCAAGCAGAAATAGAATTATTATGGGATGTTAAGGGACATTTCTGCCACCTGTATTTGTGTTTAGGCATACACACAAGTATTCTTCTTCTGTTCACAAGGCTAAACACTGATAATTCATGTTGGAAAATCCCCAATAAAGTGCTAGTTAATGAAAAAACAAATGAGGGAACCACTTTTCTGTCACTGGGTGACATCTAGAATATATATTTTTAAATCTGGTCATAGTACCAACCATGCTGTTGTCTATTGTGTCAATCTCGGATACTGCAAAAAAAATTATTAATAAAACTAAACCTTAAAGAGGTCAAAAGACAATGGCTTCTTACCAACGCATTTACTTCTTACAATTACGCTTACTGTACTTTTCGGAGAGAATAAAAAAATTGGTTTACAGAAGTTGTATACAAAGGCTAAGAGTAGTTGTTCGGGAATTGGGCTTCTTGAAACAAACAGTTACAAGATTTTCTAGAGAAAGCTCTGGGCAAAAGGTTGCTCCAGTAAAGATGTGTATTTCGGTGGATATGAGCTGAGAAATTTACAGCAACTTAATGTTTTAACCAATGTGTGTCTAACTATAAATCTATTATTATTCTTGTTGTTGTTGATTTTATAGGCTAATGTACTACACATATTTCTCGCCAACAAGGAACACAATACCGATGGTATAGTCATAATACCAAATCATATTTTAAAAACACGAACACATATTTAACGTCTGTAACTTTTAGCTCCTTTATTTACTCCGACTAAACCCGTCTGTTACAATGCAGGTAGTCATTAAAAAGATCAAACATTTTAATCTGAGAAACACTCAATAACAGACAGATGGGTTTACCTGTAAATTTACCCCCAGAATCTCCGTGCCCTCTCCTGCGCTGCAAAAGGAAGTAAGCGTTGGATTTCTCGGTCACCCATAGCTTTAGCGCATTTTTCAGCAAAACTTCTTCGGGATTCAACCACATTGTCTAGCAATGAGTCTAAACCAGAATGAGGAAACGGCAAATCCGATTTTGTATTGTATTGTTGCCCAGTAACTGAACCACGCGCGTAGTATCTGGCTGCTTTGATCTCACTGTGATTTCGGAGAAAGGTAATCTCCTGGATTATGCATTGCCGTTTTTTAAACCATCCGCGGTAGTTTGTAGCCTACTGTTGAGTCATACTTAATTTCTCTCGAATGTAAATACATACGCTAAGCGTCTAATTTCCGCGTTTTACCCAAGCTTTCCTTCCCACAGTTCCGGCCAATACAGAGGAAGTTTAATTTGACTGGGCTTTTGTCATTGGTGAATGTCTTGGATTTTCTTTCTTTCTGTTCCATCACAGAAAGCAAATATAGGGAAAAATCTAGGCTTTACGAGAGTACGGATGTTCGATTCTTTGACCACATAACGAAAAGGCGAAACTGACGTTGTTACAATAAAAATCTAACAAGAAATTAAACCAAAAATAAAAATAAAATTACTATCTCGTATGTCATGCAAAATCAGAAATTTCGGTTAATTGCGATTAATCTACTGTATGTTCCTTGTCTCCGATGTCGATGTTTCTTTGAAAGCCATGTCGTGGTTAGCCCACTGTTTCATGGTAATGATTCTTACACTTAAAATCAATTCATTAATAATCTGATTATGGTTTGTTTATTTGTGGCAGATTTTTAGCTATGTAAGTGTCATATAAGAAAATTGGACAGGCGTCTCGGCACATAAAAAAATTTTTTGGTTGGTCCCCAAAAGTATAATGTAAAATGTGGTGTTACTATTTACAGACGAACTACTAGTAATCAAAAGAAGATAAGGTGTTGCGGTTGTATCGGTCTCGTTAAAAAAAATTATATGAGACGAGAGGAACAATCGTTTTCGAAATATTTTTGAGAAAAAAGAAAACTTTTTTTGTTGTTGTTAATTCTGACTGCTGAATTTAAAACCTTGTGGAAGGAATGGGCACAGTAATACTTATTATGACCAGATTTATAAAGGCAAACTTTTATAGTGGATTCAATATTTTTACTCACCATTCGTTTGCAATACATCTTAGATAATATTAATTGATTGTTGGTTACTTTTGTATTTCCTAAAATACAATTAAATATAAACAACCCTTAATTAAAATTGGAATATGAGGACCCAGTTAATAGTCTTAGCTAGGGCACAGCAACAGATGCATCCTTCAGATTCTTCAGCTAGACGTTACAGTTAAGATGAGGTCGGGAAATGTTAACGTTGGGATCTATAATACAATAGGGAGGTATTCATTTAACAGCTCGCATTTGATCGCTTGCGCATTACGAATGATAAAACTACAGTTTGAGGCCAAAACATGAAAACTTGAATTGTTGATTGTGAGGTTTAAGCCAGTGGTGCTGGGGACAATGGATAAAAGAAAGAAAAAATGTGATTACATTTTTGTTCGTAAGGTTGTGTAAGTGATAGCATTTAGATAGTACATACGTATTGACAGGGATTTCTTTATCGTCTGCATTAAGGGCCACAGTCGTCCCTTCTCTTTCACTGTAACTTGCGATATTGCACAGGACAATGCACGCTGGCCTCTCCCCCACTGGCACACTATGATGGTTGTTATTTTGTGTGTGATCTTCTCTTTGAGAAAACTTGTATTAAAATTATTTGAATCATTTTTATTTTGTCAGAGAGAGGCTTGGTATAATTTATGCATAGTTCTCTAAATATGAATAAGTTAAACCAGTATTTAACATCAACACACGATGCAATATACTTTAAACAAAACACACACACACACACACAGAAAAAAACTGTAACCACAATCACTAGACATTCACCGAATGGCAGAATGTTTCACTCTAAATTAAACAAAGGCCGCTGTGAGCCTGTACTACAGTCTGTTTGTGCATACATCTCTCTGTTTACTCATTTTAGGTGGCTGAAATGGAGGTTTCTGGTATTGTGAACAGAAAGTGTGCCTCATCGTTGCAACTTAAAAATGTTAGGACTAATTATGGTAGCTTTTCTGAATAAGTACAACACCTTGACCATAACCAGACTGTTGATGAATACATCCGGGGGGTGGACTCATGTAAAGCTTTTTCACTGCAAAAATATGCTTCCTCATAACATAACTGCTAGCCAGCGATGAATTGTTGAAATAGTTTTTTCCACTCTCTACAGCAAATAAATCGAACATTAAATATAAGGAGACACAGGGGATATGGTATATTTTATATTTGGATTTTGCATATTAGCTCCAGAAAGAATTAAGTTTCCTACTGATAACAGAGTTGCACACTGAATGTAAACGCATTTGAGTATTAATTTGAGTATCAATCAATGGCTAGAATAATGGGACCTAACCGTAAAAGCTGCAGAGAGTGTACAGACCTAGATTAACCATGGGTATGAGCAACAATTCAATTCAGTTCTTGTTCTAGATTACCCATGTAATGAGGTTATTTAAGCAATGTGTGAGACAGAACACTGCAAGCGAAGCCATTGCAGACAGCGCTTCCAGGTCAATCAGTGTGTAGCCTGGTTAAAGTCCTCTCTGACTTGTGCATTGTCTTGTGCTACTTCTACACATCCTAACAAGATATTGTAAGGTTCTAACATATTAAAGTTTTTTTATTTTTATGGCTCCATACAATGCACATGACATTGTACATAACAGAGTCTCACCACACTCATACATAGCAGCTGTGTATATTTTCGTAATACATAAAAATCAATAAGCTGTATTATTAAAAATTACGGACTTATTAATGTCGTTTATTGCAGTTGATTAATTGACATGCTGGGATAAATTACTTTCAAAATCAAAAACAAAGATTTGGTCTTAAAGAATCTAACTGTGGAGTAAAACTGTCAAGATAATTACGTTGTTAGTAATTCATTAGAATTAAATCCCTTTTAGTAGTAAACCAAATTTAATAACATAGTAAGCAAATCAAAAAGTGACATTCAAAATAAATTCAAAGGCCATTAGAAACACACATACATATGTTGTGTCATTTAGAGAGACTAATCAACTTGAAAAGCATGTTTTTGGACTGTGGGAAGAAACCTGAGTACTTGGAATGAAACCCCACAGGGAGAACATTCTAGATCAGGTCATGGATAACCAATAGAAGAAGAAAAAAAAGTCCTTATTCTATTAGGGTCGTTATTTTATTTTTATTGAGAATTTGACAAAACAAACTGTCGGGAACATTATTTGCTTATATTGTGTTCAATGTATCTTTAGATATGGTTTGGGGTTTTCAAAAAATATATATTAAAGAAGTTCCAATCTAAAAAGAGGATACTTGAGGAGATCATTTGATAGAAAAATCTACATCCTGGTGCAGCTGTTTCTTCTGTGCCACCCTTCTCCATTCCACAGCTAAGAATGGAAAATGTCCTTCTCTCTCCTTATACGGGCATAGCGAGGAGACGTACCGGATATTGGTGCAACAGCTATTTACTCCTATGCGTTTTCTCAGTTTATAGTCCTAAATAATAACCAAATTGAACACATTAAAGGCGATCACAAGATATTAATACAAGATAAAATCATTATCATAAAGTAACAATAATATCAGTATCAGAATAGTCAATGTTGTATGTCTGTACTGATTACTAAAAAATATCCTTGTTTTAAGTCGGAACAAATAATACTGCGATCCTTGTAACTTCCTTGTCTGAAGTTACAACGTGATTTCAGCCGGAGCCACCCCAAGCAGCGAGAATGCAGGTTTGTATTGCTGGTTTATTATATTTTGCTCGTTGGACTAGGTAGTGTATAAACTAGGTAGTAAAAAGGTGACTGCTAAGGTTGACAACTAACTGGTTTCGTTAGCAAAAAATTAGCGACTTGACGCAAAAAAAGGCTAAAAGTGAAAGAAAGGGATTTGATTATCCTGAATATGCACTACACCGTGACAATGGAACAGAATTAATAAACATTTCAAGAAGCTTCTGCAGTTTTGTCTATTCAGGCTTGCAGTGACAGGTAAGCGCAAAAAATAACCCCTTTGCTAATGTTTAACGTATCTATTTAAACATAGGATCCAAACGAAGATACTGAGTGGAATGACATCCTCCGAAAAAAAGGTATCCTTCCTCCGAAGGAGACTCCAAAGGAAGACGAGGAAGACGAACGCCAGCTCCTCCAGCAGCAGTCTGTCGGTGAGTGTCGTGTAGATTCTGTCGTTTTTTCTGTTGTTTTCCCCCCTAAGACGACATGGAGTCAATATTCACGGAGTCACTGTTTTCGCTTTAATGCTGCTGTTGTCCGTGTGGTTGTTTTTTAACAGTGAAAACCTATGAAGATATGACTCTCGATGAGCTGGAGGAAAATGAAGATGAGTTCAATGATGAGGATGAAGCAGCAATTGAGATGTACAGGTTGGTGATCTGTTAGGACACCTGAGGGCATGTACTTGCCTGAACAAGAGAAGTCTGGCGTTGATGGAACTTGTGATTATAAGAGAAGTTTATCTGCCAAACAAGGGGTTTTAGAAAAAAATATTTTGCGTCAGCAATTTATATTATGCATTACAATTTCACTGCTCAAATGTAGAATATTGAGACAAGTTTCTTCCCCACTGTGGTGAGAACTAGGCAAACAAAAACAAAACAAAACTCTCCCGGATGACACTGGATTGTTTTTAAAAGCGCCATTTCTGGTTGTGTTTGTTGAAGTACGCAGAAGAAAAAATCCTCTGCAGTCCAGTTGATTGGTGATTTTTTTCAAACTGACAAGCATGGCTGTAGTGAAAAATCTGTAGATGGATATAACATTTCCAATTTTCTGATGTTGTAAAATCATTTATATAGCTAACTAGAATGTACTGCTATTTAAAAATGACCTTTTTAACATGTTAAGGTACACTGAGTTCCAACACACAGAGTTAACAATTTAGTTTTCGCCCTTGCAGACAAAAACGACTGGCAGAGTGGAAAGCCAAGCAAATCAAGAACGTTTTTGGGGAGGTGAATGAGATATCTGGCCAAGACTATGTACAGGAAGTAAACAAAGCAGGCCAGGGCATCTGGGTCGTGCTGCATCTCTACAAACAGGGGTGAGTTGTACTCTCCAAATGTGTCCTTTAGTTTAGAGTCCTCTCTTTGCTTTTGACACACATTTTTATTTCTTCACTTATACCCAGCATCCCTCTGTGCACCCTGATAAACCAGCACCTCACCGAGTTAGCCAGAAAGTTCCCGCAGACCAAGTTCATCAAGTCCATATCCACCACTTGCATAGCCAACTACCCAGACAGAAACCTGCCCACCATATTTGTCTACTTTGAGGGGGAGATGAAGGCACAGTTCATTGGGCCGCTGGTCTTTGGGGGCATGAATTTAAAAGTCGAGGGTAAGTGCCAATAAGAGTGAATTGAACTGTGTGTGGGGGGGGTTTACCATTCTATAAATGCCAGCAATTGTCAGCTTTGCCCCTGATATGTTTTCCTTTTTTGCATATTAGCAAAATGACAATTGTTCAAATTTTTCTGACTTTACAAAAATCCAGAGCTTGAGTGGAGGCTGTCGGAGTCTGGAGCTGTGAAGACTGATCTGGAGGAGAACCCCAGGAAGCAGATCGAGGACAAGCTTATGTCGTCCATCCGATGCTCGCTGCCGACGAGGACAGACAGCGATTCTGAGGACGACTAGGAAATCGCTCCTGCTGCTGTCAGGGTGGCCCTGGTGTGTGCATGAATCCCTCATGTAGTAAAACCAACTGCCCTGGTGGCCTTTAATAGGGTGTAGTCACCCACCAGGACACTCATCAGCGATTGATTTCCTCCAGTGCAAATGCTCAAAGTGAACTTACCTGTCCTTAATGTGTGTATGGCCCTTTATGGGTGTCCCTGTTTTGCATATACATTTGTGATTGGAGGAGATGACACACACCCAGGTGCCAGCGCCAATGTTCTGTTTCGACTATGCATCTCTTTGGGGGAAAAAATGTGTACTGATAATTTTAAACCACATAATATTTAAAAATGTATTTTCAAACCCTACACCACTGTTGTTTTTATAACGGTTCACCCTGGTCTGTCGTCTCATAAAGGAATTTTGACTACGACAAACATTTAGATGGTGTTGTTTTTCACCCCGCCGCTTGTTAAACGTGCCACAGAAGGAAAAAGTTAATACTGCACCACTCTCCTGAAGAATATTCTCTATTTTTTAACACATTTCTTATCTTATTGTAACCGTTACACTTAATAATACTCCATCTTGACGTAACCCACATGGCAACATTTCGTGAAAGTTTTTTACCTCTTTCTGCTTTTGTTTTGCATGGTTTATGGACACTTTTTGTTAGGACAACACAGTCCTGCTTGCTGCTCTTCCACTTTTGAGAAAACACTCTTGCGCTATAGAGAGGTAGGGTAGACCAAAACCTTCCTGAATGTGGCATAGAATGAAGCGAGTTAATTAGCAGTGAATACGGTGGCCCGCTCTGTCATACGGAAATACCAGTTCCCCATCCTCCACGGCCTGGTGCAAAGCCCA
The DNA here is from genome assembly GCA_025775045.1 of Hiodon tergisus. Lineage (NCBI taxonomy): Eukaryota > Metazoa > Chordata > Actinopteri > Hiodontiformes > Hiodontidae > Hiodon > Hiodon tergisus. Next base: position 339,395 of record JAOVYW010000031.1, read on the forward strand.
TATGTGTGTGTGTGTGTATATATATATATATATATATATATATATATATATATATGCCTCTTTAGCAATAGCACATTTTATGGTAGTCATTGTCTATCCTGCTCAGTTCATGGGGTTCAAAACCTCTCTGCTCCCAGGTACAAATGTAAGTGATGATGTAATCAAGGTGTGTGGCAGCGAAGTCTTCAGTCACTTTTAGCACCTGGTCCAGAAGCCTACGGAAGGTGGCAGGTGCCTTACGGACCTCAAACGGATTTTCCAGTAGGGGTGAGCAGTGCCAGTGAACAGTAGGGGGGTTATAAATGTAGTTAGCTCCCAGCTTCCAGGAAACTGCAAATACCCCTTGTACAGATCCTTGGTGCTGATGAACCCTTTGGCCAAACAGAACCTCAGGCTGCTATTTTTATTTGCACAAACACAATGGGACAGATGTGCTAAATCCATCTATATCTGTATTAGCATGCCTGGACATACTGCAGGTGCAAATGGACCGTTGGGTGTGTGTATATATATATATATATATATATATATATATATATATTAATACCCTGAAGTCAGAAATCAGTAAGTAATTGGCATATATGGCACAACCTAACCCTACACTGTGGGGTCTTGGAACTGTGCATAATACAAAACCCAATACCGTTAACGGTCATTCAGATGCCCTAGCTCAACTCTACTGTTCCTGTTGTTCTCATTAATTGCATTATCATAGTATACTGTAGAACGCTAAAAGCAGATTAATATATGTTGGTTTATGATGCATTGAATATATTAGAAGTATTAATACTTTTAATGCTAATTATTTTTTAAATATATATATACATATGTAGAGAGAGAGAGATAAATATATCATAAATATGAAGAAATAAAACTGTTATTTATGTTCTTATTAATCAGTTCAAATTTGACTCGTTGACAAATGAATCGTGTTTCAGACTCGGAGGTCTAATTTTTCGAACACCAGGGGACGATGTTGGTTTAGGTCTTGTTTTTATAATGAATAGATTACAGCTAGTATGCTTGTCGATGCGAGATGGATTCGAGGGGGTAGTTCCGAGCCTGATGGGAGAAGTTATTCCAATAACATTTTCAGGTATGTTATTGCAGTTTAGCAAGGGGTTGTCGTATGCGGCCTTGGACTGAATTGCGTAATTTTTTCTTACTTTGTGCTCAGTTCTTCTCTTGCACTTGGTGAATCTTTTGAGTACCACAATTAATGGCCTGGAGTTGGTCTCTTTGCAGCAAATACATATCGTAACGGGTTTTCCGTTGTTTTATTTAATCAGTTATGAATTAATAAACGCCTTAGTGTTTCATTTGTGTATTGTCTTGAGATTAACATAGCAGGTTTAGAATTCCCCAAAACAGCAGTCTGTTACGTGAAGCTAGTCCTATATCATAGCTTACAATTGGCGCACTGTTGTACTTGTCATTTTATTGCTGTAATATAACATGCGTTTATGTGGCTAATACCATATTTTGGCATGTGTATAATATCATGCAAAGCACGTTGAAAGTTATATCGTAAATTCCTTGTCATGGACGCTGTTTGAGATGCTTCTCGTCACTATTGTTCAAACAAGCTAGTAGGTATCTAAATACATGTAAACAAACCGCACCGTGTTACTGTTGTATACTGCCACTTAATGGTCATTGAAAAAATTAAACTAGTGACCCCAATAATGATCTAATGACCGAGACGTCAGTTCAGTGAGGGCGAAACTATTTTAACTATTTGTATTTTTTGTTTGTTTAATTACTGTAGCTCTGGAATTTGATTTTCTCTTAATTTATTATCAGATAAGATATCTGCAGTGGAACTCTAGTAGTATGATCTTAAAGAAGTCGCTCGTCTCTTATCTCGCTAGCGAAGGAGCATCTTCAATGGCCGGCGGCTGATGCCCGAAAGCTATGCGGCATCACTGGCTGCTCGTCGGTGCTTGCGGCTGGGTGCTGCTTATCGTCATGTTCGCCAGCAAGTTTATTAATTTCAACATCAAAATCCCAAATGGTGAGTGGTTGAGACCATGTCCTGACATAACATCCGTAAATTATATTGAATCCATCTTAAAACGACAGATTTTTGTTGGCAATGCATTCTGTCTCGGTGAAACCCCAATTAAAAAGACATAAGTGAATGGGCCTGATCAAAATAATTTAAAGTCACGGAAAAACGATCGTTTGTGAAAGTAGTATGCATTTTAACATTATGCCTCATGTACTTATTCTCGTTGTGAACGCAGTCCTGGATTCAATTGGTATTTAAAGCTATACGGAAATCCAATCATTTGGATGCTGAAATATAGTTGAAAGTTGATTAATTACATTTCTAGGTGAACAGCGCCCATAATCCCACCCAGGGCTGTGGTCGGATCCAATCTCTGGCCCTAAATTGCATTTAATGTTGGCAAACTCTTGCAGTTGCGTAAAACAAATTATATTATAAATATAATTCAGTCACTACTATCTATAGTTGTATGAATTCAAGACAAAGGCAAATAGATTTTCTGATTCCAATTAAGAAAAATTAAACAAGCCAAATGTGGTATCAATAAAATCTAATGTAAAAATAAGATAAATCACGTGATCTGTGATCTGAACACGATAGTCCATTTAAACAGTTCTGTTGTCCCACTAGGTTCTGGGGTAAGGCGTTTTGCTCACAGGAACAGCAGCAGTTACTCTGGTCACAAATTTACATTGGATATTTATGGAAATTGTGTTCCGGTTCAGGTACTCTCTACAGTCTGTGCTTATACTGGCAGATAATAGTCCTTTAATTAATTATTTTAAAATGAAGACCCTTCTCTCGTCTGCTATCAGATTTTGGTTTAAAGTCTGAGCTTCCCCGTTGGACAGTGCCAGCCACAAAGATCATCGAACCTCCCGCGTCTCTGGAGGCGGAGAGGAAGAGATTGGAGCCCCCAAACCAGGTGAGAGGGTGTGAGTCCATGATCTGGAATTTCTCGGCTCTAATTGGTGCAGAGGCCTCAGGAGAACTGTAATGCATCGTGGGAGCTAAATTATTTTAAGAACATAGTTCTTGAGCCAATCAGCGTCCGGGCTGATTCTGGCCAGCGACTGCAAGTATCGAGAGAAGTTGCTATCCTCGCGAAAGGCTTTATTTGTGTACATTTTTTTAAAAGGTCTGTGCAACTCATTTGGTCTTTGCAGATATTTGTGTATGTTTTTTACACCTCCACTGTGTGTCTCAGCCGTCTGTAGGCCCCAGTGCTCCTGACCTCACAGACTGGCACCATGTAACCTTGAAGCGTCTGGAGCTGCTCTCCAGCGTGTGCCGAAACTCCTCCCTCAGGAACCTCACTCACACCCCCGTCAACAAGTTCGTCCTGGACCGCATCTTTGTCTGTGACAAGCACAAGATCCTCTTCTGCCAGACGCCCAAAGTGGGGAACACCCAGTGGAAGAAGGTCCTTATCGTCCTCAACGGTGAGGCTCTGTCCTGCGTGAGGATGGTGATGGTGATGAGTTTGCAGTTCGACGCTGACATAATCGTAACGTTGCTTGGCCAGGTCAGTTTGAGTATTGGAATTCCTAAGGAAGATGCCGTCTTGATAAAATAAACGTTGAGAAGCAATTGAAGTGTATAGACTTTGAACGGTGTTGGTATGTAATTAATTGTGTCTGCGCTGTCTCGAAGCACATGTTGGTACATATACGTCTCCCAGCGTAGTGCGGGCGCCCGTCTCTCAGCGTAGTGCGGGCGCCCGTCTCTCAGCGTAGTGCGGGCGCCCGTCTCTCAGCGTAGTGCGGGCGCCCGTCTCTCAGCGTAGTGCGGGCGCCCGTCTC